>VXAD01013581.1:7088-77365 GCA_013399195.1 Dicrurus megarhynchus | reverse complement strand
AGCAGCTGTTGGTCTGATTTCCTCCTCTTACCCCTGAGGTGTCTAGTATCGAGTAGCAGCCAATAAACAGGAGCCAAAGCCAGCATGGTGCATAACTTTTTGCCTGTCTGGGACTGCCACAGCATTTTTCTTTCAAATATTCTGCCACTTCATCAGGGTCCTGCAGTTGTTAAGAAGTGAACTTCAAAACCATTGGAGCAGAACAAACCTCCAAATGCTGGCCCATTTTCTCCCACATTCCATGCCACTCATGACTAGACACCCTCAGTGCAGATGACCTTCTTAAAAATCTTTCTTGACTCTAAGCATGGTGTAGACCAAACTAAGGAGACCTGGCAGACCTAGCAGCACAAATCTGCTTTCCTCAACATCCAAAGGGAATTCAAAATTCTCAAAAGCTGTTGTACCAGGTGTGAAGGAACAAAACGGGGTGAAAAGGTGGGGAAAATCATCCTTCCCTGTTCCCCTCACAGACTGGGTATGATAACTAAAGAATTTCCAGAGGTTGCACCCAACAGCAACAGTGATCACACATCCCAAATGACCTTCCTTGCCTTTGACGTAACCATGTCATGAACTGATATCACACACTACAGCAACAAAGCCATCCTGATCCCTTTCTCTGCTCTGAAAAAGAGCACTGCGGTGGACACACAGTGCACACATGAAGTATACACAGGGCTAGGTACCACACCCCCATGAACAGATCACATTGTGAGCAGTGGTTCTGTACCTAATAAAACGAATGCTTAGACCAAATTTGTTTCAAACCCACTCTGGTCAGATCTATTGTTATCTGAACCCTTCGACCCTATGCTGGGCACCAAATAAGGTTGTTGTGGTTTAGGAATGGTGTTCCCTACTTTAGTGCTCCCACTGAATCACTTCAAACCAAGCACCATTCACTCACTCAGCCCTCCTCCTGCCATGAGATGGGGAGAATTGGAGGCACAAAAGGATTATGGGTTGAGATAAGAACAATATACTGGAAACAGCAATTAAATAAGAAACTAACAATAACAGCAACAACATTAATAATGGGATGTACAAGAAAAGATTCACATGCAAAAAAGCTCATTACAAAGCAATCTGCCATACAGGAACCATCTCCACACTACCCTCAACTGGAAGAGACTCCCTTCCCCTGCCTACGGCAATGATGTGAGATGGTAGAGAATAACCACTTGGCTACTGCAAAAATCACCCCTACCCTGTCTGTAACCAGGACATAAGTACAGTGGAGTATATATTCTGGAGTACACGCAATCTAAAATGTGTTAGGTATTTTCAAGCTTGCAAGACAAGGTCTTGTTCAAATAGAAAGCATCTGCTTGCTTACCCCATACTCCACATCCAGGAGCAGCTTCCTAGTCAGCCTCTCACCCAAACCTTCAAAGCAGCCAACAGATCAAATCAGACTTATCTTAATGACTGAACTCATAAGAAACCTTTACTGCTCTCACTCAAAGTGCACCCAGCAAATTCATGACGGAGCCCGGAAAAGACAAAGTATTTTGGTTGTGAATATCTGATTGCATAGAAACCATAAGAGGATAGCAAAACTGACTAAATAATCTTAAAGGCATCTGTATCACTTCCTTTCAGAAAAAAGGTTTTCCACCATAACGTGACATATCACCTACAAAAACACCTTTCTCTGCAGTGTCTACAGCCTCTTCTTCTTTACAGCAAAATTTGTGAAATGTAGGTTAAATTTAAAAAGTTTCCTACTCTTTTTTATACCAAACTCTTTCTATTTAATTAATTAATTGCCTTCTCAATTTCTGTTCTTCTACTTGACTTCTTTTATGTTCCTGCTTTTCAGTCAATTTTCCAAAGAAAATGAGGCTTATGCAACCATTGCCTGGGTATTTGTTTTTCTCCAAACTGTCTCAGGCACACCCTCTTCCCAATTAAAACAAGTTTTACAACGGGGTAAAAAACTCAGAGTTAACTTAATTGTAAAAAGTTTGAGTAAAATAGTTGCATAAATGAAAAAGAAAATCCCTGCAACTGTCTCTGCTGAACTTAACCAAATTTTGTAATCCAATGTAAGAGACAAAGTCTTAAAACACTAGGTATTGCTAATTAAAGATGTAATCATACTGTGATGCTGGAAAACATGGAAAGTGATCACCATTGATCCTTAAATGCCAGAGGCAAGATGAGGTTCATAGTCCATGAATTACACAATGATTTGGAAAACACCTTACCAAAAATGAGGACATATCTCTAAAAGGCTCCCTATTTTCCAACTGCAGGAAATAAATGGATTGTCCTGGGACATCTGAATTGCACACAACATGCTTACCATTTGGCAGATGAATCACATGTGAAATTTTTAAAATAGGAAATACCTGTGACAGGCTAAATCAGAAAAGGCAAATGGAAGGACACACTGGGACCATTTATACTTGTCATGGGTTGATGCTGGCTGGAAGCCAGGCACCTACCAAAGCCATTCACTTCCTCCCCTCTGCAGCTGGACAGCAGAGAGAAAATCTAACAAAGGGTTCATGGGTTGAGATAAAGACTGGGAGAGATTGCTCTTCAAATACCATTATGGGCAAAACAGGCTCTAATTAGCGATATGAATTAAGTTTTTTATTCACAAAATCAGGATAATGGGAAGTAAAATAAACCCTTAAAAATACCTTCCCTCCACCCCTCCCTCCTTCCAGCTCTACCTCCTACCCCAGCAGTGCAAGGAGACAGGGAGTGGGGGTTATGGTCAGTTCATCACCTGTTATTTCTTCTGCTGCTCAGGGAGAAGAGTCATTCCCCTGCAGCACCATGGGGTCCCTCCCACAGGAGACAGTTCTCCATGAACTTTTCTGATGTGAGTCCATCTCATAAGCAACAGCTCCCTGTGAACTACTGCAACATGAGTCCATCCCACAGGTAGCTGTCCTCTCCAAACTGCTGCAGCATGGATCCCTCTTCCACAGGGTGGAGTCCTTTAAGGACAGGCTGCTCCAGCCTGGGAGCAAGACCCCTCTCTCCACAGATCTCCCACAGGGTCACAGCCTCCTCTAAGGCATCCACCCACTCCAGTATGGGGCTCCTCCATGGGCTGTGGGTGGATCTCTGCATCCCCATGGACCTCCATGGGCTGCAGGGGCACAGCTGCTTCACCGTGGTCCTCACCATGGCCTGCAGACAAATCTCAGTTCCAATGCCTAGAGCACCTCCTGCCCCTCCTTCTCCACTGACCTTGGTGACTGCAGAGTTGTTCCTCTCACATGGTCTCACTGCACTGTTCTCTAGCTGCAATAACAACTTTTTGTTTTTCTTTCTTCTTAAATATGTTATCATAGAGGCCTTACCACCATGTCTAATTGGCCCAGCCTTTGTACATCCATCTTTGGAGCCACCAGGGACTGGCTCTACCAGACACTGAGGAAGCTTCTAGCAGCTTCTCACAGAAGCCACCCCAGTAGATCCCACCCGCTTCCAAAAGCAGGCCATGCAAACCCAAAACAATACTACACAAGCATGTTTGACGTAATTTTAAGTACTGATGAATAATGTCTGCCACATCCAGGAGCATCTGGTTGACTGGTCTCCTCCTTGTACCAAGGCAAACAAGGCTATTTGTGGTTCTTCAACTTACTCAAATGTTTAAGTAACCTGAGCTGCAAACTCTGTACTTGAAACACAACATGAATGACCAGTGGCATTGGGGAGACCTCAGCACATCCAGGACAGTGGTTTAAAACAACCCTGAAAGGCATTTCCTGACAAATCTCTTTGAAAATATCAGCTATTGCACTCAGAAAGGTCTGCTGACAGAAACAACATGAATCTTGCAAGAGCAGAGTCGCAGGAAGGATTTCAGGACTCAGATTATTATTAAACACAGAGCTTTGGCTTTGTCAGGCACTTTTGAAGCCTCACTCAGAATAAGAAGCCGAGTGGCACACAGTATACTAGTCAGAAAGACAATTCTCCAGTGAATCTCAGAACCATGTCAACCTTCTATGTCTTGTTTCTGAAGAAGTTCTCAAACCATTTACTTGCACATTGCTGCCTCATGTTGCACAAGAAATTATTCAGAAGCATGATGCAGAAGAAGGGAGAAAAAAATAAATTAGGAAAGAAGTCAAGAAAATTATATGAAGGTATGTGTGATTTGTTTTGAAAATAGTAAGTAAGTTAAATGCCAAAACCACAAGTGACATGAAACTCACGGCTTGAGAATAACATAATTGTTTTACGTAAGGGAGAGAAACTGAAGCAATGCCAGCTGCACAGTGGCCTAAGTATTAATAGATAAAGCATGAGAAATGGGAGGGCATAATTGCAAGCAATATTGCCTTTCATTACTGACCTCCAAGTCTTACCCACAAGAATTCTACCTCATTCAGCTGACAACCAAAAAACCAGCTGAAAACCTGGTTTGCTTAGTAAGAACTGTTGACTCAAAGACTTCTACCTAGTCATCACTGAGATTGAAAGAGATGTGACAAATAACATAAGCAAAAAGAATGAATTAGTTAAGGCCTATGTGTTCTTTATTATAGAAATTCCTATACTAAGTTAGATAACTTATAAAAATAAAATGTCACTCTGTGACAAAGATTGTTTATCATTTTTTAGATTGTTAAAATGAATAATCATGTTACAATTCTAAAAACTGCCAAATGACTTGCTAATTCTTGGCATACAAGTAAGATCTTAAAAGGAAAATAAGAGAATTTTAGGTTTGTAATATTTCTTTGTTTAATTAATAGAAAGTTTTTAATTACCAAACCAGAAAAATATTTTTTCACTTTTACTTCGAGAGTTCATTATTAAAAACATTGTTTAGTCCTTAACTTAGATATTTGTAATTAACAAGTATGCAAGATGGGAAAGGGAGAATGTGAGAAAGCGAAGAAAACAGGAAGAGAGTTTGTCATGGTTTAGGAATGGTACTCCCCAAGTCAATGTCCCCACTGAGATTCTCCAAAACCACACTGCTGCTCACAGTTGCTTCCCCATTTTTTCCCTCTCCCTCCCTGCAGCAGTGGGATGGAGTTGAGAATTGGAGGAACAGAAGGCAAGGATCATGGGTTGAGAGAAGAACAATTTACTGGGAAGAGCAATGAGATAAGAAAACAAACAGTAACAGCAACAACACTAATAACAAAAGTGAAGGTGATTTACATGCAAAATGCTCACTGCTGAGCCCAGCCCAACTGCAGCCACGTTTTCTCAACCAGAAGGAAACCCTTCTCCCTGGAAAAGAGAGCTTGCTTCCCCAGTCCCTGGCATTGACGTGAGGTGATATACAATAACCTTGGGGCCTTGGCCATGCTGCCTCACAGCTACTGCAAAAAATTAACCTTTCCCTGGTTGAAACCATCCTTCTGACTTATTCATGTTGCTTTCCTTTTCCCCCTTTTTAATCAACAAAATTCTTAAAAACCTACATTTAAATCATAGTATAAATGCTATACTTTGTCACCTTCAATTACACTGCATCCAGTATTGATTATACTGCAAATGTTTTATCTAATACTTGGCACATCAAATTAGCTTGAATATTCCAATTTTGTTCTCTATCAATTTTTTCAATTCCCACTTTTTTCAGAAAAGATAAAAGTCAGGCACTGAGAGATATTCTTCAAATTGGGGAAATTTTCTTCAAAACTCCTATATTACGTAAGAAATAGTGTAGTTTTATTAAAAAAATGTCATGCAATAAACATTTCACAAATAAACATTATGCCAAATTTTATTTTAAATAAACATTTTAGAAATAAAATGTCAATGCTTTCTCTCTTCATAACCAAGTGTTGCCAGACTGTCACAAGCATCCAATTACACTAGTTGTTGGCATTCCCCAGAGTTATGGAGTCTTTTAAATTATACCATGTTTTTCACTGGCTGTGTTCCTCAAATTCAGCTGCCACTCTATTGAATACAGCAGGCTAAACGGGCAAGCAAATCATCAAACCCCTTGCCTAGCATTGCATTCTCAGTTACCACAAACCATGATTACCTAGGCTTATGTGTTATCCACAGAACAGGTAAGTACAACAGACAATGATTGCTATGGTATAAAAGAGAGTAATTTTTATAGATAGCTCATCATGAGAAATTAAGCTGGATGTTTCTGTGCTGGACTTCCAAATACCAAAAGTTCACTCAGGCATAATATGGGTACAACATTTATTAGGGACGAAGTAAGAATAAAGAAAAATTAGACAAATTACATAAATTGCAACTTTAAAAAATGAATACATAGCTTTTAGAAAGGCAATTACATAGACTAAACTTACTAATAGTTTACAAACACACACTTTCTTCAACTTACATAGTTACGCTTTCTTAAACCAGGTAAATTAAAAACCCAAAGAAATAAATTTTTGCAGCACTGATTGTGTTTTTTAAAATTCTTTTGTAAAGGTATCTGTTATGTTCATATTCCTGTCAGATAATGTGAAATAGATGACTAGAACAAATAGCTAGTATTTCTACCTTGCAATAGCTGCTGAGTGACTGAGTTTCAAGATTTTTCATAGATGATCATATACTCTTGTACTCAATCAACGACAACTGGAATGATTGTTCCACAAAGGAAGACAACACTATTCCACATGTAAGTAACCTTGGCTTCCTAGATCATGGAGCAGTTTGCAGTCAATAGCTTTTCAACCTACGTGCCTATTTCAGCTTTGGAAAGCAGTGTAGTAAGTCACATTCTAAAACTGAATACTCTGAAGAACACAGAAGTAGAAAAGACAGCTCTTAACAAACATTACTAAAACTTACCTTACTTATCATAGAATCAGAACACATTAAAGTTGGAAAAGACCTCCCAGATCATTGAGTCCAATCTTTGACTGAACAGCACCATGTCAACTAAACCACAGCTCTAAGTGCCACGTTCAGTCCTTTCTTGAACACTTCCAGGGATGGTTACTCTACCACTTCCCTGAGCAGCCCATCCCAATATTTACAACCCTTTCAGTAAAGAAATTCTTCCTGATGTCCAAACTGAACCTCCCCTGACACAGCCTGAGGCCATTTGCTCTCATCCTGTCATAAGCTGACTGGGAGAAGAGACCAACCCCATCTCACTACACCCTCCTTTCAGGCAGCTGTAGGGAGTGATAAGGTCTCCCACAAGCCTCCTTTACTCCTGGCTAAACAACCCCAGCTCCCTCAGCTGCTTTTCATACGACCCTACTCTCTAGACCCTTCAGCAGCTCTGTTGCCCTTCTTGGACACACATTCCCACACCTCAATGTCGTTCTTGAAGTAGAGGGCCCAGAACCGAACACGGGACTTGAGTTGTGGCATTACCACTGTACAGGGACAATCCCTGCCCTGGTCCTGCTGGCCACACTATTTCTTGGATAAAGACCAGGATGCCATTGGCCTTCTTGGCCACCTGGGCTCACACTGGCTCATGTTCAGCAGCTGTCAGTCAGCACCCTCAGGTCCTTTTCTCCTGGGCCACTTTCCAGCCACTCTTCCCCCAGCCTGTAGTCCTGCATGGGGTTGGCGTGATCCAAGTGCGGGAACCAGCCTTGCTCTTATTGAACCTCACACCACCGGCCTCGGCCCATTGACCCGGCCTGTCCAGATCACTCTGCAGAGCCTGCCTACGCTCCAGCAGATCAACACTCCTGCCCAATTTAGTGTTGTCTGCAAACTTACTGAGGGTACACTCAATCCCCTCATCCACACCACCAATAAAGGCATTAAGCAGGACTGGACCCAGTCCAGAGCCTTGGGGAATCCCAGCAGTGACCGCCCTGCAACTGGATGTGGCACCACTCACCACCNGACTGATGACAAATGATGGAGAGTGGCTTGGCAAGCTCTCCTGCCAGATCTCTCAGTACCCTCTGGTGAATCCCATCCGTCCCCACAGACTTGTGAGTGTCTAAGTACCACAGCATGTCACTACTTCCTCCTGCATTGCAGGGGGTCTGTTCTGCTCCCTGTCCCTGCCTATCAGTCCAGGGGACTGGTTGTCCTGAGGATAACAGGTCTTTGTGTTAAAGACTGATGCAAAGAAGGCATCAAGCACCTCAGCCTTTTCCTCATCCTTGCTGACAAGGTTCGTCCCCCACATCCAATAAACGATCATCCACCTGGTCACACCACATGCACGTGTTGTCTCTTTGCTGCCCTCTGGTACTAAAGCCAGGCTTTAACACTCTCTGCAGATGGATATCTGGACAGTTGCATGCTTCTGAGGGAGCTCTCTGGGTCACCATGCTCCTTCTAGCAACAGCTTTCAACTATATGGAATCCACTGTTGGGCCTGTTCTAGTTGGGTGGGTAAAAACCACCAGGTGAGCTCACCTCAGGAGCCGGGCAGTGTCTGTGCCCTCCTACATGCTCTGCTCACACAAGCTGCTGTGAGAACAGCTGCGCCTCACCTTGACTGATGCACATATACCCCTGGCTGAAGTACCTGTATTTTTTAATAGCACACCTCTTTCTTACAAATTACATATATTGTCCTCTTTCTTACAAATTCTACTGTTGACCTGGACTCAAGTTATAAACATTTATTTCTCAGACATAACTTCAATCACACATAGTTTCAGGCTGCTACTCCCTTCTTATTATGCAAGTCCTCATGCTTGCATTATTTTAACAGTCACCAGAATAAGTGCTGGAAAATAATTCTTTCTTGTTTAACTTGTTAAAAAGATATAACTAGTGAATGTGGATGTTATTCATGCTACTGCAGATGAACATAATTTAGTAACAGAATTCCCTTCTTTGGATATTAGTTTTAAGAGCTACTTAGCATCTAAAAATATCTCAGTTCAAAATTACTCAGTATTTTCTCAAAAACCTTGTGACATATATAAGAGTCCCCGCTAGATAAATAAGATAAAGATCCTCTATGGTATAAAAATAATTACAGGACAGTAACAATTAGTAGAGAAAATGTTTAGTAGAGAAAAGTACAAAATCCTGTTGCTTCTCATGTACTTTTTACTCAAATTAATTTCATTGATGTGACTTCTGAAATGTAGAAGTTTATTTCACTTTGACATCCTACCAAGATGTTTTAAAACTACTGAAAATGCTTATTTAGTATAATGCCCTTACTTTACTTTTTTTTTTTTTTGCTTACATTATTTTACTATTCCAACAAGCTTTCAACAGCTGGTATCAGAAACAGGCAGAAGGTTAATGCGTTACTTTACCAAAATACAGCATTTCTAGCTGCAGTAGTTCTGCGAACAAAAGCCATTACACACTACCAAAACAAACAATCCCTTTACATAAAACACTGACAGAAATGTAAAGAGGAGATTATCCCTTAGAAATTAACAAGAATTGTTTAACCCTGTGAACTAGTTCCTGGTGACCATGGCCTCCACAGAGGCCACCAAAATCCTTTGGTATCCTTCATTTCTCAGGAAATGTCTTTAGAAAAAGATTCCAAGCCCTTTCCCTGACATTTGTATGAATTAGTCTTTGAGGGGAGGATGGAAAGTGAACTTCTGCTAATCACAAACACTGGTGCTACCTTGTTTCTTTAAAAAAAAATTATAAAGACATGCCTTTGCCACAATTGAAAGCTCTGCTCTAAAAATGAATTATACAGGGAAAGGGATCTGAGCTGAATTACACATCTCACTAAAAAATGAAATATTAAATTATATCTTCACAGACTAACTTATGCCTAAATATAAACATGTGCACTACACCTGCAGTAGAAGTACTATATTGTATAAATTGTCAAATGCATTTCTGTTGTTTACAGCAAGAATAAAACTAAGTACAACCATTACATGCTAACATGAAATAGCAATGAGAAATCTGAAATTAACTCTGGAACTATACAAAATCATCAATACACACTGTTGCCAGGTGTATCTCCTCTGATCTGACACCTTCTGAATCTCTAAACAATTATCTTACTTTATATACTTAAAACACGGCAAATACTGAAATGCTAGGTTTTGAGTTCCTTATTTCCCTCTCCTTGCTCTTCAGATGAAGTGCACAGATGACAGACAGTAAAAAATGTAGCTTAATTCAATTAATCTCCCCTTTGATGAAAACTAGATACCAGGAGACAGAGGTGGATTCCAACTCAACAGGGATATTCTCAAAATTATGGGAATTGAGCTAAATGACATGGTAAAATCGTGTATTCAGGAAAGGCAGCTCTCCCACAACCCTAACTAACCTAAAGTAAGTTTAACTGTGAACTGAATTTTAAATATTCTTCTATTTTAGAATACTATAATTTGTGATAAGTTTTTATTTCTGCACTTGGAAGTAATTGTGTACACAAAGCATCTAAAGAATACCACTGAATCACAGAATTTCCTTAGTTGGAAGGGACCCAGCAGGTTCATCAAAGTCCAACTCTTGGCCCTGCAAAAGACACTCTTAAGAGTCACACCATGTGCCTGAGAGCGCTCTCCAAACACTTCGTGAACTCAGACAGGCTCAGTGTGGTAACCACTTCTCCAAGCAGCCTGTTCCAGTGTCCAACCATCCTCTGACTGAAAAACCTTTTCCTGATGTGTAAACTAAACCTTCCCCGACTGAGCTTCACGCCATTTCTTGAGTCTTGACAGGGATCACCACAGAGAAGAGATCAGCACCTGCTCCTCTGCTTCTCTCATGAGGATGTTTAAGCCTGCAATGAGGGGTCCCCTTAGTCTCCTCCAGGCTGAACAAACCAAGTGACCTCAGCTGTTCCTCAGAAGGCTTTCCTTCCAAACCCTTTACAATCTTCACAACCCCCCTTTGGACACTCTCCAATAGGTTAATGTCTTTCTTATATTGTGGTGCCCACAAGGGTATACTTTATTCAAGGCGAAGCCCAATCAAGTGCAGAGCAGAGCACGACAATCACCTCTCTTGACTACCTGGTGATGCTGGGCCTGGTTTGCCTTCCTGCCTGTCAAGGCACATTATTGACTCATATTAATTTCCACTGACCAGGACCCCGTGGTCCCTTTCTGCAGCACTGCTCTCCAGCCTCTCACTCTTTGGTCTATGCACATATCCAGGGTTGCCCCATCCCAGGTGCAGAATCCAGCACTTGTTAAACTTCACACAGTTGGTGACTGACCATCTTTCTAACTTGGTGAGGTCTCTCTGCAGGGCCTCTCTGCCCTCAAGGGAGACAACAGTAGTGTCATCACTAGACTTAGTTTCGAGTTCTGCATCCAAGTTGTTAATGACTATGTTGAAGACAACTGGGCTGAGGATGAAGCCCCACGGAACCTCACTTGTGACTGGACACCAGTCTGACATCACCCTATTCACCATAACCCTTTGTGCCTGACTCAGGAGCCAATTGCTCACCCATTGCGTAACACTGAAATCCAAAAAGATTACATCAGCTGGCTTTCCTGGGTCACGTAGATGGGTTACTCTGTGATGACATGGATACAGAAGTAAATTTGAAGATACATAGATGACATTTACTTCCCTGTAAGACTGTCTTTTACATACATTTTCTTATTTTAGGGTGGGTGTCTGTGTGTCACATTTCCCCATTCAGCCCACATCATGGTCTGGAACTTGCCTCTTACATCGGGTTCTGAGTTACCTGAGCACCTCCTTTACCAGTGTCCCTACTGTGTTTTCAACACCACCATCTCTTCTAGTGACAGTCCTTATTTTGCAAGTCTGCAAACAACTCTCTGCAACCTTTTTTCCCTCAGTCACTCTGCTCCCTTATCCCTTTTGTTCTGCTAGATGAATCACTCTGGATGCTAATATGCTTCTCTCTACTGTAAGATAGGTGAAGATGAGATGCTGGCATGGCTTAACTGTTTAAATGTTGCATGACATTGTTTGAAAGATACGAAGCTATGGCTATGCTGAATAACAGCAAAGGCTTTCATGTGTCACCTGTTTTCTTTTGAGTTCCCTAATTTCCTATAAAATCATAAGACTCTACACTAAAACTCCCAAAATACAATTTTTCACAAAGTTCCCATACTGGAAAACAGAAAAGGAAACCAAACAGAAATGAGAGCACTCTTCAAACTTGACTAATCAGATGTCTTACTTCTGCACTAACTAGTCTATTCAAAAATTGAAAGTTTACCTATACAACTAAGAGATTAAGAAAGGATTGAGATTAAATAATACACTGTATATTCACTAGACACCAAAAGATGCATACAGCTGGCAGTTAATGTATCTTCAGCAATTAAAAATTCAGTTATATGAATATTGCAATAATTTAAGTTTTTTAATTATTTATCTCAAAGTGGCAGAAAATATCACTATTTAAAAATAGCATACAAGATGCAAGTCATGAAAAATTGATGTGAAATAGCAATGTTAGACTTGAGCTCACTTTAAGCAAAACTGTTAATGCAAAAAAATTCCTACCAAATTCAAGTCAACGCAAAAAGAAATTTCATGACCCATTCCACCAATTCTTAATTCTCAGTTTTATTCTCTCTGAAATATACCAGCAAGCTGTATAAACTCAAAAAAAATTTTTAAAAAAGGGAGAGAATTCATATCACAAAAATTTAAGTTCTTTCTGAACCACTCCCTTTTTCTTTCTGTTTGCCCCTCTAATCTTTCATTTGATGCTGCACTCCCCCTCCCAAACTTCCCAGTGAAAATAAATGTCAGATGGCTTTCTCTTAAGTCAGAAAAATAATCTCTACTGCATTTTACTGTATTTGCTGGTTAATATATCCCCACAGTGAACCTAACATTTAGAATCTATCATATCAACATAGTCATCATGATCCAAGCTGCAAATAATAGAGAGTGTCACTGTCAATTTTGCTTTCTCACACTTCCTTCCCTTCACTTCATCTGATTTTAATAATCCCTGTCAAACCACAAACAGTCCAAATTACCTTCTTGACACAGAAGCTTTCAAGGAAGAGACAGAATCTCAACTTTCATTTAGTGACTACAAAAGCAAGCTGTCCGACTGGACAAATATTATTTTCACTCTTGACAATCTCTGTAGTAAAGCATGCTTTTTAATTTTCACTGAAGCTGCCAAGGGTTTCAGATAAGCTTCTTGTTTAGTGTAGATTGACTCACAGGATGAGCAAACCAACAACTGTAATTGTGTTTAAAAAAGCCAGCAGTTCTGAGGAAAAAAAATTGCTTGCAAGAAATGACAATCACATGTCATCAGCTAACTGAGTTAAGAAAAAGATTATACAAATAATTTCAATTTAGCAGATCTCATAGGATGTTTCAAGATCACTTTACATTTCTAAGATTGACCAAATTGCTGCTCCTAACAGTGTAATATAAATCAGAATTTCAAGGAGGACAAATTTATATTCAATGATACCAGCAACAGTCTAAAAAAGGTTACCGTCTGACAACAGGAAATATGTTCAAGGCAAGTAAGTTCTGCAGAAGGATGTCATCTGTAATCATTTTCCACTCTGTTGGCTTGTCCTCAAAGTAAGCTCAAGAACATAACACTCTGCTTCACCTGTATCAATTTAAAAGTAATTGATCTCTCTGATGAGGCACAGTATGGTATAATTAGCATTATATTCTAAGTTTATGTGATTAATCAAAGCATAATACATTTTAATATAAAATATTTTCTTCACATAGACACACCAGTCTCTAATTATCTGAAAGTCTATTGCTTTTAGTATTTTAACTGAAAGTTGCACTCATGTTTTGAAATGCTACTAGCTATGAAAAAAGAAAATATAATAATCAAGATGTTTCCCATCAGAAGACTCATGTTAAGTATTGGTTCAAATACCTCAGATGATTGTCCCATGCATGGACTTAATTTAAGCCTAATCAAAACAATTTTAAAAGATTCTCTGGCACTTAGTATATACCAAAACAATAAAAGGCCATCTTTGACAAATCTATAAAATCACAACAAAATGCAGAGACATAGGCACAGATGGTGTTTAAAGTTCCACAGCAAGAGAATTATGCTTTCTATTAATACAGAAGCCTTATAGTGCTCTTTTAACAGTTTGGGCTGGTAACTGGCTCTCCATGATGACTCAACTCATCTTCATGGCCAGACATCTTCCTGCTTACCTTCTAATTCTGTTTTCCTTCCTAGTGAAGAGTAAGAGTTTCAGGAGCTTTCTGTTTTCCTTTAGCATGGCTAGTTAAAGCACAATCTTGATACTCAACAGTATATTGATTCTACCACAGGTCTGCATCGGATTGATCTGTATGTTTTATTCTAAAAAAAGTATCAGATCAAGAGATCACTTAAAGGAGGAAAAAAAATAAAAGTAACACTCAGACCAATGGTATTGTCAGGTTTAATTAAAAGGACATTGATTTAAGCCTCTTTATGTGAAGTGCTTAGCCCTGACTATGACTTGACTCCTAGTTAATTACCAGTTTATATTCAGAGCAGAACTCACGACTGCTGCCAGCTAGCTTTATACGTTATAAAACCCCACAGATGATATATGTTTTAGGGTTTAAACACTACTGAAGAGAACAGAAATAGAAGATACAAAAGATATCTGTAGAACACTATATTAAAGTATAAATATAATGATTGATATGAAGTAGGCCTACACCACACCTAGTTAATGGTCATCAAACTAATTGCAGAAAACTATACCTTGTGTCTAATTGGTTTTTAATTCCGTAACTATTAGGGAAGAAAAAAAAAAATCTTAAGACAGAACCTTCTCACTAATTCACAAGCCATATATAAATCATTTTTCCACCTGGTTTCTCAGTGGTAGTCTTTATCTTCCCAGAGCATCCTCTCTATATTTCAATTTAGTTTTGTTACTTGGTAACTTACATGATAAGATTTTACATCCTTATTTCTTTGCAGGAAGTGCAAATCATCTCAACTATGATGCTACAAAAGCAAAAGGACACATAACCAAGTGGCAATTTTAAAGAATATTTATCCTTGATATTTTTCCATTTCTGTTGAAGAAGAATGAAAGAAAAATAAAGGAATAGTTACAGTGAACAGACTTCCTTCTTATCAAAGACATCTTAAACAATACTTTTAAGCTCCAGCCTGAAGCTGCTTATCCTAGGGCAACGAAGAGTCTTACAGCTGCCAGCTCATGAAAGAAACATCCTGTATTCATGGGGAAGTTCATTTACCTTTATACTGTTACTACATATGCCATGGAAATTCCATATGAGTATGATTCAAGAATACTCATAGATTGTTCTAATACATTCAGCCATCTCTTCTGGGAAGATGCTGTGTCAAGAATATTATTTCAAGATATGACAGAGGCAAGAGCACAAAAAAGGAGAGAATGAATCATTACTAAATGCTTTCACACTGGGAAAAAGAAATAATTACTTGGAACCAGACCAGGTCATAAATTACTGTGAAAAAAAGAAAGACAATCAGCTAATTTGTGATGCAGAAAGGGCTTCCTCCTCTCTATCTTAAAAAACCTACTATAAAATTTATATTAGATTCTCTAGTGCCAAAACCACTTAGCCTTTGGTTTCATGATTAAGAGGGCAAGTGTTCAGAAGTATCTTGTAACTGAGCACCATGCACTGTATTATTTCTTACATACTTACAAGACTTAAATGACTTGTGCAACTGGCCAAGAAGTGCAACTGCAGTGTAAACAATGTGCACTACTTGCCTATTACATCATAATAATACTCAACTGAAAACTAAAAATCAAATTTTGGTTTTTTTGAAAGAAGCCTACATTTCAAGTTTATAGATAAAGACAGGAGGACATCACAAACTAACAGAGTAAAAATTTTTTCTCAGCGTCACACTAACTTTTTTTAATATTAATTTCATGGAACTTTACAAATTTAAAAAAATTAATAAGCCATATAAGATTCAAGTCAGAAATTTATATTACAATCAAATTTTTAAGCTTTAACCTGTATCTTCTTGTAACCGCTTGAGTATAGTAATAACTTTAGCAGAATATCCTTCAGAAGCATGAGTTGTCATAAAACCTATTTTTATATTAAAGTTTTACAGTGAACCTTAGAGTTTCAATTCTAGTCCTTTAACCTGTAAGGTAAATTATGCTTGTTATGACACACCCAACAGCAAGTGGTCCCAAACCAAGACTGCCTTCAGTGGTACACCACCATGAAGCAGTTTGAGGGACATTACAAGCAAAAACAAAACATCCAATCAGAAAAGTAATTAATGGCACATATTCTGAATAAGGAAGAACGTGTTCAAAGATAGAAAAGTAGGGTAGCATTTATTGTCAAAAAATGACATTTTTCCTAGGTAAGCTGGTAATAAGTGACATCACAACAGTCTTATGCTAATCTTTGGAGTTAAACATTACTCAGAAACTCTTAAGTTTGTTCCAAGTAAGTGAATAAAAAGTCAATAGCTTTGCAACTGTTTCTCACATAAGGGTATTTAACAAATAATTTGATTTTTAGTATCAAGGCAGACTGGAACGATTTTTCCATTTTCTTCCTCTATCACAGTGTGCACCAGGGATAAGTTTATTACACTATAAGCACAAAGTTGTCTGTATTCCTCACCATTCCCTATATTTACATCACCTCACATAACTTACATGCACCCAGTCAAATGGCATCTTAAGAATTTAAAACGTTGTAGACACTACTATTCTGACTTCAAACAAGCTACTTACCCGTACCAGTAGATGATTTAGCTCTCTAAACCAATTCTTCTCGGAATGATCACAACTTTTAATTCAAATTAGTTTTTTGTACTATTATGCACTAATGGCAACACAATAAAAAGAATGGTGAGAAACTGATTGACTGTACTGAGAAAAGAGATTCAGACAAGTTGAACGAGAGACCACATTTTCTGACCCTTTTTTTCACAGGATCCTACCAACCTTCTGTACCAGCCACTTAGCCTGTGCAAGCTGATTTATCCCTATTTACCAGGCAGCTGTATGAGCACTGATGGTGGCATGGGGCTGAAGTGAGTGACTGGTGCAGGCCTGACAACTTGGCAGCAGTACCAGTTTATGCTAGATTAAATTGACAAAATGATGATGAAAATAATAGATTGCCTGCATTAGACTTACAGACCTTGAGAAATCATCTCTACAGAGGAACTGAAAGGACTGTATTTACACATGCATGCTAAGGTACCTGAACAGAAAGTTCTATTACATTTAACAGCAACAAAATGGGAAAGCGTATGTAAGAAATAACAGAAACTACCCTGTTCACCTGCTTTTGTTTCACATATTTTAAGTAATTAAAAATCTTTTAACAAAGCCTCCTGCATACTCTTGGTTTAGGCAGTAGTGTTCAATAAAAAGAAAGTGGTTCTTTATGTGGAAAAGAATTAGGAATTCTCAATATTTTATGGAGTTTTAGCTAAAGTACTCCAGGACTAAAATTCCTGTAACTCATAAATTCCATAGGAAAATCAGCAAAGACAAAAGCAAAGGAAGTTTGAAAGAACAGCATGTAATTTTGACAACAGGATAGCCCCTGTTATTTGACCAATACTCTTAATACTCTGTTTTATATTAAAAACAAAGACAACAAAGCCTGTACTGTTTCCACTGCTTTTATTTTTCTGAAACAGAGGATATGCAAAAAGAAAAAACCAAACACCACAAAAAACCTGTATAAAAATGACAGTAAGGTTCTAACTCCAGCCCACAAAAGCCAAGAAATTTAAAGTTAGTCTGACATTCAATCCTTAAATCATGCAAGGGTGCTTCTTTTTTCAAAAAATGACAATGCAAGGTAACGACAAGTTGTCAGCCCTAACTTTGAATTGCCTGAAGTTTGTCATTTGGTGTTTGTGTCACAACCTTAATGTTATTTAAATGTAGTTTTTAGTATCTATTATTTAAAAAGGTCTACTTTATGACAGCAAAAAGCTTTGATGGAATAAACCTCAAAGTACACTGTAGTGCTGGTATGCCACTTCATTAGAAGTAGTGCATAAAACATATGCTGTTGACAAATCTAATTCATTAAAGTTGAGGTAGAAGCACTTTAAAGCAACTGGATGGCATCATTAGCTACAGTTCCTTTCATAAATTATTCTTCTTTTTTCTTTTGAATGATTTTGTCAGTGTTCCCTTTTCAGACCGGGAATGTTTTTGCCTTAAGTTCAATACCTTCAACACGTTTGGACAAGCTAAATAAGTAGCTTATTTGCTAACACTGAAATTCTAAGCTGATTATTTCACCCATATTAACTAAAGAGGAATAAAATTAAGCAACAATGTGTAAGAGTTTCAGAGTTATCAAACATAAAATTTTAAAATTAAGAGAAGCAGAGATTACACAGTACAGCAGAGTAACACACTGGCAGCATTTTGCATTGCTATTGAGATAACTTGGAATTGATATTGAATTCTGCAAGAGAGAAGATTAGGCACATCACAGAGCTGATGGCTATGATGACATATTTAGTTATAAAAGAGAAAGTTGCTAACTATATTACTTGGAGTTTTAGATAAAGATCAATATTGATATAGGAACTAAAGACTAAGGTCCGTAATTGAAGCCGAGCTGGTATTTGAAGCATGGCCCATCAGAGCAATCTTCCAACAACAAAAACACATAACTAGTGATCACATTCCACAAAACCTGATCAAATTCCATCTCAGAATATTGTTGCCTGTGAGAACATTAAAATTCTTATCTTCAGATCAGAAAGAATTAAATCCTATCACTGAGGTCTTTAAAAACCAAACCACAGTGCAGGAAACTTCACTGAATATCTAAACAATGAAGTGAAAAAGGATGCTTTTGAGGACTAGATATACACAGCTTATGATTAAATTCCACTAATAGCATATACAAAGAAATTCTAAACTACATTGTATACAGAAACTGAAAACAAAAAAAAAAATCAAAGTTCCTTATTTAACGATTCTTTATGTAACATAAGTTTCCTTTTAATTCCTTACAAAGTGACCCAGATCTATTCACTGAAAAAAAAATCAACCCAAATAAAACCATGGAAATTTCTGCATAGAATACATAATCATACTTCAGTATGTCAGTACCTTATACAAATATTTTCTAATGAATTATCGGGATTAGCAAAGAGCGCTGCCTTGTTCTAGGAAAGCCCATGAACAGCAGACACATGTACACATACTCCTTTTTAACTAGATGAAGTGCCTCAGATTAATTCTATACTGTCTCCTGCAGAGACAAAATCATTTGAATATAATACTTACCAAGAAGATTTGAGGTGGATGTGTTACTCTGAAAAGTAACTTAAATATGGAAACAATTCCAAATATAATTCATTGAGGCCTATTTTATGCCTCCAAAAATTGCAGCAAATCAGTATCTGGAAGCATCTCTCAAACCAGACAGATTAATTTACCGTAAAAGTTCTTTGAGAGACGACATACTGTCCATTTCTAGTCTTCCGTGCTTGAATACACAAATTTCCTTCTAAAGGCATGCAAATGCTCTGCTCAATATGCCTACTTAAGTTGTCCTGCCAACTACGCCAATTACAGCAGTGTGGCAGAGAGAAGACTTGGTCAGGCACAAGAAATATGACAGTGATTATGTGGATGACTGTGATTAGAATTAATGCTAATAACAGTATCTAAATATTGTCAATGCAGTATATAAGTGGGTCAAAAGGGTTATAATATCAGAGGCTTGGCTAGAAACATACAGGTTTACAGTCTTTGGCCTTACAGAATGCACAATTACAAAGCAACAAAGTACCTATGGAACTACTTCAGGATTTTATCTGTGCATGTGACTGGATCTTACTGCTTTTTCACTCAAACCTCCAAAAGGTTTTTTTTCACTGCCTTTGGGTTGGATGTACCCTGCAGGCATCCCTACTAGGGGGTGGGGGGAGGTGGAAGCTACCTGCAAGCTCGGGAGACCAGTTTGCCCAGTCTCAAGCGACATTTTATACCCTTTTGCAGGCCAAGGTGCACCAAAGTCAATCACAATCATCAGAGCTCTCCCATCTCCGGAATACATCAATTATGCAACCATCCAGACAGTTCCTCCTGCAATTCTCACCTGATGTTCTTACCTTGAGACAATTCCAGCTGGGTGTTTTCATCTTACGACAAATCAAACTGTCTATCAGAGACAATCAAAAGGGAGGAGGTGTGTGTGTTGGAGGCAGTTTTTGCTGCACACAAAAACCTGGCTATCTTTCGTCATGTCACATTTACCACATCAGTCAGCATTTACCATTTACCTCAGAAGATTAATATCATGTATCTCCAATATGCTACACATAAAATTCTCCTAGTTAGTCTCCCCATTAATCCTCATCCTGCTCTTTTTCCGTTTTGTTCCCTCTCCTGCCATACTGTCTTTACATGTATATGGAACAGACATCTATGTTTAAGCCTTGCACCACCAAAACATGGGAAGAGTTACTTGCAGATGGACAAGCAAGATCTGCAAGATCTGCTGATAATAGGTGTTCCACCTTAAGGGACAATTAAACCACTGTGATCCTCTGTTAACCACTCAAACTTCTACTCAGCCCTGGTGAGACCCTACCTGGGGCACTGCATCCAGCTCTGGAACCCCCAACATAAGAAGGACAAAGACCTGTTTGAAAAACTCCAGAGGAGGGTGACAAAGATGATCACAGTGCTTAAGTACCTCTGCTATGAAGACAGTCTTAGAGAGGTGGGGCTGCTGAGTGTGGGGATGAGAAGGCTCTGGAGAAACCTTATTGTAGTCTTTCAATACTTAAAAGGGAGCTTGTAGTGACTTGCAACTGGATGATCTTTAAGGTCTTTTCTAACCCATCCATTTCTATGAGCCTCACCTTAAGTAGCAAATTGATGTCTGATACCCATGTCACAATTTTATATTCTAGTCGCATACTGATAAAGAACCAGAACTGTAATATTCTGAAGGGTGTTTTGATACTTTCTTGCTCTTGTTGCACCTTCATTATCTACTCTACAATAATTCATGCCATACTTCCTCCTAACTTTTTTCCTTCTTCCATCCACAACCATTTCTACCTTTTCCCTCTATACTGACCTCAAGTACAGTGAACTGCAGAGAAGGTAGAAAGTGTAATGTAACATATTACCCCACTGGCTATATAATGTCTAACTTGATTTTCTAATGTCTGCGAGCCAGGGTTCATGCTTATCTGCATTCTGGGCACGCTGTTGGCAGTTGCCTATTCAGAAATAAAACTGGGGGAGAGAGGTGTTATTGCAGAGAAGAAACCATTCTGGAATATTCGTAGTATATAAAGATTATATTTAACAACATTGAATTATTAAGAAAAATTTACAGTATCTTCTAGCATTACCTACATTTACCATTTTAAATGCAGTTACTTAGAGAAGAACAAAATACCAAAAGACAAAGAAAATGCATTTTACAACCCAAAAACCAACTAATCAGCAAACACGACGTGAATGAGCTAATGGGCATTCTCAAAAAGAAAAAGAGAAAAACAAGATGGTGAAAGGACTTTGATGAATGAAAATTTGCTGATCACATTAGAATGGATCTCCTACGTAGGAAAAAATATTAGCAGGTCAGTGGGGGAACTAGGTCAATTAAGTATTCCAGGCAGGTATATAGCTCATTTAGGACAGGGCCGAAGAGCAGTAATATGATTAAGAAGGTCTAAGAAGCAGCAATAGACTAAATCATGTCAGAAAAAGAAACTTGAACTTTATGTGGTAGGAAAGTTAAGTATTAAATGCAAAATAAAACCATTCCATACCTATATTTTAAAAGAAACAAACAACCAAAACCTAAGTGCAAGACATGAGAGACTGAAAGTACACTAATAAAATACAGTTCACTAATTCATTGCTGAGTGAACTAATACATAAAGTACATAGCATTATGTACTAATACTAAAGTATACATAAAGTATATAGCATTGCCTCATGTACAGAAGAGTTACTGAACAAGCTGCTGAACACTATTCTGTGCTCTCTACATTTGTCCATCAACATTGATTCACTGACCTACATTGACGGAATGTGAACTGGCAGAAAGGCAGATGAATGCAAGGAGATGAGAAGACAGGCTGAGCTTGTAATAGTCATAAAAATAAACGTTCTTTGGAGCAAAAATGGTTACATGAAAGAAACACGAATGATACATCCTGAGAAGAACATGAAGATGTTTTTAAAAATAAGTATGAAGTTATAACTGAGAGTTTATATAATCAGTGAGGCTTGAAGAAAAGCAGCAATTTTCACAATGCTTGTTCTGCCTTTCCTATATTCATTAGCTCACGAAAGAAACTACAGGTATGTTTATTGAAAAGATGATTACTATAAAGAAGCACCTGTAGCTTCTGTGGATTTACACTGTATTATTTCTAATCCTTGTAATCCCTTATCACTACAGCAGAAAATTTAAATTCCTTCAGTTTCAATGAAACCAAAGACAGTGTTTCATACTGAAGAAAAAATTGACTTTAAGTGGCATAAAGTTAGATTTTTATCCACATGAAGGCAGTGTGGAGACACTTCATACTGTTTTAGATTTTATGACTGATTTTTCAGTGTAGTTGCAGGACTGTTTTTTTTACAAAGCTGTGATTACTAAATGTTTGCCTATTGCATTGAGAGTATCATTATAAAAGTATACGTGTTATGTTGAGACAGAAGAAAAAAGCTCCAATGGATAATTTTACTAAATCAGTTAATCAGTCAACTGATAATCTTGTTTGCATGATGGGCAAGTATTTTAAGCACATAGTACAAAATATATTCCACTATATAAAAAAATCTGTCAGATTATACTTCACAATGGAAAAGATGCTTTTGCATGGACTTTATCACTATCAAAATATGCAAGTAATTACACAGAATTTTCAACATAGGAATGCAAAAGGCTTATGAGGGACAAAATACACACACAAAAAAAGAACAAACAAAAAAAAAGAAACCCTAACTTGCAAAGTTAAGGAAAAAGTGGCAGAAGCTTTGAGATACAGACTGAGATTTATGGACAAGGATCAACAGTGATAACACAGAAAGCAGCAGTATAATGCCTGGAGAAAAGAGAACTGTCTGAAATAAAATCTGCGGGAAATGTAAGAAGTGAAATTTCAAGGCAGAGGACATGGTGGTAATATAAATACGCATGGAACAAAAAGAAAATAAAAAGTTTAAGGCAGAAAGCCAGAACACTGTCACGAAAATGAACATTCTCTTTTTTTCACTCTAGGAAATAAAATTGAGAAAGGAGGTCTGAAAGAGATGGACATCTGATACTCTGTAAATAAAATCTTTCTGTGATAGAGGAAAAGGAGTATTTCTCTGATCTTGGCTTCTTAATGAACTGGACATGAGAGCTGTACAGCCATTCTCGACAATTCTTAAAATGTAATTAGAAGTTTTAGAAGTTAAATACCATGTGTGTAGCACTGAAAATCACTTCTTAATTTTTATAAAAGATGTCAGATGCACTGTAGAAGAGAATGTGTAAAAGTGGATACTATCTAAAACCCAGAGAGAATCTGCTAAAATATAATTTATAATACTGAACAACTGCACTATATATTTGACAAGTACGTTAAAAGAATAAAGAAACTTAGAGGAACTTAAAAATACATCTATTAAAAAGCCTGCTCCCTATAAGACCTATGAGACATAAGAAATACTTAGCTACCATAATGAGATCACAACAAGGATGGAAAGGAAGAAAATATTTCAGGCTTTTAATGAACCAAGTAATAGAATCAGGGAGTAAGTGAAATCCAAACTTAGCATATATCACTGAAATAATGGTTAAAGAACTTAATTTCTTAAAGCTACATTTTGGTAACAATGTATTTTGAAGAAAAAATAGATATGAAATGTTTGAGATCTCAGCTATTTTGATTCCACACTATTTTATGTGCCACAGACATGGGAAAAAAAGTTAATTCTTAAAGGTAACAAATGGTCATCTTACAAGGATGAATGATAGAATCAAGAATATCCTGAGTTGGACGGGACCACAAGGATCATTGAAGTCAAACTCCTGGGCCTGCACATGACACCCCGAGAGTAACACCATGTGCCTGAGAGTGTTGTCCAAACACTTCTTGAATTCTGGCAGGCCTGGGGTCATGAGCACTTCCCTGGGGAGCCTGTTCCAGTGCCCAACAATCCCCTGGGTGAAGAACCTTAATCTAATCTAAATCTCCCCTGACACAGCTTCACAGCTTTTTATACAATTTCTTCACTAGGAGTTAGTTTACAGTATCATATGCTGAAGACTTCTCTAGCCTGTTAAGAGTCCTGTGACACAAAACTGCTGTTAGTTATCAGTTAGGTAATCAACAGTAGCTACTCCTAGTTAGTAAGAATTAAACCATTTAAAATAAAGTAAAAGTTTACAAGAGTTAAAATCAATAGCTTCACAGTCCTGACAAATCACCAGTAAAAGTATAAAGGTGCAACAGGTACAAAATAGAAAATGCAACTAATCTTCATTGTCAATAGAGAAGTGCAAGCAATAAATGTAGTCTGAATATTAACTCTTGATATTCAAGATTTTTTTTAGTGTCATTTTTGTAAAAAAACTAGTGACAAAGGATGTTGATGGTTATTTCTTCATGTTTGCATGCAAAAATATAACTGCAATGCTAAGGAAGAGATAGGAAAAACTTCAGTAATCACTAGGGGTACCAGAATACTTTAAAAACAGCAAGACAAGAGTCATCTGTGGCCTGGAACAACTGTTTTTCTGTTTTGATATCTGGGAAACTCAGATTCAAACCAAGTGTCCAACCTGCTGTCAAATCTTAGATGTCTGCAGCTATGGTTTTTCAGGGACACCTATGTTTTATAGCAGTGGTGAGCTCAAAGCATTGCTTCTATTGATCTAAGCTGCAGTGACAAAAACTCAGCACTTGGGAATTTTGTTGTACCTATCTCAATTTATAGGTCTTAAATATGAAAGAGCTACCTCAATGAGTACAGTGTGACTTCTCCACTGACACATGAGATTTGTATGGAAGGGGAGAAAGTATAAGTCAGTTATCTAAAGAGGCATTTCAACCTTTTTTTTTTTTTTGAATGCATGGATTCTACTCTCAAACTGTAGAAAAACCGAATAAAAATGTTCTACAAAGCTATTTGCTAGGAAGCATCAACAGATTTCTTGTGCACTATCCGTTCACTGAATTACACGACAGAAAAACAGTCAAAAGTCATCTCTCAAATACAGAAGGGACTAAAATAAAGTGCGGGACATTGAAACAAAGTTTCGCAAACAGCAAATCTTGGCGTTTCTACATTTCTAAATTCTACACTGAGTGCTTGAGGTACAAGCTGAATATTATTTTGATCTCTTCATATTGCTTTGTAATTGAAAAAAATCGAACCTTGACTCTCGTAACGAAAAGTTTCTACCAACTTTATCAGAGGGGCAAGAATGCCTTCCCTTCATCAACAGCGCAGAAAGCCCTTCCCAAAAACATGTGGCTTCATTATCTGGCTGTAGCAGTATCTGCTCACCTGCCCTATGAGGACCAGCCATCATGTGGCTTTGAAACTTTGAAAAGTTTCTCCAGTATACTCAGAAAATGGTAGTGAGGGTCAGAAATCCCTGGTCTCTTTCCTGAATCTTATAGCCAGCCTGTTCCAGCTTGCCTACAGACCGACACACACCCCTGCCCGGCCGCCTTTCACAATTTTAGTTCTGCCGAGCAACAGCGACGGTGATTCCCAGGCTCCGAGACAGCGTCGGCGCGTTACCCAGCTCGCCCTCCGCCACCCGCCCCCAGCCTGCCTCCGCCTCCCCGCGCCTCGAGGGGACCCCCTCCTCTCCGTCTAAGGGAAGACCGCCCCTTCCCGCTCCGCGCTGAAGCCGGGCCTGGAGCGCCGCGCCGCCGGGGCCGCCTCAGAGGGATTTCGGCGCCGCCTTCCCGCTGCCGGTGCCAGCGCCCACCAGCGCCTCGGACCCCGGGGAGCCCGGGCACTACGCAGCGCCCTGCCGTGCCGCATAGGAGAGAAGGCGGCCGCGGGGAACGCCGGTGCTCCGCGGGCGGCCGCAGCGGACCCAGCCCTGTCCCGCTCGGCGCCAAGGCCTGGCCGCAAGGTAACGGTAGGGGAAGGGCAGCCCCACCGGGACCACTTACCCGGCCGGGATCCCCCTGCGGCTCCGCGCCGGCGGCCCCGGCGACCGCGGAGCGTCAGTAACAACGTCCCGGAACGGCCGCTCCGCCACATCCGGGGGCGGGGCGGGGGAAGGCGGGAACACGCTGGGCTGCCGCGCCTGGCGGGCAGCGAGACGAGACGGGCTGGACCGGACAGGATCGGACCGGGGCTCCGTAAGGGGCCGGCACAGCACCCGCTGCCATGGCCTCCGTACGTGAGCGCTGGAGGGCTCCCCGCCGCAGCCGGGGGGCTCGTTCTTCACTTCCTGAGCGGGACCGCCGCCAGCCCGCCGCGCCTCGATGGCGCATCGGGGCGCCGGGGTTCCCCCTGCGGGGCGATGGGAGGCCGGCCCGCACTTCCGACAGTGGAGCGGGGGTTCGAAGGACTGAACCTCCGGGCATGTGGGTGCGGTGCCGAGATGTCAGACCTGCGGGCGCGGCCCACTGCAGGCTGCAGTTTGGGGGTCTCAGGCTAGTCCGTTGCCGCCTTTCAGGTGTCTTTGCTGTGGCAGGCAGTGAGGGCTAAAATGTGGTGTACCAGCATTCATTCCTTTCGGTGTGTTTTCCTATTTTATTGGAAGAGAAGTAGTAAATACTAGTCAGGCCTTGCAAGCAACTTCTCATGGTGTATATTTTGTAAGTTAATGTTCCTTTTTCTTTCTTCTCTCTTTAAACAGATGGCAGGTGGCAGCCAGCAAAGGATAATACAAATAACTGGATTTAGAAAACGAGAGAAGAAGGCACTGCTCAAATGTCTGTTCAAGCTGAAATGTGTTTTTATAGAGAGTAAGGTATCGTTCATTAAAATACAGCGAAGAGGGTTAGAGCAGGAAGTAAAAATGCAAGCCTTAGAAGAAAGAATTGTGCAATAGGTTAGTTGTGTATAAATAGACAAAGACTTTAAATGTTTTCAGTGATACAAGTGTGTTGTTTTCTTTTGTTAGAAATACAGAAATTGTACACATCTTGTAGCAAAAAAGCTGTGCAAGAGTGAAAAGGTCTTAGCTGCCTGCGCTGCTGGTGAGTAAAAGATTTGCTGGTTAATTTCATAGCATCACAGCATAAGTCTGGAAAGGACCCTTAAAAGGGTTTTAGTTATTTGTTTTCATTTTGTGAATGAACGTCTTACAAACTGTCATTCTTCTTGTTCCATTAACCTTGATTTTTAACATAGTATTATGTTGAAGTTATGATGAAGTGAAGTCCACTTTTTTTTGGTTTTATTTTTTTTCCTAAGTGATATTCTTGCTATCTCCCTTTGTTGGATCTGCCTGTGTTGCCAAACAGAAAACTTTGTATTATATTAGATAATGAAGTCATGCCCAAATTATTTGGATGCTTAAAAGAGGGCAGAGGGAGTATGAACACCTGTAGTCAGCATGGATTTTGACAACAAATTCACATGGAACATTCAGTGGTAAAGGTCACTGTCTGTAAGTTCCTCTTTATGCAGCAAGAGAAAATTCCAAGCTCTTGCGATTCTGACACAAGCTTCTGGTCTTTCCTCTTTAACTAAGGCCTAACGCTGAAATTCCATACATAAGCAACTAAAATGCTTTTAGAATGAAAATTCTGTATTTTAAGATTTCTTTTTAGACTGATTACCTGTCAGGATTCCATTATGAGGATTGAATTTCTTGTAGTTTGAGATATCACAATACCATTTTTAAGCATGATCTTTATTTTCCCTATATCATATTATGCCAAAGTGTTAAAACAATTGTTAGGATGGATAATCGTAAATTAAGAGACAGGTGACAAATGACTAAACAGACATTTGTGTTTAAAGATATACATAAATTCCTTGATTTCCTACCATATTAGTAATTAATTTTTAGTATTAATATTAGTATTAATTTTCAATCATCTCTTACTGCTAGAAAGTAGGGGGGTATATGTATATATGTATTTTTTTAATATGTGTGTGTGTGTATATATATATATGTATATATGTATGATTCTTTGTACTATCATAAAATTCTGATTGCACTCCTAGCAAAAATTAAATAGACCAAAAGTTTCCATGAGGGAAAAAATATTAAAATGCATATAGGTTTCTGGCACGGCACTTCATTGTAGCAATTTTAAACCTTTGAGTTAATGTTTTCTTACTTTTTGGAGTTTAAAATTTGGAGATGTTTTCTTGAACAGAGTGGAAATGGTACGTGTACCATCTGCATGGCAACGCAAAACTCTGTCATGTTTCTATAACTGCAAATCTTCCCCAATACCATCTAATACTTTTTAATCCAGAAAAAGCGCTAATTTTGGATAATCATTGCTCTTAGTCTTGATGGCAGAGAGTATATTCGTTCCTGCTGTGTGGTTTTCCAAGTAATGAAGAAAGATCACGTTTAAACACATTTAGAACTCCATAGAGTTCAGCAGAAATACTCTCAAGGATTCCATTTGTCATGTACCTCCTAGCTGACAGAAGTTTTGAGATGGAAACTTTGCATGAAAGTAGTTTTAACATCCAGGTTGTGCACAGTATACCTTTTCCAGTCATAAATCTACCGGTACCTATGCTAGGTTTTGTAGAAGTGCCATCTGTGCTCCTTCACTGAGACATTTTGTCAGTCAACCCTGCTGTTCTGTGAAACCAATTAGGTTCACACAATTCAAGTCGATTTCTCTTACAGTGTCTTCTGTAGGTAGTGTTTCAATACAGGAGCAGGGTACTAACCACTGCTCTTGACCTGAACCTGTAAGAAGAGAGAGAGACAGAGAAAAGGGGAAGATCATTACATACTATATCAAAAGCATACATGTGGAAGATGAAAGAGGAGAGGCAGAGGAGGTGGAGCCAAGGGATGAGAGAAAAGGATGTGAAAAGAAGAAAGGGGAAAGAAAAAAAGTCTAAAACTGTGTCCCCTGAATATTGATATTCACTACACTAGTAGTATATGCTAGCTTATATGTTAAATGTGCAGTTCTTCTTTAAAATCATAGATAGTAAAGTATTTCTTCATTTTAGTACAGTTGTATGAGTGTCGAATGGTATTAAAAATAAAGGGCTTAACAAGGTTCTGTGAAAGTCCTAAGGAAAAAATCTGGGAAGCTGAAAAAATGTATTTGAGATTTTTGAGGAGATAGACAAGTATTTTATCTAGGAAGGGTAAAAAGATACTTCATAATTAAAAGAAAACAAAGCGATCATTTTCAGTGATATTGTGAGATTTTTGATTCTGAAGTCTGAAGTGGAGAACTCTTGTAATAGGAAGAAGTTTTTAAAATGATACTTATAATTCCAGCTTTTATTTGCACAAGAAAGGTTTAAGTTAATTTTATATTAGTTCTTCAGTTGATTGCCATTTGTCTGCACAAAAAATCTTTTGTGGTTGACGGTTCATTTTCTTTTTAGGAAAGTGGGTACTAACTCAGGAGTACATAATTAATAGTGCTGCAAGTGGCAGATGGCTTGATGAAACAACGTACGAATGGGGATATGAAACTGAAAGAGACACCCATTATTCACCTCAAATGCAATCTGCACCTAAAAGATGGCGTGAAGAACTGACAAAGTCTAGTGCTCCAGGGGCCTTCCACAGATGGAAAGTTGTTCTCCTTCTTAAGAGAGGTGATAAACGAATGCCATGTATTAGAAGGTAGGAGTCCATCCCAGTTAATTTGGTCCATAACAACCTCCAGCTATCCAAACTCTGAATTGTTTTCATTAATATATTTCCATACTTTATGACGACTTTAAATCTGTAACATTACTGCTTTTCCTGCCTTCTTTTAGTATAGTGTTAAAAATAACATGCATATGTTTTTATCAAGTAATCTGCTAACAGAAACTTCCTTAATGAGGCAAGATACACAGATAAATAAAAATTAACAGTTTTTATTTTGTGTGGGTGTTAGATTCAGATAGTAGCTGGAACTGGATACTTTATTTCACTTCGATGGATGACGTGACTGTGTCTTACAGATATGGGCCGCACCTGATCAGTGTTTGCGTCACATCTATGTAACAGGTTCTTGTAGCTCTGAAGATGTAATTTGTACTAAACCAGATGATTCTGCTATGTTGTAAATACATAGTTTAGAAGGGGAGGATAGAAACATAAAGGAAAAGAAAGGAAGGAAAGAAGCAAGGAAGGAAGGAAAGAAAGATTAAGAAAACTGAAGTGCAAGAATTCTGAGAACTTATGTTTCTTTTCTATACTCTTCCTACACATTTGGATTCATTGCTTTAAATTCTACTCCTGAATTGAAAGTGCATATTTAAGTACTGCTTGCATCTGGTACAGTAAAAGGAACATCTCCTGACACTGTTTCAGAGCTTTCCATTCATTCAGATACTGTCTAGCTCTCTACTGAGATGCCAGTTAGTAAGGAGTGCTCAGGTCTGAGTGCGCCACAGATGCACAGTTAAGAAGGGAAGTGCAGTTTGTCTCATGGATCATAGTACAGGGCTGTATGCTACATCACAGAATGTATGTCTGTCTGTATTTCGTAAAAGGGGGGTAATTGAAGTTGGTATCTTCTGATTTTGCCAACTGAAAATATTTTAAGTCTGCTCATTTTGGCTGAGTGGGCAAGTTTACTGGGCCCTGCTATGCTTGTGAAAAATGCTGTTTCTTTTTTCCATGAAACCTGCTTTTGTAGATGTTCTTGATAACACTGTTGAAATGCTGTCTTGCACAGTGCTGTTTCTGTTTCTTGCAATAGAAATAACCTTTAACAGGAACATCAGTAAGACAGGCGAACAAGTTTTGTGGAAGATGTTTTTTTCCAGACTGTTTCCCATGCATTCAACATGGGGCTCCTTTTAGTCAGTCATGAAACACCAACAGGTAGATATTTTTTGTCTTCAACAAGTTTCTGTTTTCAGTCATAAAGACTCTATAACTTTGGGAAAAGCCTGTTTTTTCTAATATTTAACAACACTTTGCCTTTTATCCCCTTTCTATGCTCTTCCTGCCTTTAGTGCCTAGCTGTTGGAAGGGTAAGTGTGTGAGACTAGCACCATTTTCTTTTTATATGTCTGGATTATGAAAAATAGAACATACATCCAGAATGTCATGAGATCTTATTTTTCCACCTTTTGTTTTGTCTGGCATTTTTTGTAAAAGATAGGAGCACTGTACATGTCTGGAAATTGTCCCGGGGGAAACTGTTACGTGTAACAGTGCCCCAAAGACAAACAAATCTCTTTTCTGTATATGATACTGGACAGCAGAAATGTATATTTGCATTATGAAAACCTCATACTGCATTTCAGAAAAGCAGTGTGCCATTTTTTGTTAACTGCTTAATTTATAGGAAAACTTAACTGAAAAATCATCATTTTGGGGTAGATAATGCAATAAATTATATCTGCTGTCATCAAATTTGATACTTGAAAAGGTATGCAGGTGAAACTTTCAGATATATTGGAGGTGTACGTTGATTTTAATTAGTAGTATTAAATTTTGAAGAGAAGGATGTTTTGTTGAGTGGGTTCTTTCATTTTCTGAAGGCTATTAAGTGCCCTTTTATCTTTCTAATGAAGTTTGTGCTGTGCCATACATCTAAAAGCCTTTTTCAGTTGCACTTGCATGCTTGTAGTTTCTGAATGTTATTGTAACTTTAGGCAGCGTTAATATAATGTAGTAAATACATCTTTCTAAATATGTTTATTTAGAGTTCTTAAAGCTGGAAAGGCAACCATATGTTCATCTGAAAATGCAGAGCACAATATAACTCATGTATTCATCGGTGGTAAAATTTCTCCTCTACAAAACAAAAATTGCCTCTCTGAAGCTCAACACTACTCTTTGCAATATATAGGACATTACCTTTTTGAAGTGAGTAAACGAAATTATTTATTTATTACTGTAAATAATGCAGTGTTAATAATGGAGGGGAATATAATCCCCTGAATGTTTTGTAATTTGATTAAAGGTAAGACAACTTTCTGATTCTGGGACCATGTATCCAAGAGATAGGAAGGCTCGTGGATGTATACAAATACCTGAAGGGAGGATGCAAAGTAGGCAGAGCCAGGCTATTGCCTGTGGTGCCCAGTTACAGGAAAACAAATGGGAAGTCAGGAAAGACTTGCGTTTTTTTGCTATGAGGTTGATGGAACACTGTAACAGGTTGTCTGGAGGCTGTAGAGTCTCCAGATACCATCTGCACATGGTCCTGTGCTAGTGCGAAATTCACTAGAACCAGAATTTTGTGTTACTATTTCCCTTAAGAGAGATGCCCCATGTTTCATAGCTGTTTGCTTATCAGATGCACTGTTCAGAAATTCTTAGTATTTTCATCTAGAGCTACTCAAAGCCCTCAGAAAATTAATTTAGTGTGGTAGTTCCTCAGACTCTGGGATGGCTTTAGTCAACTGCTAATTGGAACTACTGCCTTTGCAAGCAAGTTGGAGCTAAAACAGTGTTTGTTACCATTTGTAAATCCTTTGGACTCTTCCAATCAAAGCACTTTGCTCTCCCTGTAGTAAAAGTGTTACAAAATGGTGAGAAGGTTAGAAGGTCTTAATGTTTACATCCTGTATAAAACACATCAATGTGGGCTCTTACTCTAGTGCTTACTCTTAATGAAACTTGTTCAGGGAAGTTGCTCTCATTTAAACCTTTCAGCTAAGATAGACATTTACATTTAATAGATGATTGAATGTAAAGTTTTTATGGCTACCTCACCTTTTATTGATCTCTGTCAAAATCATGTGTTTCTTGCTATGCATCCTGAATTCTTCCCAGGTGTGATAACAACTTTCCATCTTAACGAGTCCATTAACTTGCACGTACCTTTTTTTACTTAGATTTCATTAAAGTAACTCACCTCAGAGACCAAGAGAACATTAGCTTTCTATTTAAATGAATCTGAAGAATTCAGGAAGCTGCCAAGGCTCCTAGTCTCTTAAAAGGAAAAGAATTAAATAGGCAATCAAATCATAGCACTTGTCCAAATATATTAGGTTTTATCAAAGAATGTTATGGACATGCTCTTTTCTCTTTGTCCCAGAAGTACTTGGTGTATAATTCATTAGATTGTTCCAACTTCATAAATTTGTAGTCATGCTATATGACTGCTACTTCTAGCAAATACAAATCTTCCTCCCCTAAACATTCATTTATGTGTCTAGATGATGGATTTAGCAAAATAGCATTATATTCTTTTCAGAGCAACTGAAACTCCACTGATGTTCAGAGTATTCTTGGAGTGATTTTTTTTTTAATAACTAAGTCTTTGCTTCTTGTTTATATTTCAGTATCTGTTCTTATTATCTCAGCCTTTTAAGTGTACTGTTAAAATACTCTGTGGGTTTGTCATTAATTTGGTTCTATAAGGCATCAAATGTGTTGGTTCAGTATATTAAAACACTTGCATGATTTTAGGAAGCTAGTCTCAAACAGTAACTTCAAAAGCTTTGTTGGATGCATGCTGGAGTTCATAAATTTTTGCCAAGATTGTACTATAAATTGTTCAAATATGAGTATTGTAATGAGCATATTGAAACTAACGTGCATGAAGGGCCATAAGTAGAGACAAGTTAATGCATTAGAGTTCAATTATCTGTGGCTCATCAAAAGCTATTTAGAACTCTATTCTGGTTACCAGGAATACTTCATTCTCTTTTGGAATGTGCAAGAAATTTTTGTTCTCAATATTTGTTTAGAAATACAGTTGTGCACATGCAAAATAAGTTTGTTTTGAACAATACATTTAAGAGAAAATCAGAAAATAGGATGAGACATAACTTTTGAAACTTTATCTTGAAAGCATAAAAGTATAAACTTCTTGCACCTTGTCATTGTGTGCACTACTGTGTTTTTGGTCTACTGTTACGTTCCAGACTTGATTCACCTATCAGATTGAGGTGTTTGAATTACTAGGCAAGTTACACTAAGTCTTCCACAGCTGCTCACAATAAAAAATGGCCAAGGGAATACTTCACCTGTATCTATCTGATGATTCTTAACTCATCACACTGCCGGAGGAGTCTGTTTGTGGTTACCTGTGTATTTACCTTGAACAAAGATGGTGTTTTATTCTTAACCTGTGTATCTTTGATGAAAAGCATGCATTGAAACTCTCACTCAAATGTATTGTTCTCAATCCATGAAGTAAATTTAAAATATTTTTGCAGTTATTTTTTACAAGCAAAAATTATTTTGTGGTGTTACTGAGAGTCGTTTCAGAATGAGTTGAAAATCAACTTGAGAAATGCTTCTTCATTCCCTGTGCTGAAGAAGTAGCTAAAAATTACAGATGGACTCAGAGAATTAATTACTAGACAGACAAAAATATCAAAGAAAAAAAGACAGAAAAACCTATTAAATTTTAAATTACTAAATTGTTTCATATTTATAGGCTAGAACTGAAAAGATTTCATTGTAGTGGTCTATATAAAATGAATAGACAAATTGAGGAAGAAATTCTCTTGGAGAGAGAATCTGTTATGAAAAAACAGTCCTTGTTTCAGCCACAGGGATTGTGACTTGACTTGAAGTCACTTAGGAAAAATAAATATGGGGAAACTTGCCTTGATCATTCGTATGCTATAGCTTCCTACAACATTCATGGTTTGTTTCCAAACCAGCATCTCTTTATCTGACACATGATGTAGACCTGTACACAATTACATAAACATACATAGGCACATACAGTTTGCAATACAATATATAAAAAGAGCTAGCACATAGAAGTTGGTTAGACCATTAGCTTTGAAACAAATAAAGTATTATTTTTTTGCTCTGCAGAATGAAATACAAAGTCCCAGAGATACACAGATGAACCATTTCCTGGCTGTACAAGAAACAGACCAAGTCGTGTCTGAAATGCAACTTGCTAAAATAAAAAATGCTATTATTAAGCATATGTATTTTACTGCGGTAAGTAACAGTTAATGCTCTTAGCACTGCATTATGTATTTTATATACATATAATTATATATTTTTATGTTATATGAATTATATAAAAAGATATATTATTGACTATATCTTTCATTATAGTATTGAGCTAATAAAGTAGATATTTTAGACACTGCCTTTTAACCTGCAATGTTTAATAATCCCGTATTTACTACACCTACCATTAGTTAAAATATAACTTAGTAATGGCAAGTCATCAGCATGGGTGTGCAGAAGACAAGCTGAAAACCGTGTTGTAATAGATGAGGTAAATAGTAGTAAATACTGTTCAACGAAATGTCTTTGAATTAGTCTTTCTGTGATTTTCCTGTTATCTAGTTAACTTACACTAAGACATTTTTCATAACAATCATATTGTAGAGCCAGTATTTTGTTGATTCACATGAATGTTTTTTTATTACAAGTCAAAAGTAGAGCTAATGCACTCCTTTGGTTTAGTCCCAGATACAATCCTGCTAAAATTGCTACCTTAGTAGTTAACACCACTATTTCAAGTCTAGAAAAAGCACGTGAATACCTTAAGGTAGAATATATTATCTCTGTAAGTCACAGTGATGCAGATGATGGTGTCTAAGTATATTTGTAGGAGCTTGTTTACATGGAGCACCCCAAGTTCTTAGTAGCAAAAGAATTAAAAATTTTAAGTCCTCAAGGTACGTGCAATGTTTAAACACAAGACTACAAGTAGAAGACTCATGCTGCTTAAATCTGTGCACCATCGAATGCTACATCTTTTATCAGTGACATTTTATCAAGGGTATATCCCCCAGACATTTAAAAAATATTGCAAGTGCTCTGGTTCAAACTGTTATGTAGCAATGTGCGGATGGATTGACCCTTCAAAGATGGTCTCTCCTAAGGATATTTTAGTCACATGTTTTAGTAAGATTGTAGTGCTAGGCAATAACTAAATGTAGCTATAATAGTAATGCATTTTTGCACCTACTGCCATGTCTTTGCATGCAAGGGGAATCCGAAGTTGGCATTTTGCCACAGAAAAATGTAAAACATTTGGTTTTTTAATGCCTAATGTAGGAACACTGTCCTTACAGAGCAACCACGTAACAACAAACAGCAGCAGGGGAAAATGGGAAGGAAAATTTGCCCATATTTTATTCCTTTTAAGTCATTAGTCCCCTATTTCATAATTTAACCATCCAAATATTAAAAAGACAAATATAAATAGACAAATCTAAATGCTATGTTGTACTTGAACTAAATTTAACAAAAGTTGTCATTTGGGAAGTTTCATGCACTATGTTTTGAATATGTTGACTGGTATCCCGTGTGCAGGTTGACTTTATCCTGTTTTACAGACTATTAAGCACAGACTTGCTCAAACAGACCAGCTGAACAAATGCGATCCAGAGGTAAGAATTACTAAAAAAGAGGGCATGTTATGCATATAGAATTTCATTATGAAGTTAGACAAACATACTTTAATTGCAAAATTAGCTGTCAAAGAAACTTTTTTAGATTTTGGCTATCCAAAACACTAATAAAGTTATTGAAGTGTTAAAGAGCATCATTGGGTCTTGAATGTTGTTTGTTCTTGCAGTACTTTTAGTACTGTCCCTGTTATTGCAAAGAAACTGCTTAATCCTGCTACTTAAGAGAACCTTACCTGTTAATGTTAGGGAAAAAAAAGCAATGATGTCCTGATGTGATTTAAAGCGTCTTAATTATTCAAGCACTGTATTTATGCAGCAGCAATAAAGAGAAAGTGTACACAATTTTTGGCAGTGCTTGCCTGCTTTTTCTAGTAGGGACAGTTTTTAGCTGGAGGTTATCTCACCATAAAAAGAAACAGTACTTGTTCTTTCAGCACATGCCTGATACTTCATCTTATGGGTTTCCAGAGTCAGCTGAAGCACAGATTGCAAGTAGAATGATTTATGTTTTTCAGTCCTGTTTTCCTAGTCATTTTGACTTAATTTCTTTTTTTGTACTATTTAATTTCTCTTTCTTATTTCCATTAAGCCCAATAAGTGCCATAAAGCAGGTACAGGTCAGCAATAGGTTTTATTAAGTCTTTGTTACAAATACCTGAAGTAAATTAATACTTTAAAAATGTTGCCCTCTCTATATATAATGTTAAGAATAAATCTTTCAACAGTGTTGAAACATTGCCTCTTTAGTACTCAAAGAGCATTTTATATAGTACCCATGAGCTACTAGTAGTGCACTTCATATGGTAACTTGCATTACTTAAAAATGAAAAAGGGAAACACTTGAAGTATCAGTTAGCTTCCTGTATTTCTTGGTAACAAGATCTGGTATCTTCTTGAGCCATACTACATAAATAGTTACTTGAAATCAGTTTTTATCTGATTTCTTTCTATTGACAATAAGGAAGGAAGAAGAAAAATATTTTTAAAACATAAGCAATAAAATAATTTTTGGTCCAACACCACCACTGATCTGCTAAGTGCTGTGTGTGTTTCTGTTCCTCAACAGGTTTGCGTTGAAATTTAATCTGAGTGTGTAGTTTATTGAATTAATGGAATAAAAATTTATCTTTCTTAACACATGTAAGCCAAAATCGTCGTTCTCTCCTCTTAATAGTAGTATCATTTTTTGCTTGGAAATTTTAAGCCTAATTATAATACTTCTCTTACTTTTCTGTCACTTACTTTTATTGCTTTATGGACTATCCATTGCTAGCCTTTATATGAGACAGGACTTTTATAGTCAGTATATTTATGGCTCTTATAAGCAGCTCCAATAAACATTTCCAGTAACACTAATGAAGTAAAATCAAACCTACAAACTATATTAACATGTTAGATCTATCTGGTTTTTTTGTCATCTCAGTTTGCATCTACTAGGAAGGCTTAGCTCAGCTAAATGTTCTGTTCCATCATCATCCCAAAAATATTTATTTCTCTTTTGTCAGCTTTTCTTCCACATCATGCAATGTAAAAGATGTATTGTGTGGACCTTCATATTTCATTTGTTTCTGCTCAAAGTGCTAATGATTGTATCAGCAGTGCTTCACAAGAAACTGCTGATTCCTCATCAGTCAGAGTGCAAGCCAGTGAAGCTTTGGACAGCTTATTGAGTATTAAGTCTCTTCAATAATAGGTGTCTCCTGATACTGACAAAAGTTTATTGCCTCAGTTTTGTATCATCTTAGAAATGTGGTGAAAACCAATCCCTAGTTTCTCTATGACTTGAATGCTATGCAAGAGGTATCACAGTCTTCCAAAAACATCTTTGTTTTAGTGTATTTTCAAAATAATGCATCAATGTTACTGTTTCTTTTAGTACAGAATTTTCAAAAAACAAAAGTTTCAGTCACAATATAAAAAGCTGGATGCTGGTGGGATCACCAGGTGAAGGTCAGTGGTAACATGCTTGTACATGCCCAATATACAGTCATTGTCTCACATCATAAATCCAGGCAGCAGAGAAGTTCTTCTTTGACTGTCATTAAACAGTTTATGATTGCTCTTTAGATGTGCTGTTTGCATGTAATTAACATTACAAAAGTATGAATGCAACCATTATTTCCAAAGGACATTTCAGTGGAGATTTTAATAGTGCATATATGAATGAGAAGATTGAAATAAATATGAGTTACAAACACCAGATGCACAAAGACTTGATTAAAAGAAAATTGTCTACATGAGCAGCTTTTTTATTGTTAATGTAACAATAGCATATTGTAACAATAGCATATATATTCTGTAGGTTTCAAATGCACAACTGGACTCAAAGTCTATGTCAATTTAAAATTTAAACTAATGTTAAAACAATTGGTAAGATGTTTGGATAATAGGAAAATTTCTCCCTCCAAAGGGTTGTCCTAGGGCAGTAGTGGAGTCACCGTCCCTGGAGGGATTTAGAAGATGTGTAGAAGTGGCACTTAAGGACGTGATTTAGTGGTGGGCTTGGTAGTGCTGGGTTAATGGTTGGACTCAATGATATTAGAGTTCTTTCCCAACCTAAACAATTCTGTGATTCTATGTCTTGAGTAACTTTATCTAATATGCACTAAGACAGGATTTTTGACGGAGATCGTAAAGTCTACAAGTTATCACGGACTACATGAACAATAAATTTATGTAACTATTTCATTCCAAGCAGTCCAATCAGTTGTCTTACTGAGCCTGCTTCTCTCAGCTGTGACTCCTTATCCCAAAATATGGAGAAATTCAAATTTACCAGAGCCTCAGGCTGTGTGGTCAGACGAAAAAGCTGTATTTTGGAAGAGAAGTTTCCTGGCAGAAGAAAGCTGTGTTTCAATTAGCAGTACAGTTGTAACTGGCTTTTGCATCAGCTTTGGCTTGAACCTGAACTAAATGAAAGATGTACATAGCCATGTAGATGAGGCCTTCAGTAGCTCATTAGTATCATTAATTTGTGATCTTTGGGAAGCTGAAAGTACAGACAGTAACAGGGAAATTGCAGAGTAGATACAGCATCTCATGAAAGCTATTGCTTTCATGCATTGCATCTGTCTGGGTTCTCTAAAAGCCTGTAAAGTTAAGAGTTTTGCTGTCATGAGTGGCAGAGAATAAGAAGGAAGTCCTGTGCTATCGAGATCTTCTTGACTGGAAGGAATCCTTTCTCCTTGGAAATGAGAGTCCCTTTCCCCCTGCCGCTGGCATTGATGTAAGGTGGTATAGAATAACCTCCATGTCTTAGTCACACCCAGTCTGGCTACTGCAAAAATTAACTCTGTCCTGGCAGGAAGAAGGATATATAGTACCAACATTTTACTTAGAGATTTCCTGTTAGTTAAGTTGGTTGGTTAAAGGGATGTTTTAATTTAAGCAGCTATTTTTTTTTTCAATGGTATCTCATTTCTAGGTGAAAAATACTGACTGGTCCAGAGGCACTTGGTATATACTTCAAGGATTAGTGGAAGAGAACTTCCTTCATGATGTAGTCACAGAACTTTCTGCAGGCCAAAAGTACCGTACACCTCCTGTGCAACTTCTTCATTCTCTTCTAGAACATGTCCTATTGGTGAGAGATGAAGACTAAAGTATTATTAAAAATAAAAGGAATAAATGGAAATATTATGATCTTTGCTTCTGACACTGTATTTAGTAGTTTTTAGTGATGCATTCACCCTTCTCTTTGTGTTCATCAATGTGCTTGTGGAAAAAAAAAAGGATTTAAAAAAGGTTTTTTTCAGATTAGTGTTTATTTGCAAGCCAAATGAATGTGATGCTCTAAATATTGTGAAGGACTTGGCCACAAATATTTTTTGTTAATTTTAGAAACAGCACTATGCTGGTATGCCAGGGATAGAGAGATCAATTGAGAAGGTTTGCTCTCAACAGTGGTGCATTCAACTGGAATATCACACTAGAGCAAGTTCTCCTTTTTCTCTTCCTTTTTTCTTTTTAAACCATGAGTTTTTCTGCTTGGAGTTGTGCATTAAATTGCATGTTACTTCAGTGATTAAATTTGGTCACTTGGGATTGTAAAGATTAAAGAAAATAAATAAAACTTAGTGTTTATAGATCTTTGGCTGGTCTGAAGCCAATAGTATTTTCTCATTTTATTACAGGGAAATACCAATGCAATATTTTTTGCCAAACTTTGCCATGTTTTGTACTTAGTTCTTCAACATGAACCTCCCTGGAAGTCCCCATCTATGTTAAAGTATTATTTGGATCTTCTTCAGTGTCCCATCTGTAAGAGGGGCACATGGTCGTTGATAGAGACGCTTGTAAGGTAAGAAGGATTAATGAGGTGCCGAATGCAATAGTTATGTTACTCCAAACTCTGGGACAGCAGAGGAGAGTTGGCATTCTATTGCATCAAAGTTCTGTTTTCAGCAGAACAGGTTACCTGTACGTGAAAGTCTAGAATTTTAACAGATTTGGACATTTCACTTTGTATTTCAAAACATGTTAGCTCACAGGTAGGTGGATTTTTTTTAAAAGAAAAATAAGTATATTTTCGGAGCCTTACTCCTTTTTAAAAAATTGTTTATTTCTTATGCTCTTCACAGATTGTAGTAATCTGTGTACTCTTGCTGTTGTTGTGTGTATATGTATAGATAAACACAAACACACATAGATAAACACAAACACACATATATTTGCAGTTACAAAGCAAATTCAAGGCTTATCTTGCCAAACATGAAGTTTCCTGTTGTATTCTGATTTTAATCATAACCTTTACAATCTTTTTGAGGAAGTCTGATTATATCTTATCTATGGAACTGTTTAGGTAGTTAGTCTCTGCTTTATCTTGAGAACTCATTTTTTGTAATTTGCATCAACAGAGATTAATTACTCTCTTCATTTGGAAAAGAAACTACACCTCTTCTTACTGCTGACATAAAACCTTAAGTAACATTTAAATACTTAGATACAACTGTGATTACAGATATGTGAATGTGTATGATTGTAAGCATGTCTTGAAGGGCATGAAAGAGAATTTGTCTTTTAGATGAAGTATTTTGTCTTTTAGTACTTCCTGCAGAATGTGAATACTGAGAAGTAATATACCTGGTTCCAGTACTCAGAATTCTAGCCATGTGTTTGCATGTTACTTCAGAATTATCTCCATCTTGTTTGACAATCTATAGTCCTGTCAAATAGTATGTGTGAACTGTTATCTGAACTAAGTCAACTAAAATGTTGACTGTTGCTGGGGAGCAAGCTATTTCCTTGTCAAAACAGACAAAATTCAAAGCTGACTTTTTTGCCGATAGATTATCTATTATTTCTGTCATACAAATGGATTTTTCATTTTTTATTTTTCAGGTCTTGCCTTTATTGCAAAACAATTTGTCATACAGTCCCAGTTTCTCTCCCAGGGAGAGAAGATGAACTGAGGATAGTTCATAAAACATTATTGAAGTTTTTCTTTGATTTAGTAAAAGGCGAAGTAGAGTTTCTGACAAAAAGGTGGGTTTTATAGAATAATACATGCATTTCTTTATTTACAGCAGCCTGTATCCTGATTTGTGTATATCCCTGGTAAGATACTGCTCTACAGAGATGGCAGTTTGGCAATTCCATTTATATTTCTCCATTCTTAGTTTGTTTATTGTAAATTTATAGGCTTTTTCCTAATGATGTTCTAAGGCCTCTTGCTTTTCCCAGCCTGTTATTTCACTGTATTACAAGTTTCAGTAAGCATTTAATTTTGCTCATAAAGTGGTATTTTTAGATTTGCAGTACTTCATTATTCATTCTTTAAGGTAGACAAGCAGCATTTTGAACATACTGATTTATATGTTGGGGTTTTTTTTTAAATTCAAATAACTGTTACCTCCCTATTATCTTAGGGAGACTATTTCCTTGGTTTATGAAGTATAAAAGAAGTCTTGGGTTTGCTTTGCCTTTATATAGTAAAGGTGGCCTTTATGTAAATAGTAGCACAGTATTGAAATTCCCCAGGTCTAACAGTAATAGTCATCATTATTGTACTTACTCTTCATCAGAAACTGTGTCTGATCTTTCCATACTTAAAAATTGCCAAATCTGTGTGTATTTTGAATGAAGAGAAGCTTTCTGTCTGGTAACTTTAATAATCAAAGTGGCATAAAGCTGTAGGCTTTTTCACTTTTTTTTTTACAGTTTGGTTGAAGGAATGAATTCACAGCATCAACAAGTCTTGCCACAGACAGTTCTTCAGAAGACATTCTTGCTTGAAAGCGGAACCGCGGTGCTTTTTACCAAACACATAAATATTCTAGCAGATTGGGTCATACTTTCCCATAGAGAATTGAACAGAAGAAATGATGTGAGTGTGAATTTTATACTTTAAAATAATGAAGACTGACATATTTTTTTAAAGGTGTCCCTTTGTTCATTCTTTTGTGAGGAATTATATGTAAGTATCACAGCTTCTTGTTATAGCTGCCTTTTGTTGTGAAGCATGCTGGTTTTTGCTCCACTAAAGGAAATGAATTGATCCATAAGATTCTTATATAGATATGTAGAGAAGAAACGAGTCATGAGTAGCTTGTTGGCTACATTCAGATGTTCACATGCCCTTACCAGCAGGTATTACTGTAGTTATTAGGGACACCAGCTTAACACATTCTCTCAAACAATATGGTGTAGCAAAAGAAGTGATTATATTATTTTACAATGATAGGATTCAGGAAATATTTGAAAGAGAAACCTAACAAAACTAATACTTTTTTTGTTGTTTGCTATAGATATGCATTTTTTTACTGTAATAAAATGCCCTGGTTTTCTTCCCAAGTCTTTTAGTTTCATTTGGTATCTTTCCTAGGATTTTCCATAAAAATGGAATTGAAGGCAACTTAATTGCTATTCTGTGACCTGCTGACCAGCAGGACATTGACCTGAAAGATACTAAGTGTCCTCTATACCACCTATTTCTTTTCTAAGGCAAGAGGCCTTGTAAAACATCTTTGACTTCTAGATTCTCACATAAAATAAAACCTAACTGCTGTCTCTGCATTCTCTTTTAAATTATTGTGAAAGCAGAGAATAAATAGGTACTCCATTCACTTTTTCCATACAGTAACAGAACAATAGAAAATCAAGTATTTCAGAGGGAAAAAAGCACTTTCAATATAATACATAGTAGTTATTCATTATGCTATGAAAGCAAAAAGATTAAACATAATGAGAGCTTCACTCATCTTACCTAGCCAGACCTCCTACCTTTTTTGAGGGCTATCAAAGCAAGACATTGTGAAACGGTGCTGCTTTTTATCCTCGGTCAAGATATTTTAAAAGTGCCTAAAATTAGGCTTCTATACCCATATTTATATTTGAGCAACCTGTCTTTTCAAAGGTACTGAGCAGCAAGCAGGCTTACATGCAGTTGGTGTCAGTAGCCATTCTGTTTCTTTGGAAAATGACACTGCTTTCATATTTTTCCTGGTGTTGAATCTGCAGTTTAAGTGTAGGTACCATTTAGTTTTTCTCTGTTATGCCTTCTTTTGACAAGTTCCATCACTGTTAGCCCTGCCTTTCTCATAAACCTTCCTTTGCATAGGCAGGATAATCACTTTTGTCAGAGTGTACTACATACATGAAAATAAACTTAACCCCCCTACACAAAGTAAACCACAGAAATCTGCCTCTTGTTTAGATTCTATTTGCTTTATATACATATATATCAGAATTGTTGTTTCAGCACAAACCTTAGATTCCTGTTGCTTTCTCACTTTGATCTTACACAGGGTAGCGTAAAATATCCTACAGATACGAATCTTAGCCTTAAAAAGCAGCCTGTTGCCTCATAATATCTGTAGTGTATTATGTTATTTCTAACAGCTTTGTTCTTCATATTTATCTATTGTTCTTTCTTTCCCATTGCATTTTTGGCAAAAATGAACTAAAATACCGTATTTTTACAATCCAACTCGTTCATCCCTTCATTCACTCTCAATCTTTTTATACTAAAACTTGATATTTTTCCATATTTTCAGAGACTCATTTGAAAATTCCATTACACAGTTTAAAAGGTCATTCAGAAAATCAAAAGAGCAAAACGTCTCTAGCTCTGCAGACAAATCTGTTTTTCCTTCCTTTTTCTATCATTTTAGAGATACATAAATAAATACACTGTATTTCTATGTCATTAAACGTAGCATATAGGGTGCAAAATTGTCTTTCCTGTCTTCAGTTTGAGAGTGTGAGTAGCCATTGTTACCAGTTTTGTTTTTTAAAAGCTGTTTGCTTAAGAGGTAACACCTTGAAAAGAAACATGAAGGGCCATTCAGAAACGTAAATGAAAGAAATTATTTTGGGTGTTGTTTCTGTCTGAATGTGGTTTGTAGCACATTGTAAAGGGGTAACCGTATTTCCCAGTGCACTTAAGTGTGTTAGCTTGTGGGAAGAAACAAATATGCCAATTGTGATATACCAAACTTCTGTACAGTTCTTCAGCGAAAATATCTGTAAGTGAAACAGATGAATAATTTAACTGAATTCTTTCTTGGTACATATATAATCTTTTCAACTGTTAAAAGTGGGCAGTTAATAATTTTTTTAGCTTTTTAGAATCAGATTTTCTCTCTTTGTGATTCAAAGAGATTACAACAAATGAGCACTAGAGTGCAGGGAAAATATCTGTGTATGTTTCTTCTAGTGCAAAGTTGTTGCAGAATTATGTTTTATGTATGTGTGTAAACACACCATGTAAAAAGGGCAGTTAAAAAAAAGAGAAAAACAAAGCATGAAGTTGAGTGCATTTGTTTTCTGGAGTTAGAAAGAATTTGCTGTCTCTTAGAAGAATAAAAATAGTGACAGGAAATTGGATATCCTCACTGATCACTGGGTTAATCTGTTGAGACAACTTGGAATAAAATTGATACACTATTCTTGTAGTTAGAAATGTACTGCCAAAGAACATAGAAGATTTCGTGTTACTTGAGTTCTTCAAATCAATTTTGAATATAATTCTAAAACAAATTAACATTTATTATTTATTATATTATTTAAACAGATTAGATGCAGGAACTCCTGGTCGAAGTTCCTTGAATCAAGTATCTTAATTCAGTTTTAGAATTAACCAGGGAATGTGTATATTGCTTAGAACACTTTTAGTTGCATTGAGCTATTGCATGGCTTTTCACAATGTCACAGATGGTATCAGAAATGCTTTTCATCCCTGAAAATACTGGTGGGGATTTAAAAAAAAAAAGCCGTCTAACATAGCCTGACAAAGAGGTGACAAAGGCATTCATTCAGGTTTTTAGTTGCATAGTATAAATTTGTGTGGTGTAGAACCAAATGCCTTTCTGGTCTGTCACTTGCAGTAGCTTTTTTGGAAGTATGATTTAGGCATTTGTGGAGTACTACATTTACAGCACATGAAAAAAGAACTCTAAAGAGAAGTTCTAAAATAACTCAGTAATTCAAAGTTTAAAAGTTTATATTAATTTTCCTCTAAGAACTTTTATGTGTACTAAAACACACTGTGAAACTTCTGCCACCGTGGCACTGTATTTAACTTGAAAAAGCATTAAATGGAACAGCATTGTAGGAATTGCATTTCCTAAGCTAACAGATATCAGTTGTAGTGATCTGACCTTTGTATGCTAACGCAGTCAATAGCTTCTTCCCACTTCTATGTGTTTCTTAGTGAGATAGCTTTGATTCTCAACAATAAGAACAAGGAAGGGAATTTTGAAAAGAGGTTTCATTACATCTTGCTTAATTAGCTGTACATGGTGTAGTGGGTTGATCCCAGCTGGCAGGTAAGCCCCCACCCTGCACTGGTTGAGGGAGAGAATCAGAAAGACAGAAATTTAAAAATGTATGCCATTACATAAAGACAGTTTAATAAGTGAAACAAATATGCACCCACAAGCAAAGCAAAATAAGGATTCCATTCAGTGCTGCCCATCAGCAGGCAGATGTTCAGCCACTTCCTGGATAGCAGGGCTTCATAAAACATAGCAGTTACTCGGCAAGGCAAACACCATTACTTCAAACATCCTCCTTTATGCAGCTTTTATTGCTGAGCACAATGTTTAGAAGGCCTTTGGTCATTTGGGTCATCTGTCTTGGCTGAGGCCCCTCCCAGCTTCTTGTTGTAGGAGCAGAGTGAGAAAAAGGAGGTCTTGACACTGTCATACATGGTAGCAAATTCCAAGTTTAATGGAAATGCTTGGCGCTTTTTCCTTTTTAATACTGCATGTGTTTTCGTTACTGTGTTTGTATTGTTTTGTGGTTGAAATTGAAAATATTTTTTAAATGTTAACATTTAAATATTTTTAGAACATATGATCCTTTCAGGAAGTTAGATCAATTTCTCTCTCCGTCATTTGTAGCATTGAATCATTTATTTTAAATGTTGAGTAGAAGCTCTTGGTTTATCCTACCATTCTTTTACCAGAATGTCAATCAAGCCTACAGCAGTTGTCAGTATCTAGTTTGTCTTGTCAGCATGCAGAGATACTTGGCTGGGCAAACGTAGATGCAACTAGAGTACCAGCTACATTTAATATTCACTACATATCTGACTATGAAAAATTATTAATACTTGCAGTATTAACAGTCATTATTTTGGTCTGCTGCTTCAACGTCTGCTTTCACTCCCACCTTTTTTCTTGAAAGTATTTCATAATGGAATTAATTAAGCTTGTGATTTAGAAACTAGAAAGAGAATGTAAATATTTGTGCTTTACATCTGTATCTACCTCAGATTACATCTATATGTCCTTGATCCTGTCACTTAACTTTTGTTAAAATTGTGCTTATTTGCTGTGTTTGTGAAATTTATTTCTGGCAAAGAACTATTGGTGGAATTAAATTATTCCCCCAGTATTTTGCTTTGGGGTCCAGTGATAAGAGGTATGCATACTTAAGGGAAATATAAATGCATTTCAGATATTTTAAATTGTTCTTCCATTTCTGTTCCTGAATCCTCAGAAGATAGGGAGTGTAATATACCTTTTTTAATATTTAAACTTTAGTTGAAAAATTATACTTTCAGGTTCTTGACATGCCATATCTATGTTCTCAAGGGTTTTTTAATTACGAGATTTCACAGTTCATCTATAATAAAGTATTATGACATAATAAAGGAAGAGGCAAACCAAATCAAGTAGAGCTTAAGAGAGTAAGAGGAAGTAGGAAGCAATCTTGGAGATTACATTCGTAACAGATATTGTCTGACCAGTTCTGAAAAATCTTCAGTGATGGAGATTATGCTTCTACTCCACACTGTGTTTATTTGTAGTTGTGTTTATTCCTTTTCTTTTGATGGACAAGTAACTGTGAACTGTAGGAACAGTATTTGTGTAGGTTTTTGACAAATTACTTTATGATGTTTTTATTATCAAACTCATCTATGTCACGGTCTCTGTTGTTCATATGTATGTCTCTTTGATTTACTGATGTTCAAACTGGTTTTGGTGCTTTTCAGGTCCTAAGGAATCCTAGTAAATTATTTTAAACCAACCTTGAACATATTTTGTTCTCAAAGAGGTATCAGACAAACCATTGATGATGGTGTGTACACATTCAGCTTGGTCTGTCTTTTACCCAAAATTGTCCGGTTTCAAGTACTCATTGTCTTTCACAAGATGCCATGTATCAGCTGGTGCTCTAGTGTAACAGTAGCAATTCTCTGGTAGAGCTGTAGGTCAAATGAATTTTGTGTGTTCCTACCATGGTGCCTTTGTTCTTCAAGCTGTGCTTTCAAAACATCTGGTTGTACATGTGGTCAGAGGAGTAATTTTATAAAGTATTTCTACGTGGCTCAGACAGGTATTCCGTATACAGATCTGACTTTGCACAGACTAACTCAAACATTAGAAACGCTGCTTTACCTGGCCAGTATTGATTAAGTTTTCACGTGGGTGAATAAATGTATTCATCTGTCTCATGGTGGTGTCTGGATAGCAAGCTAAATTCCTGTGTATTGTCTTGATGCCTCCTGAAGAAAATACACTTCAGCTTTCTTTATTTGCACATGACCATTTTCACAGGATCTCTGAATAAGCTGAGTTGGAAGGGACCCATAAGGATCTTTTGTGTGGGTGTGTGCCTGTTTAGAAAATGGTGAGGCTAATATTCAAAAGTATGTTTTTTTCCTAAATTTGCAGCTGCTCATCTCTTTGGAATTTTTGGTAGCTGAAGAAAGCTTCCTTTTGCAAAGTGACTGGTAAAGGTTTTTCTGTGCAGGAAGCTAACACTTTGCATCCCTTTTCCTTTTGGCACAGACATACATAGTCACAAAAAGAGCTTTAATTTCATGATGAAATCTTCAGAAAAAGGCAATCCTAATAGAGAAAAAGATCCCTGTAATTGCCAAATTAAACACAAGGTTTACTGGAATAAGTGCAGTACGTGCAATCTCCTGGTTGAACAAAACCTAATTTAAAAAGAAATCACATTACAATTGTTCTTGTAAGCTTTGACACCATTTTTCCTACAGTTTTAGATGATGTTTTCATAGAACCTGTTTTTCTCCAGTGCCAAATCTGAATTGATATGGCATCAGTGACATTAATTTTGTTGATCTGGCTGCAACAGTTAGCTTTTGAGCAGAAGGAGAAAGGCTGATGAAGGAGTAACATGACAGCAGAGTGGGCTTTTATCTAAAGAAGCTCTCTATATTATTTCTGGTACATTATCAGTGTGAACTTGTTGTATAATACAGATCTATAGATACCCATGGTTTTTTCCATTTAGGCTTTCAGAAGTGAAGTTGCTGGTCTAATAAATGCGATTCTTGGAACTGTAGTTGAATATTGGATCATCTCAAGTTTGCTTATGGACAGAAATATGTTTCATCAAGTACCTGATGATTTGGCACACTACCTTGCCATTGCATGTGATGGTGAGTATTTGCAAGGCCTCTCAAAAGTCTTCTAATCTGATACACTAAGTCCTAATTAAAATCCTTGGTTTAGTTTCAAGTTATTTTTTACCTCCTGTTGCAGCTGTGCAGTGCATGGTGTGTACATATGCAGGAAACTGTTTTATTTCTGTGTGTCTGTCAGTGTCAAGCATAGATCAGATAGAACAGGTTTTCTTATTAAAATCCCTCTAAATAAATGTCTGTAAATGTTGATGTGAAAGCAAGACCACACAGTCTGAGGAAGAAAAAAACATCTTTGGAGCTCTCTTGTCAGTTTAGGAAAAGCTTTAAGCATACCATAATAAACCTTAAATTCAGACAAGCAATCAGAGACACCTTACTCAAGTCAGGCAAATTTTATCACTCCAGAAAATCAATAGATTGCTAAAGACATGTCAGCCGTAAGTCTGAAAGCTACACTGAACTCTCTGACTCCTACAACTTCAAATGAAACATTTCAGTGTCTCCTCCCAAATCCTTAGACTTAATGGAGGGAATGGGAGAAAATTCTGTTGAGTCCCATGAATTACTGTAGTTCCTCCTCATTAAATACACTGGGTAAATAGAAATGTCATGACTCAAATAACCTTTTATCATTTAACATGGAATGTCAGTTGAGGTTATCTGTACTTTTAGCAGCAAGGAGTTGAGGAGCTCGAAAGACAAAAAAAAAGTTATCTCAAGAAGAGTGTTGAATTCTTTTAATTTAATTTTCAAAATTAATTCCCACCAAAGCTTCCCCTGACCCCTTTTCCTGCTGCTATTTAAGAAATAAGGATATCCTGGTTTCAATCATCATTTTCTGTAGTAACAGGTATATGTAGCCTTCATTTAAATTGTATCTGCCTTCTACCTGAGCACTCAAAAACTACCATGAAAAGAAATTAAACTAAAATCTTAATCTCTTGACAATTAGTTCCACTCCAGTTTTATAGAAAGCAAATTATGACAACTTTTATAGGCTGACTTAGATCTTAGAAGGCCGAATCAGTTTGAACTTTATGGCATTCAACTCAGTGTTTAGATCAGTTAAACTGTTAAATCCGTTTAAATCAGTTTTTAGTATGTACCTCTCCAACAGATTTTCTACCTGCCATATAATAGGGAGAATCTTGGATATATATTTCTGTAAGACTTCCTTACTTTCCTGTATACAAAAATAGAAAACAAGAACAGCATTCAGTCTATTTATAGAGATTATTTGACCTGTGCCGCTTGGTACAATCCGCAGCACTTGAAGCAAAATCATTGTGAGTTTTTCTAAATTCAGTTATACTTACAGTAGCAAACATTTGTATTCCCAGACTTAGGTTTCTGTTTTGATTGAGTCTACAGATCAGTTAATTTATGAGCACTTCTTAGCAAAACAGAAGATTCCCTCAATACAGTAAAGACTTCCTTATTGCAAATGTTGCTTTCCAACTGTTTCAGTTGTTATTTTGACAAAATTATTTTGTTAGAATCAAAATACAAATTCTTCCCACCATAAGAAAAAATCAGTCTTTCTGTATTCTTTTCCAAAACAGGGGTAAGGTCAGACATATGCCTGATATATATTGATATATGTATAGATATGTAATTTCCTCTGCCACTGTGGAGGGGGGGCGGTTTTGAACAGTGTAAGTTATTTGGTACATCTGAATGGGGTTGCAATTTGCTTATGGTCACTTATAATGTAGAACTTGTAGGTCACCCTGCATTACTTGCAGATTTCTTACTCGTGTGTTTCAAGTCTTACATGAATTTGTGTCACTTAGAGATTTAAAAGGTGATCACTTGCAGAACTTCACAAATAAATAATTTTATTCTCAAGATAAAGGTGCAACTTTTATAACATTGTATTAAGAGCATTTTAAAAAGTTTCACACAAAAAGTGATGCTTTGTCTTTTAAAATACGTTGAACATTCTCTTGGTATCTGGTCATCTTACCAGATGATGGTTAAAATGTTTTCTAATGTGAATATTTTTAGTAATTCTTATGGAGAATAAGCTTCTGAAGCTGCAATAGGGGAAAAAAAGCCAGGAAGAGCTATGTTCTAGATAACTAGGTATGTAAATTCCTGTATTTTCATTTTAAGGTTTACTTTATTTTTTCCAATTGCTTTTATCCAGATTTTTCTGTATGTGAATTAAAAATGTTTATTTGTGCCGTATCTTCCCCCTGGCTTCAATTGTTTGTTGCAGAAGCAATTTTCAAACAAATGTGTTTACAGAGGAATATTACTGTTTCTACAGAACCTCTTTCTCTTCAGAAAATAGTAAGTAACTCTTCTACTCCTTAATAAGCTATCACACTTCTGTATTTTACAAGTAATTGGGTTCATGAAAGTCTTGAAATACATCTTTTCTTTGTGCTCTGAGGCCATGCTTGTTGCCTGCATTGTTTTTCCACGTGTTCCACTGCATTTAAATTTCTCTTTGCCTGAGATCTGGGTCCAGAACAATAGTAAGATTTTTCTTGCCAGAGAATTTGTCACACCTGATTAATCTGTTTACATGCAGTTAACATGAAAGTGAAACAATGCAACAACAGTGAAAGCAATGAAAACTTTTAAAAATAATCCCTGATGTAATGATGGCAGTGTTACATTTATACTTAAGGAGAATGCCAAATATAGTGTGATTTTTCTTGGCTACCTTTTCCTTCAGGGTTTTTGAAGAGATGGGTCTAGGCATTTCTTACATAGAAGATTTTATGATTTTGAACCACAGTGTATTCCTGTGAATTTCTCCTCTTAGAAACTTTCCCCTGCTAACAAAACTTTGCCTGCCTTCAAATCACAATTTGTGATAGTTGGTGAGAAAGAACATGAAAAAAGCTGCAAAAAAAATTCTCAAAGCCATGACTGTTGGCAGGATGCAGGCAAATCAGGGCAATCACATGGTAATGTCATGCCCTAATTTAGAGTCTCATTTCAGTAATCTTAATACTAATGACTAAACAGAATATAGAATCCATAGCTGTTTGCCTATGTTCTCCTATTCTACAGGTAGAATCACAGAAAAGCAAATTTATACCTTTATACATTTCCCATACCTAAGTTGTCATAAGTTTTACAGGAATTTTTTGTGAACAGAGGTCATTGTTAATACAGCACATTTAAACAGAGCTTGAACAAAAGACTGTCAGAATTTTTAACACGAACCAACTTCAGAGCTAATATTTGATGTATATTGCCACATATAGAGCAGAATCACTACTTTTAGTATTGCCATGACTACTGATCACTCTCTGCAGCTACTTATAAATTTTTGTGGTGCTTGAAGCAAATCTATGTGCTTTTTGTAGTTTTCCTGAGTATGAGTCTCCTTTCTCATTCCATACAATAAAAATTGACTATTATCCAGTTTTGCCAGTTCTTCTCATACAGCATCTTATCAGCTAGGCTTTTCTCTGAGTTCGACAACTGACCTACTACTCCCTGATGGTAAATGTGCAGTGAAGGTGCAAGTAAGGTGTCCCTCACCTACTGCACTTTGCCAGAAAAATCTACAGTGAACTGCTAAATAGTCAAAGCCTTCCTGAATACCTTTCTTCAAATATAAGTGTCGTGTATTTGGTGAATCCCCTCACTGGCCTTTTTCCTATGCTTTTGCCAAACTGCAGGAACTTAGATGACTTTTTTAAATGAGCAGTGTAAGTGGGTTTGAAGCTCTGTTACTGGAAAGAAGCTAACATCTTCAACAGCCAAGGCTGTCCTAATAATGAGAGAACATCTAAGGGTTAACTGGCTTACTGCCTTTGCAATGCTCAAAGACTTAATCCAACCCCTCACCTTAGAAGAGATGAAGGAGTGGAGTATTCCTTTACCAAACTGCTCCCTGGATTGGGAGCAGGAAGTTTGTAAATACTTTGATTTTATACAATGAGGTCAATTAAGTGTACTCAAGTCTTATGTCCAGCTAAAGCGATACAGATTTTCGCAGCTACCAGAAACCTGAGAGGGGCCTAGAATTTCTCGTTTTCTGTCTCAGGCACAAGCCACTTATGGAGGCTAGTGTAAAGAGTGAATTGCAAAAACATCAAAAAGGAATGCAAAAGACAACTTGAAATAATCTATATGCACAATCATTCAGGGATCAGATTTTTAAAAACTTAGATACAGCAAGCTGTGGGTCATAGATGACTGCTTTGCAGCAAGTACAAAGAAAACAAAAGAAAATTTCTTCATTTATTGCAACAGGTCTGTTCCTATTCACCTGCTTTGCGAGAGATAGGGATGCGTGAGACAAAGATACACAAAGCAAAGAAAAAGAAAATAGGGCAACAGCCATGCCCTGAGTCTCAAAGGACATTACAGATGCTAAATGGCGATAAGCAGAACCAAGTCAAAGTGCTGCCTGATCTACCGTAAGTAATACCTATAACATCACCAGTTTTATTCTGCTTTGGGGGACAGCTTCTGACCTGACACATTTCTTGAACTTTATGTGACCTGTTTTGTTGTCTACAAATTACTTCAACTGACAGAAAGCTCCATTGTAAGCCTGTAACACCTCTGGGCTGGGATTTCCCGTTTTCTCTTTGATCGTCAATTTCAGTGTATATGCAGACTGATGTAGTTATATTTCCCCAATATTAAATTTATAGGGTATATACAAAAGTTCACTGTGCATAGAATTACCTTTAAAGCAAGTTTAAAAGTGGGCAGTTGTATTTGATTTCTGTTTTAAATACAGTCACAATTAAATGACATAGAAATTATGTAATTAAGACATTTCAGAAATTATGCTGAAATGGATAAATCTAAGTATTCTGTATGTACACATTTAAAACCATTAAATACATATATATTAAATTAAAATATGAAATAGTGATTTTAAATGTGTCCACTTTGCTCTCTTTTCAGTGACTTAATCTTTAATAAGCCTAGAACAAAAACAGAAGTTCAGACTGCACACACCAAAGAGCGTTATCTTTTGGCTGACGAAGTATACAAGAGAAATATGAAAGGTATTTTATATATCTAATTTAAGAAGTTTAAAATTGTTAGAATTTATAGTTTTAGTTTTAAAAACTTTTCCTGATGAATGCTGAACTAAAACGATGGGTTATGCCCAATAATAATTTTCTTATGGTTCACATTTCTCTTTTCCAATGTCTATTTAAAAGGAGGAATTTGAATATATGGTAAAATAAAGTTGCCTTCTTCATTACCCTCCTCCTCCCATGTATTAAATACAGTGTACAGTTTGTGTGAGCTCATTCCAGTCTTGCCTGCCTTACTTTGCTAATCCACCTCAACCTGTGCTTGGTAGGATCAACGTTGTCTGATTTGCAAGTATAATTCAGTCTTCATCTCTCTGAGTCCTAGACATTTTTTGAACAAAGACTGAGGAGTATGCTATGTTACATAGCTGTTTTAAGCATATGGACTGTTTTCTTCCAGGCATTCAGCCCAGACTATGAAAGGCATTTGGCTTTTGTCTTAACTATACTGGAACTCACGTACCTAAGGAATAAAACAGCACTGCAGTAATTCATTCAGTTCCCATTTATTACTCAAGTTAAATAAATTGTACTTTGCATAGGCTTGCTTTACTACAAAATTACTTGCTGAACCTACTTTTTCATCTTCATCGTCAGAAATTTACCTACAACTATATTAATATGACACCCAGGAGAAGGCTCAGAAAAAAAACTGGCAAAAGCAAGCTGGAATTGCTCAAAAAATTAAAATCAGAATTGTATCACAAACACTGAAGGACAAAAGAAGACCTCACCGCCTTTAAGGGTTTAAAAGAACTTCAGTAACAGAGTCACACCATTTTTAAAATTGATTCCCTTTCTCTTTATTGCTTTTGCAAATAAAATTAATGTGAATTATTACATCTGATTGCTACAAAGAAAAGTGAGCTGAAGGATAGGGGGTGGAAAAATAACAAATAAACCGATGCTGCGTTTTTTTCAATTCTCCCCTGCCAAAATTATAAGTAGTGTCGTCTGTTGAAAGAATGAGTATGGAGCTGACAGATACACATAGTAAAGGTATTCATATAACAAAATGTTCCATGTACATCTTATTACAAAAGCTAAGAGATCTTGCCTGAGATATTTTGAATTTATAAAATGTTTGGTTCATCATCTTTCACCTGGCTTCAGGATTTTCCTCTGGCTCTTGTTCAAACCTGATCAATTATTAAAAAGAAAACAGCCTTTAGAATGTGTCTGAAGTTATTACGCAGAAACGAGTGGTGTCTTTACATAAAAGCAGCAGTTCTCAGTTGCTTGGTGTTTAATTTTTCACACTTATTTCAGCTTTACATGGTTACTAAGGCTTGGGATTTTTTTTTCCAGAGACTATTACTATTATTACTATTAATATTACCTTATTATTATTAATTATTATTATTATTTCTTCCCCCCCCCCTTCACTACTGCAGCCAAGTCAGACAGCCTATTAAGAAACAGCAAACCATCTGTTACCAGATTTGAAGTTTTGATTTATACTTGAGTGTGTAGAGGCACTCGTGCTTAGCCAGAAACATTCATTTGAATTAAGCTATAAATGCTGTGTAAAAAGAACCATACATTTTAATGTAGGTTCATGAATAAATTTAAGGGAGGGCAACTGCACTCTTAAGTTTTATTGCTTCAAAACCCAGTATTTTTTGTGTTTTGTGATCACTTGGTGCTTTTATAGTGTGATTGAAGCTTTAAACCTTGAACTAGAGGGGAGATAATTCCTGTGTTAAACCATTTGCAGTACAATTTCATTGCTGGATCTCTGGTGGAACAGAAGCTCCGTGGGGCTTTTTTTCTTAAAAGATGTTTAAACAGGATAAAGGAAAATCTTACTCATTATTGAGTTTTCTGGTACATAGCCAGGTTTCCTAGTTCCAGGCACTTTGATTATTTTCTTTAGTTGCTATCTTGCCTAGTCTAGTGTAATCTATTAATTTTTCATGGTAGGAGAGACAGCCCTGCATAAAGCTTGCAGAAATAACAAAGTGGAGAGATTGATTCAGCTTCTCTCTTTCCCGGGAATAGACATTAATGTTAAAGGTAAGTAATTCATTATCTCTACAGAACTAAGAAATTAAGACACATAAAGAACTGTATTAGTACCTGTTTGGTAACAAGTTTGTTTTTATACAATCTAAAACTGTCTTTATTTTTTAAACAATGCAAAATAAGGACTTTTCAGTAAACGTTAAGGTAAGGTAAATTCATAACTGAAGTGTATTTTAACACCACAATTTCTACTGATTTTTAAAAATGCTATTTTTTTTCAGATTTGTCAATAGAATTTGTTTTGAAATCACAAGCTGCCATTCTAACTGTAGCGAATACTAAAAAAGTGAAGTGTTTTCCTGTCTAATGAATGACATTATTAACATTTCAGTACTACTACTGCTGTTTTAAAACTTCCCTTGATTTATAATTCAGATTATGCTGGCTGGACGCCTTTGCATGAAGCCTGTAACCATGGCAGCACAGCGTGTGTCCATGAAATTCTGCAGCGTTGTCCAGAGGTAGACCTGCTCAGTCAAGTGGACGGGGTGACTCCTTTGCATGATGCACTGTCAAATGGACATGTAGAAATTGGCAAGCTGCTACTTCAGCACGGGGGTGAGTGCATTTACGCTAAACTGGTTTAGGGAAATTATCCACTGTTCTGAATCCATACGAAGTTCTCAGTGTTTTTCTTGGTAGTTTCTTAAAATGCAAAGTTACTATGAAATACTTATTTTAAAACATTTTTAAGCCAAGCTGGTTTGGTTACAATAAAAATAATGCTGTTTTCACACTTATCTTGATCAGCTGAATATGAAATTAACCAGGTGATGTTTTTATCCTGCATTTTACACCATATGCATTGCAACTCTATTCTCCACCAATGAAAGTAAAGATTACCTAGTCACCAATCAAGGCTAATGACTATTGTTTTGATCTATTTTTACCACAACACAAAAATAGATCAGTTAAATCTCTATATATTCAGGTATTTCAACATAAATTTGTTCAGCATTTATGAAAATGAATGTGATGGTCTCTGAAGAACACAATTAGCTTGGTAATTAGTTTAAGAAAGGAATCTATATTGTAATCATGGTAACTGCTGTTTAGGGAAAATAGTGGGAGGGATGTCTTAGATTCTAAAAAAAGTACTTTGCCCCTTAGGCAGGCACACAATAATTGTTTTAAACAATATTTTTGTTCAGAGACAGGGTATTTGTATCTTGTTCTGATGTAAGTACTGTATCAATATACTTAATTCAGTATGTTTTAAAAAACCCCCCGAACATCTGCACAGAATAGTCTTGGATAGCAACTCTCCCTTCTTTTAATTAATTTACTAAAATGAATGTTTGCAATATCTGTACCATTACCCTGCTGTGTCAGTGTAAACTGTGCTTTATATGCCAAGTCCAGATTTTTTCAATAAAAATCATTCTGTGGTTAGTCATGAGGCAGAAGAGTGTATTTAGATAGCCTATTAATCAAGGTAGAGAAACAAAATTTTAATACATTCTTGGCATATGATCCTCTGTATTTACAGTCTTCTCCTGCCCCCTAAAGGCTGTGTCTGTGTCTGTTGTGCAAGCACCAAATCATCATCAGTACATTCCTTCTGCAGTTCTACCTCTGTGTTTACTGAGTCTCAGTTCTGTGGCTCCCAGGTGCTTCACATCTCTACTAAGCCATGTATCTAACCTGCCAAGCCAATACCTGGGCTCAGTTCTATCAGTCGAAGTAATGCAATAGCCAATATTATAATAAGCCCAGCTCCTCAACTGGAAATGGCATTGCTCTGACAGATGTGCATTATTCCTAGGCTGTTGTGACCAATAGGTAGTGGATGATCTTGTTATCATAGGGGAAGAACTCTACTTGCACTTGCATTCATCGAGGTTTTCTGGCAAGTATAAGGCTGCGTGTATCTTTATCTTTGCCTTTGTCACACTCTGAGTTATGGCCTGTCAAGTAACTGACAAGCCCGTGGTAGAAAGCATGTTACCTATTCAGTGTGAATTTACTTAGCTCAATAATTTAGAACACATCTCTCTAAAAACATATTGTGCTTTCTGTCTCTAAAAGCCTTTAGCTTGCAGAAGTTAATAATACTAAATAATCAATAATAATATTACAGCTTTAATCAGAGCAAAGTTAAAATATCTATTATGGATATGTAATGTGGGAGTTTACCTTTTGTCATTAAAATATATTTCTGAAGAAGTATTCAAGTTAAAATGGTATCATTACTTTAGCATAGTAATACAATTTATTTAAGAAGATTCCTGATGTGTTCATATTTGAAAAACACCTGTAGTGTCTTAACAGCCTTCATTTTTTCTTACTGATGCAGCCTTTCTTAAACTTACCAAGAGATGTGTAAGCTCTTTAAATATTAATATGTCCATTGTACTAATAAAAAGGAAGTACCAAAAGAATTTATTTGTTCAGACTAGTTCTGAACAAATAAAAATGTCCCATTTACTTACTTTAAATCTATTTATTAGAGTGTTTTGCATTTCAGAAGTCTGTTAAGACCAAATTTTGAAACTCAGTTGTTAAGGAAGACTTGGATTCCTACCCCAGTAGTTTACCTTGTTGCACAGCATAAGGCAAGATTGGCCACACCATCCAGAAAAGTAAAATAAAGACCATCATAGTAACATGCCTTTAATTTGAAGTCATTGTCAGCCAATAAGCTGGTCTATAAAGGACTTAACAGAATTTTAGAAGAGTAATAACATTACATTTTTGCATACTCTATGTAAGACAATATTGTAAAGAAATGGTTACAAAGGATCTCTCTACATGTTCTGGATTGTACTGCAAATATGTAACTCATCGGTTACATCAACATAACGTGGTACAAAAAGAGAACAGACACCTGGCTTCTGGCAATAAACAACCCAAAATCTTGCTCAGCTGCCAAATCAAATATGCTGTTACTAATGTTTATGTTTTCCCTGAAGGGCCAGTCCTCCTAGAGCAGAGGAACTCCCATGAGAAATTGCCACTGGATTATGTTGAATCAGTCGCAGTAAAGGAAGAGCTTTTGAGTCTTGTTCAACCAGAGAGCTACTATGAATGCAGAAAACAAGATTTTTGCAGTCAGAAGAGAGAACTGTGTTTGATTTTATTTAGTAAGATGCTGCTGAATTTTTGTTCCGTTTATAATCTGTCTTCACCCTTGACTTTAACTCTCAGAGAGGTAGCTTGTTCAAATGTACTTCCAGTAATGGCTTGTGATAGCTCTAAGATGAAAAACAAATTTTCTGAAGATTGGTTGGTAGATACATATTTTAGAGAGGTAGAAACTTTTCAAAAGCTACCAGAGTTTCTTCAAGAAGTATCTGCAAACATGTTTTTCTTCCCTGGTGAACAGACAGCGGCCTTATTAGCAACTCTGGAAACTATGGTAGAAGCGTATCAGCTCTTAAATCTTTTTAGCAGTTAAATTCCAAACAAGCCACATTGGCTGAATCTTGACTGTTAACCCTTGATACTGGCTTAACTTTTTTTCTAGCAACCAGAGTAGTACAAATTTCATAGCCCTACAAAAGCCCCACGGGTTGGTATCTCCCACTTTGCTAATATTTTCCTCTAGCAGAGCCTGGAAGTCAGTATCTGATTCAGCATATTTTTTAGGCAAAAATTTTCCTGTACCAATACTATCTCATTGCCTGTCAGATCTGTATGTGTGTAATCTTAGTATGGTGCTATATTTTACACTCAGTTAAACTTTGTATTTTCTGTCTTAGAAGTGGTTTTTTTTGCCTGCCTCGTGCCGTATTTCTCTTTAGTTTTCAGAGGTAGTGACCCTAAACTTAAACCAAGCAGCTGATTATTTTATTCTTTGAGAAAGGCTTGTGTCTACATATTTGGTATCTTTTAATAAAGCTAATGTTTTAAATATGTTATGAAATAAAAACATATGGAAAAGCAAATTCTTTCTATCCATTTTTGTCTTATTTATCCTTGTCTTATAAAAATTGAAATTATGTAAATTAATTGTGTATTGTAAAATTCAAAAGAGAAGGCACTGTATATTTACAGAATCAATATACTAACATTTCCCATGTCTTTGTTTGATAGAAATGGTCACACAAAGACGTGTGGAAAATACTGTTCCTCATCAGTGCTATGTTGCTTGTAGTCTTGGTTATTTGTGCAGACTGGAGGAGACTGGCTCAGACGCTTCGGTGATTTGCAAAACTCCGGTGGATACCACTTGCTGCTTCCCAAGTCAATGGATGCTTTGAAGAGCTGAATTCACCCTCAGCAAAATTTAAGGCTGTTCTTGGCTCTGCTCCAACTCATGTTGGCTTGCAGTGATTTGATAAAACCATTACACTGGCATGTAATGATCTAGTTAACACTCCTGGGACTACCTCAAAGGAAGATGCAGGTGGAAGCTATTGTGTCAGCTGGGGTTGTCCTGGCCCCCGGAGCCCTGTCGGCCCCTGGGGCGCTCAGCCGCGCGACCAGGCCGCAGGCACGAGCCACGCGCCGCGTCCGCGTGTGCCGGCGTCGGAGCGTCAAAGCCGCCGCTTGCGGTCGGTGCACGCTCCCTGGCAGGGAGGCGCTGATGGCAGGACCAGGTAGGCACCGAGGAGTGCTGTCGGTTAGAAGAGTCCAGTGGGGCTGACTTGATCTTTGGATTTTACAGGGTTACATCAGTGAATAAAATATAAATTATACAGTTTAAATAAAAATTTCCTTCTTATAAACAATACTTAAGGAAACATAAAATTTTACAACACCCAACAGTTAAAAACTTTCAGAACTTGATAAAACCCATAGTAGCTTTCCAAAACTTTATAGAACATTAAACCTTATAAAATGGGAGAATGGCCACTCCAAAGGGGTGCTCGGGGTCAGCTCAGGGCAGTGTGGAGTGACCCTTTTAACTCTTAACATTTTTAACTCTTTAACATTTAATTAACAATTAAAACATTAATAAACATGAAACTTTGGGAACCTTGGTGGTGATTTGACGGAGCTTAATATGCAAAAGTCAATTTCCTTTAAGTCATATATGACAAGTCTCCCCTTTTTCTTTTCAGGAAGGGATTTGACTTTTGCATTTGCTACTTTAAACAAAGGTGTGGAATTCTTCTATGATGGGATCTTGGTCTGAGAAATCCTCTAGTAACCTCTTGGCTATATTGTTATTCTTTTTATTTGTTTTGGGGACGGCTATTTGTAGCACCTTCGAACTGTTGCCTGATATCTGCTGCAACTTTTGCCTCTGCAAGTCCTGGATAAGAGGCATAGATTGCACCACTGACGCAATTAGCCTGATGAAGCAAGGTATCAAACAGGGTAAAAAGATTAGACCGGCCACGGAAAATCCGATTCCAATTAGTATCTTTTTCCACCACTGTCCCGAGAACAGACCCTTCCACCAATACAGGGTGGACATTGATTGCCAGGTCTGAACTGGGACGTGGGCTAATTTCCTAATACTTTGGGTAATGTGTGTGATGGTTTCCCCGTGGTCATCTATGTGCAGGCAACAGTCCGAGGTGTTAAACTTTCCGCATACCCCACCTTCCTCTGCCAGGAGGTAGTCCAGTGCTAGTCTGTTCTGGTATATAGCTGCCCTTGTCTGCTTTGCTTGAGTATTTAATAAGTCAATAGCTAGGGAGGTCTGATTTGTAATAATTTCTATGAGGGCCTGCAGTCTAATTATACGATTTAACATGTATATTGGGGTTCTATACCCCCAACTTCCGTCTTGGGCCCAGGTGGCTGGTCCATAGGTTTCAAGAATCCTCTCAGGAGGCCATTCTTCATCTTTCCATCTTTGGGTTCCCCCTATAACATGTTTTTTAGTCCGAGATAGCTCGTCGTACAGGGGGACCCCAAGATGTTCCTCGGCGCTCTCAGAGAGCAAAAAGAAGTTAGGCTGTATGGCCCCAATGGTGCAACTTCCTTTCCAGGTGGGTGGCAATTTGGAATAAGCTTTATGTCCACAGACCCAAAACAAGTCTTTTGGAGCCTCCCAAAAGTTCGGTAGCGTGGTAGATGCAGAAGACCAGTATTTGGACAGCTGGGGTATGGCACTGTAGGGGTTTCCGGATTCCCAGCACTGGTACAGTTTTTCGTTTGGATGTTCTATGCAGTTTTTGTTTTTAATCTTACTCGAGGACCAGTAAACTTCTGGGTCCTTCGGGAACCACCACTGCTTCCTTCCGTCAGTCACTAAATATCGTTTGCATGTTGTTTCTCCGACTTCTTCTAAGTATCGTGGTCCCTTCCTCCAAATACACTCTTCCCCAATAACTGCATTCCCTAATTGCCAAATGTCATTGTCTTTTCGAGTCGTAGGAGGGAGTTCACTCAGTTTAAGATAGTCGAGGGGTCCAATACTGACCCCTCGCCAAGGCCAATTCTCTGAGGTCAAAGTCCCTCCACAGACCCAGCAACTAGTTAAATTTAGCTGTCGGCTAATCCGTTCTGCCAGATCAATGAATAGGTTTTTATCTGATTCTAACGGGTTAGGCTCTTTTTGTTTCTGTTTTTCTTCCACCACTATTTCCTGTATCCAGTCCAGATCATAAACTTTCTTTTCGATCAGATCTTCCTTTTTTGTTACGTACTTAAAATTGAAGCAAAGCCAATCATCTTGGGATGGGCATTCTCCCTTCGATTTTTGCAGAGAAGATCCGATATTTTTGCCTGCCCAATAGTGGTGGCCTTTTTCCGTGCACTTCATCAACGTGGTGATGTTATAGCAACCAGGATTCACGTAAGTGTGTGCCCGGAAAAAGTGCTTGATTTGAAATGAGTCCCTGTTGGTTTGATATACTGTCTTATAACATTGGTTGCACCTGGGGGTATTGCTGATGGAAGATTCAGCCAGGGGAACCCAGAGCACAAGCAGGGCCAAGGTGTGTACACCAGTAAGGCCTTCCGGGAGCCTTCCGAGTCAATGGTAGGGACTCGGGGCCCCTCTCCTCTCCACTGTAGTATTGCCCTCTGCTCTATGGCATTCATCCCTGGGTTTACCATCTCCCTCAGTGCCTTACCAATGCCTGACATCCAGGTCCTCATTACAAATCTTGGCCTTGGTAGCAGTCAATGTTTTAAAATAATGTTTTGGAGCCGAATTATAGAGTTATTGATGAGGAGCGTCGTCTGTTTGTGGGAGCCTCTCAAAATCTGCAGAAGTCAAAGAAACAAGATGTCAATAAAATATAAGAATATATATATATATATTCCGAACCAACCTTACAACATGTAAACATGAAACTTTAACGAAAACTTAAAACTTCTAATTATGAGATTGGCAGTGAAACTGAGGCAGATTAACCGGGGTCTTCGTCCACGGGACACTTATCGGAGCTGGATTGGGACTCCTCTGGCGGTGCGACCGGTCCTTTAACTCTTCTTATATGAGTCCATCCCTTTTCGGCAGTTCGAATAGCAGTCTCTGTAGTCAGCTGCACCTGAAAGGGACCTTCCCAAGAAGGGGTTAGTCTTTTCCTTCCAAGTTTTAACAAGTACCCAATCTCCTGGGTTTATGTGATGTAACTTGAAGTCCAGGGGAGGTGATTGGGCCAGGAACCCTTTTTCCCTTAGTTGGTTAAGGTTATTGGAGACAATCTGAAAGGATTTTTGTACCTGGGTGTTCCCACATTCGCGGACATTGATCTCGTGTTGTGTGGCTAAATATGGCAAACCAAAGAGCATCTCGTAAGGCGAACAATTGATGTCGGTGCGAGGCTGGGTTCTGATTCGAAGAAGTGCCAGTGGCAAACACTTTACCCATGTCCATTTTGTTTCAATCATTAATTTGGTTAGAGTATTTTTGATCGTCTGATTCATTCTCTCCACTCGCCCCGAACTTTGAGGATGCCCGGGAGTATGTAGTTTCCAATCAATACCCACTTGTTGTGCCAATTGTTGTAGGACCTGAGATGTAAAGTGGGTACCTCGGTCGGAATCAATGCGGTGGATCATTCCGTAACGTGGAATGATGTGTTCCAGGATCACCTTACTCACTGTGTGAGCAGTGGCATTAACAGTTGGAAAAGCCTCAACCCAATGGGTAAGGTGGTCCACAATAACAAGTAAATACTTCCACCGCTGAGCTGGAGGCATTTCGGTGAAATCAATTTGGACGCTTTGGAAGGGCCTAATTGCTAAATCAATTCCTCCGCTCACAACGTTTTTCATTTGTTTTCTGTTCACTTTTTGACAGATTAGGCAATCTCTGGTAATTTGGTTAGCAATTTCGTATACTCCCAAGCAACCGAAAGTTTTAAGCAAGTGGTCCACCAGGGCTTTTGAACCCCAATGATACCTCTGGTGGATCTGTTCCAAAATTTGGCGTGCCAATTGTTTATTGATCATTTGTCTACCGTCCGGAAGGCGCCACTTACCTTCCGGATCTTTCTGCGCACCGATAGACACTAGTTTTTGTTTTTCTTTCTCTGTGAAAATGGGCATGGGGAGGATGTCTTTACCACTGGTCTCCTCTTTGCTCTTCTCAGGAGTTTTCATGTTGAGGATGGTTGGATTTTCCTCTTTTCCCTCTGCGGCTTCTTTGGCTGCTAAGTCTGCTAAGTTGTTCCCTCTGGCCTCCAGGGACTGTCCCGTCTGGTGACCAGGGATGTGCACCACTGCTAGTCCTTTGGGCTTCTGTAAGGAATCTAAAATCTTTAAAATTAATTCTTTGTTTATGAGATCTTTTCCCTTTGAGTTTAAAAATCCCCTTTCTGCCCAGATCTTCCCGAAGGTGTGAATGATCCCATAAGCATATTTAGAATCTGTGTATATAGTCCCTATTTTCCCATTTAAGTGATGGAGGGCTTTTTCAAGGGCATACAGCTCACAAATTTGGGCGGACCAAGATGGTGGCAGCCTCCCTCTCTCCATTACCTTCATTCTTTGTCCATCGACAACAGCATATCCCGAGCATCGTCTTCCGTCGATGATTCGGGATGAACCATCAATGAACAGTTTTTGGCCCTCTCGTATAGGGACATCTGTCAGGTCTTCACGAACCTTGGTCTGTAAGTCTATGATGTTTAGGCAATTGTGTACTGGGGATTCGTCACAGCCGGGAATTCCGAACAAGAACTGCGCAGGATTTTGTATGGTGCAGGTTACCAGTTTGAGTTGTTCTGTGTGCAGTAAGATTGTCTCGTATTGCACCATCCTGGGATCAGAGATCCACTCAGCAGCTTTGGAGGATAGGATGGTCTTAATGGAATGTGGTGTGTGGACTATAAGGGATGCCCCAAAAATCAGCTTTTGGCTCTCAGAGACCAGCACGGCTGTGGCGGCTACGGCTTGGATGCATGCTGGCCATCCCCTGGACACGGGATCCAAAAGCTTGGATAGGAAGGCGACAGGCTTGCGGACCCCACCCCAGTCCTGGGTCAGGACACCATAGGCCACACCTCTCTCCACATTTACAAATAGGTCGAAGGATTTCTTAAGTTCTGGAAGGCTAAGGACTGGTGCTGAGACTAATTTATCTTTAAGTTCTTTTAATTTAGTGGTATCACTTTCTGCCCAATTTATTGGTTCACTTTCTGTTAATTTGTCATACAAAAATTTGGCAGACTGTGTATATTTATCTATCCAGAGTCTGCAGTATCCAAACAATCCCAATAATTGTCTGATTTCACGTTTTGTTTGAGGGGGGGACAAATTTATTATCCCCTCTATCCTTTCGGCACTCAGTTTCCTGGTGCCATGTCCAATTATATGACCGAGATATTTGACTTCTGATTTTACAAATTGCAATTTGGGTTTGGAGACTCTGAGTCCTTTGCGTCCCAGAAAATTTAGTAATTTAATGGTGGCCAATCTGACAGTGGACTCCTGTTCCCCAGAGAGGAGCAGGTCGTCCACATACTGAATTACCTTCACACCTTCGGGTGGAGAGAAAGATGTCAAAAGTTCCTCTAGTGCCTGTCCAAAGAGTGTGGGTGCCTCGGTGTACCCCTGAGGAAGTCTAGTCCATCTAAGCTGCCGCTTCCGTCCCGTGTCTGGATCTTCCCAAGTGAAGGCAAATATGTCTCTACACTGGGGATCCAATGGACACGACCAGAAAGCATCCTTAAGGTCAATGACCGAGAACCAGGAGTGTGATGGTGGAACCTGGCTAAGCAAAGTGTATGGATTTTGCACCAGAGGATATCTGGTTTGTACTCGGTCATTTACCTTCCGTAGATCTTGAACAAGCCTGTACGAGCCGTCTGGTTTCCGAACAGCCAAAACTGGGGTGTTGAATGGGGACTTACACCCTTCCAGAATGCCGTCCTTCATGAGTTCCTGGACCACGGGCTTGAGTCCTTGCAGCTTCACTTTACTTAGCGGATACTGGGGTATCCGGATTGGCTTGGTGTCTGGAATTAGAGAAACAGTTAGTGGTGTCATTTTTATTTTTCCCCTATTGCCTGGTTTTGCCCAGACAATAGGGTCTATGTCTTTTTCGTCGGCTAGGGATAGGACAAATAACTTGGTTTTCATCTGTCCTCCTTGGGGCACGGCTCCAATCCGTAGAGGCAGCTGGAAATCGCGTCCCAGGAGGTTCATTCCTACTTGAGGCAAATAAAGTATATCATCGGTATATGTGAGTCCATTTCCAGCAATGGTAACATTTTTAATAATTGGAACCGGAAAAGATTCTCCTTTAGCTCTTGTGATATCCAAAGTTTTGTTTTTGCTTATGTGACAACCTTTTATAGGTATTGAAACACAAGTTCGTTCCGCTCCTGTGTCTACCAGGAAAGTAACTGGCTGTTTGTGGGGACCGACAGGTAAAGTTATCAAGGGCTCCTTCAGATGATGTTTGGTCCCCAAGGGATAGAGCCCCTGACACCCTCAGTGGACGAGTATCTGCTCCTCTACCTGCCGGGCCTCCTGGTCCTTCTCTTTTCGATAACAGTACCAAGTGTCGTGCCCTGTTTTATTGCAGTAAGAACAGAAGTGCTTACTTCTGTCCATGTTGGTTCGGGATGGCACTTGGGGAGCTTCCTCTGATTGCCTGGTAGAGGTAGTCTTTGGTTCAGTCTCACCAGCCCTCATTATCTTGGCCTTGATCCTCCACTTCTCCTCGTCCCTCCGGACAGAAACCTTTTGAGCCTCTTCCAATAACACGTCTAAATCTCTTGCTGGCCACCTTTCCAGTTTTTCTATTTTTCTTCTAATATCTGGCCAGGAGTTTAGGACAAATTGAACTTTTAACATATTTTGTCCTTCTTCGCTTTCTAAATCCAATTGCGTGTATAATTGTATATTATTTTTGAGGCGGTTCAGCCAAGCTGCCGGTGTCTCATCCTTCCCCTGTTCCTCACTGAGCGCCTTTTTCATATTACTCACGCGAGGAACAGCTTCCTTTATGCCCTTAACTATTAACTTCCTATAGTCCTGCATATTCCTTCTGTCAATTGTCGAATTAGGATCCCATTGTGGGTCCTCTACAGGCAGTTTTCTTTCACCAGTTAGGCCACGGTTATCATTATTTTCTCGTTCCCAAATTTTAATACCTGCAGCCCTGATCAGTTTCTGCTCCTCCAATGTAAATAAACATTGGCGGATGGATTGCATCTCAACCCAGGTGTAAACGCTTGGCCCCAGAAACTGATCAAACTGGTGTGACAGGCCAATTGGATCTGTTAGTAAATCTTTCATGTCTCTTTTGAAGTCCCTCACCTCCGAAGTGGAGAGTGGGGCAACCACAAAACCAATTCCTCCTCCCATGGGTACCTCCCGAAGGGGCAGGACCTTAGGCTGGGAGGGGGAATTGGAGCAACTGGGACACATGTTGCAAGCCAATTTTAATTGTTTTCTTCTGGTTGAGAAGGCAGGTCCCTCTGAACCAGGAGAAAGCAAATTTTGATTTTCATTTGTTTTTTCTTTTGGAGAAGAAAATGCAGGACTATGGACGGGCACCTCAGCCTGGCAGGTTGACTGACCCTCCTCTGAGGAGTCTTCCTCAGTTTCCCTATCAATTTGGGGGGAATAGGGTGGTGGGAGTATCTCCAGAGGGTCCCACTTCTTTTGCTGGTTTGACTTTCTTTCAGTTTCCTTTTGTTCTTTAATTTCTTTGGACTTAATAGCCCATTTGTCCGGTTTATTTTCGCTTTCTTTTTCCCATTTCTTTTTACTGTTTTTATTTTCTTTTCCTGACTTTGCAAAATCCTTTGGTTTTCCTTTTAATGCAAGCACTTTTTCACTATCAGCTGAATTATCCCAATACTTCAGCCACACCCGGGCATATGGGAGTTGTTCAGCACGTTTTATTCCTTTATATTGTATATATATAAATATAGGATTTTGCAGAACCAGGGCTCGAATGATCCATATTTAGGCCATTTAATACCATCCTCTCTAAGTTTCTTTTTAGGCCATTCAAGCACACAATATTGTATCATTTGGACCTTATCAAGATCTTTTGTTAAATCATTTTCATCCCAATTAGTTAACATCTGTCCCAAAGGACTATCAGGATCAATTTTAAGCCTTTTTGCAGCGTTTGTTACTTTGCTGTTTATCTGTCCCATTTTGTTTTAGTGAAACTAGACAAACAGCAAATGAGACCAGCAAAAGAAGTTACCTCCTTTAAGACCAAGACCAAGACTCTTATAACAATTTAAATAAATATTACAACAGCAACAACAGCAAACTGAATAACCTGTACAACTTTCAACAACAATGTAACTATAAACAATTCAAAAGAGAGTTTAGACTAAACTTCAACTTAATCAATTGATAATCAATTAATGGTATTCACTATAATAGAAAACTTACAACAAACTAGAAACCAATATAATGTGAACTAAATTTAAAAATGGCCACTGAAAACCAAAACAACAAATGAATTCCAACAAAAGGTAAATATGACAAACCGTAAGATAAATTATAAAATGATTCTTCTATTTATTTTATAATTATTATCCGAATATTCCCTTTATAAATGAGAATATTTTAGTTTCTTTTTCTTCTATAGTCTTGTTTTATTAATATATATATTGATGTAATATATATATCTCTTTGTAAATAAATACATATTGTTAATTTCCTTAATTAAAACTTATAATAAATAAGCAACTTCTATATATATATGTAACTCCAACACAAATCAATAGTTGAAACTCACAATAAAATTATCACTTATAATAAATAAGAATCTTAAGTACTTATATCAAACTCCAACACAGAACAATAATTATAAGTTCATAAAATAAATATCACTTAGCCTTATTAAGCAAATCACTTAAATCTCAAAACTCAAACCAACAATTTAATTAAAGAGAAATAACACTGAAGTATAATTTTTCACACCCAGAAGAGAATGGTGGCCTGTCCACCAGTTCCGGGGACGACAGCCAACTTCTGTTCTTTAATGGATAAGGAAGCCAAAATGCTGTTCCCCTCCTTTTAAGGTAGAGTAAGAAAAAACAAAATGGAGTTCCTGCCTTTAGCAAGACAAGGGGAAAAGGGAAAGAAAAAACAAAATGGAGTTCCCGCCTTTAGGAAGACAAGGGGAAAGGGGAAAGAAGAAAAACTAAAATGGAGTTCCCGCCTTTAGGAAGAAAGGAGAACCAAATGGAGACTCCCACCCTCAGGAGGAGAAGAGAAAGGGGGAAACTTAAAACGGCGCCTGTTCCTCTTCTATGGGGCTCTTTTTCTAAAGAAAAAATTTTTTTGGCACTCTCCCCTTTGGGTCTGCAGCACCCAGTCTCCTCCCGAACCCCAAAAGAGAAGCGAGACCCTCACTGCAGTTGCCTCTACCGTCTGCTCACCCACTTCACTCACTCAAGGGGAAAAACTTAAAACAGAAAACTCATTCACTCACCCAAGCAGACGTGCGCCAGGAGGTGCTTATGAAATAAAAATTTTCCTTTTAAAGCTAATAGTCCCTAAACAGGGGAATCCCTAACTAAATGACCCCAAGGGGGTTATGGCCTCACCAACTCCTCGCTGGCAGATGGAAAGGGCGTCCTCTTCCTCGCAGTAGTCCAGGTATGGCAGCCCCCAAAGGAGCGAAATGATAAAAATTCGAAAAAGTGATAAAAACTCAAAAATTCAAAAATTTACCAAATCTGGCAAAATTTTGGGGCAGAAAAGGACATCCCGGAACGAGCCCCCAAGGTTGTCGCACAGAAAACAACGACAACACGCTTTTTGTGTAAAAAAAAAAGTTTATTTGCCGGCAGCAGCCGAAAC
>VXAD01013580.1:1906257-1918274 GCA_013399195.1 Dicrurus megarhynchus | reverse complement strand
AAGAAAATAATAAAAAAAAGCTGTAGTTATTTGCTTGCTCGTTCGAGGCATAGGAAGTATGAGTGCTGGAGCAGCTGCGCCTCCAAAATTCACTTTGACCGGAATGGTCCCAACATATCTGAAAGGGGAAAAAAAAACCCCAACCAAACCATGAGGACGCCTAAAATTAAAAGGTCGAACGTGCTTTGGCATTGCAGGGTCAGATGTTCCTCAAGCTGACTAGACAGAAGCCGCACTGCAGCATCGTGCCGCCCGCGGGGTCCGGCTGTGCGCGGGGTGCTGCCCTCGAGGGAGGGCTGGCTCTGCCCCACGGAGCTCTTCCAGCCCCCCAGCAGCGGGGACAGCCAACCCCACCTTGCCCAGCTTTTTCCCGGATAAGTCATCGCGACGGGGAGAGGAGCCTGTCTGAACTGAATCAAGTAGCCGCTTTATTTAGCAAATAAAATATTTTGCCACTACCAGATGTTCCTCATTGCAGACGAGCAGCCGGTTACTCTCCTAAAGTGGTGGATAGGTATATAGACACCTTTTTGTTGTAGCAGCACTGTAAAGCCACTGAATCATTTGTTGCCTGCCCTGCATCGTGGGAAGGAACTGAGCCAGGAAAGCATAATGTTCTTCTGGGTGCTAATTCGAACTCTTAATCAAGATCTGATTACCAAAAAGGAAGACAGAGCATAAAAACGCTATAAAGATTTAAATTTTTTTTCTATCTTGGCCATAACTCACCCCACAAATGTGTCCATTATGGCATTCACTCTAGCAGGAAAATTGTGATGTTGTTGCAAGATTCCCTACAGCAGAGCTGCTGCCAATGATGATGAATAATCTCGGTCCATATGCTAGCTCTATACATCTCTACAGCACCAGCCTGCTCTCATCCTCTTTCTGCTTTCTCAAAAACACGGAATATTTGAAGAACAGTAAAAGCTAATTAAAAATAGTTAATAGGTTAATCAGACTTCGTCTTATATTTATCTAATGCAGAGCACTGATTCTTTAGTGATGTAGTTTGAAGCATTACCACGAGCCAAGAAAATGAATCAGACATTTAATGGAGATGTGGAAACGGAAATTTCTTGTAAGACTACAAAATCGCACGCCAATAATACACTAAAATATAATAACTTTGTCATTAAAATTCCACGCATGAAATGCCATCTTCTGTGTCCTCTTGCTAGGCGATAAACTGAGACAAAGCTGGCCAGAAAATTTTTCAGGAGCCGGGCCTTTGGGTACATCTCACCCGCTTTTTAGCATTCTTGTCCCAGAGTGTCTGCCCGCAGACCTCTGGTGACAGCTGAAGTCAGAGGCGTCACTTCGCTGGCGACCCTACTGCAGACTCCCCGGGCTGCTCTTCAGAGTGCCAAGGACCACGAAACGCTGCCAGCTCTCGGTGGGGGTGTGCTGGAGACGTCGAGCTAGGACGGGCACCGCTCTGCGTTACTTACTTGTTCTGAGCGCGCAGGAATGGTTTGTACGGAGAGCAGCTTTCCCTCTCCAGCCGCTGGCGGATGCTGCGAGCTCTGCCTTCCCCGGGGGCTTCCAGGCACTTCTGAGGACACGCTCCCGTCACTTGGCCACGCTAAAGCTGTCGTCCGCGCATCCTGCCCGAAATTCTCTTTGCATTTACTCTGAAGCGTACCCAGAGTAACTGGGAATGGAGGCTGAGACTTACTGGGAACAGGACACGGTCATTGCCTTTTTAACACGGCTGCAAAGAGGAGGGTGTTGCAGGCTGCTGCCTGCACTCACCTCTGTTACCACTTCAATATTTCTTTTGCTTTTCTTAAGTGAAATGTTCAAGCGTTTTCCATATCCTCAGCAAGGCAAAATATTTTTCTCGTTTCTGGAACATTGAGAATATTTGTTGCTGAAGCAGAGCAGTTACTTTTACTTTTGTTTTGTGATCGTTGGTTCAGCCTGACCCCTGCTGGGGGAAAGCCAGGAGGAGAGGATGGCAAGTGCAGTGTGTCTATCCCGAATCCACAGGTTCACCGGACACCCCTCCTGGCGCAGTACTGCTCCGAGCCCCATTCCCACCCCCAGGCATGTGCCCCGCTCAGGCTCTGCCCACACTGCACACTCCCCTCTCAGCAATACAAGCCTTACCTGAAGTTTGAACAGCTTACACCTCCAGAATCTGTCACCATCTGCGCTATTACACTGCACATAGCGATTTAATACAGCCACAGGGGTCTGCTGCAGGTGCACCCACCCCTCTGCTGGCATCCTGGCTCCAAAGCCCTGCTAGCAACAGCCCCGTGGCATTACTGATTACCAGCCCTAGGTGTATCCTCACTAATTAGTGGTCAATAGATTTCTCAACATTGCCATGTTTGTGTATTCCTGTGTGGTGCTGTCAAATGCTGCAGCCAGCACAGATGTGCCCGTGATGTGACCTGGCACTCAGACAAGGCACTTCCCACTGACTTGCTAAGGGCTGAAGTCCTTGTGGTAGGGATGGCCCTCCCCTCCGCTGGAAACGGGAGCAGCAGCGACGGGACTGCTGCTGCCTCTGCACACCTCAGTCTGCAGTGTGATTGCCGGTGAGAGGCCTGCTCCATTTCCAGGTGGGGACCCCGTGGGGACTGGATGCATGTAGCTGATCAGCCCCCGGCAAGGAAGCTGTTTTAGAAACGCTCTGTTAACAGGGATGCCAAAGTGTACGTGCTGTAGGCCAGGTGTGCAACAGCAGGGACAAGAAGCACTGGTGCTCCACGTCCCTCATGGGTCTTTGCGGAAGGGCTGTGAAGGTGCCATTCTTCCAAAGTTACCTTCCTTCTCCCTTCCATTGCACACTGCTGCACAGAAACGTCCCTCTGTGCGGTGTATGTGCATATGAGATGTGGATAAAGACACCAGTTTAGATCCAACAGAAGTTCACCCGTCATCCCCCAGCCCTGGCTGGCCAGCTGAGCCTCCCAAAGCAGCTGCAAGGCAGTGAGTGCCCCCACAACTGCTGGTTATGGATCCAGGCACTGCCCTGGCATCCACGTGAGTGATTTCTTGATGCGGATAACCACATATCCTCTATAGCTAAAACTAATGTCTGGCTTTACTTCGGTTCCACGTTAGCAGCAGAAATGTATGGAAATTTAACTGGCACACCTGGAGCTTTTGCACAGTTTCTTTCACTCCATGACACAAATATATGTACACTAGGCCATCGCTGCTATTGATCCTTAAGCAGCCCCACCACGGAAATCAGCAGTGAGAGCTTTGCTCAGAAATTGTTGGCACAGGGTGGTCCAGTGTCAGGGAACTGAAAATCATTAAACTGATGATCTAAATGGGGGTGGGAGGGAGAAAGCAGTGGCGGTGGCTATCAGTATGTGCATAATTTTATGATTTCTAGAAAATCATATTTCAGCGTTTTCCATCACATCAAAGGCTGACAGGGCCACATTGATTAGCAGATTCAGCCCAAATGACAGAGAAAACCACTGACAGCGGTATACTTCATACCACGGCTTTGTTTAAGGAGAGATCTTGCTTCCTCCGTTTCAGTTTCGGTGTAACCGAAGCAAGCCGAGGGACATCGGCGGTGTCGGGAGCACGGCGAGCTCGGGGAGCAGGGCTGGGACGTGGCGCGGCTCGGGGAGCGCCCGGAGATCCCGGGGCTGGTTCCCGGCGCTGCCGTGCTCGCTCCGGCAGCTCCACCTAGCGAGGAGCGCTCGCCGGCCGCTGGAATCCTCGGGAAGGTACAAATCTATTTGTATAGTCAGGAAGGACAGGATGCATCTGCCTGCCCCAAGCCAGTGGAGGCTGTTGTGCAGTAACGGAGGGGCAAGAGCAACTCCCTGGATGGGCCAGGGCTGGAGCCTCCACCATTGCTTTTGGTGTGCACAATTCCTGCCTTTAGCACTCCTGGAGCAGAGCAGCCTGGCACTACACTGAGCAGCAGGAAAGAGACAGTTCCCTCCCTCCCTCCCTCCGAGGTGTGGTGCCATCCAGCCCTACAAACTCCACCCCTGTGGCCCCAATAACAGCAAAGGGAATTGTGAGTGCTGTTCCTTAGACTGAGGGGATGTGGTGGCTTCTGCCAGGCTCAACCCCATTCTCCAGAGGAGAGGACGAAGTGCCACGCACGACAGAGGCAGCAGGCTCACAGCTGGGGATGGCCCTGTGCAGGGAAGCACAGGATGGTTGAACCAGCTCTCCAGAGGTGTGAGGGAGCTGCTGAGGAAGCAGGAAGATCAGTGGTCAGATTTTTCTGTAAGGAGCTGAATCCTTCGGAGAAGAGAACGGTTCAGTGGTTTGGTTTTTTTCCCCATGCTTTTCCCTCTCTAGTGAAGGATAGGAGATGTAGACCACTAAAAAGCCTGCATCTAGAAGGGGCAATTTCCCACTGTGAAAGTTTGAATCCCAACTCTCACCTCAGTTTGCAGTGGCAATGCCAAGAACTCCTGGGATAAAGCACACTGCCTTTTCTTGCCCCACAGAGGAAACTGACATTTTTCTACAGGTTTCTCAGTCATCTCTATCAGCTCCTGCTCTGATCACATTCACACTTTCCTTTTTATCTCTCATAACCAGTGATGCCAAGTCATGTTCTGCAGCTTGTATGAACTTCTAGTGGCATTGGGGACATGGCAGCAGGGAATTCTCGGCTGTAATAAGATACCCAGGTAATTTCTTCCAGCGCTATCTTTGGTTAGGTGTCACGAGGGCATGAAGGATGCTGTTCAGAAAGCACCGTGCTGGTACAGCAGCTGGCTGAAAGTGAGTCTTCTTGTGCTGGTAAACAGAGAATTTCTTTAGTTTGCAATTACATGAAAAAAAATATACCTGGATCAAAGAGTGAGTGAGCCTGAAGATATGGTTCTGGACTTCTTTCTCTTATTTTGGCTTTGCACTCCAGGCTTTAGGTAAGCATTTGTCTGGCACAATAATAGAAGCAGTAGAAAGCCACTTGCTGTGGTTGCTTTCCATTCCCATTTTGGGTCCTGTGCTTCTGCCAGTACCTGACTGAGGACCAGCCAGTTTGGTCAGAGCCCTGAAAAGACATAAAAATGCTAAAAAGCAGAACTGGTGCCTCTTTTGGGCAACTAGTGCCCATTCCTCCTGGTGTTGCAGACCTCTCCTTCACTGTGATCAAGGCAGGCAGCCAGCTGAGGGGCTTGGGGGACAGGCAATAGGCTGATGAAGCCCAGATTCCTTTGTCCATTTAGCACACAGAACAAGTGTCTAGAAGAAGCTGTCCAGGATCAAGTGTTTTCCCAATAAATCTGCCACCTCCAGGTAAAAAAAAAAGAGGCATAAGAAGAACTTCCTGGGAGCTGCCTCTGCAAGTGCTGGTGACTTAGGGAGGAGAAAAGTGAGATCAGGAACAGGAATGCTGTGGCCCATGTCCAAAAGTCACCGGTCAAGATTTACTGAGAGGCTTTCAACCACAAACCTGGAAACACAGAGAAAAAGAGAGAAGAGGCCATGAGTCTCTGTTTTTTGAAGCTCACTTTGTCTTGGCTCTTCAAATATGGGGAAGATTCTTCTCTCAGCATGTATCCCCCTAGTAAAAACCTCAGGATCTCATGCAACACAGTTCCAGTCCACAAGGTTTGGAGAAAGATGGAAAAGATGCCAAATGTATAACCAGCTGGTAATTTCTAGTGTATTTTTATGGCTTTACCACTGGAAGATAACTTTCAGAGAAATCACCTAAGTGAATATGTAGGAACACCTTTGTAAAGAACAAGATGTACTTCGGTCTGAAGACTACCACAACAAAATGGCAGCAAACCAAGACTTTACAGGGCAACCTTTCCAGACTGTGACTGTAATACTTGGCTTAATTGCATCCTGCCGGCTGCTCACCACTTATAAAATACACTCTGAATGTGCCATAATGCTCCTCCTGTCCCTCAAGATAAGATAGTTAGATGGTATTGCTGGCAAAACAGAGTGATATTTCATAAACTGCTAAAGATCAATGGTGATATGCCTGATCATACCTTAGATGAACTTTTCTCATGAACTGAAATGTAATAGAGTGGGTAATACTAGAGCTCAATTAAATGAAATTATATAATACCTATTGAAAGCGACATAAAGAGGAGGGGAGCAAATCCAGTGACAGAGAGCAGAGACAAGTGCAGGCTGTGCTCCATGCACCACAAATCAAGTAGACAGTAAATACTTCCTGTGGAAGCATTACTCTGACCTGAGAGTGGGAGATATTGCTGAAACCATCAAACAGCTTTTGCCTTGGCCTAAGATGGCAAAATTCCCACTGATGGGACCAGGGCTCAGCCTCATATCTGGCATGTGGGGGAACACATGACTATTGCCAGAGGATAAAATGGAGATTGCTGATAGTGTGGTAGGAAAGCCTATTCCTTGAGAGTCCGTCCATCAGAGAGCATCGTGGGCTGCTCAGTTACATAGGAAGAACCAGAACAGCCCGGGATTGAAGAGGGCAGTGAAGTTTGGGCACAAACACAGTTCACTGGACATCATATAGAAGGAATTATCTCTTGCAGCTGGCTGGAAATTGCAGGCAGATGTGGTGTTAAGGCTGGTGCCAACCACATATATGTTAACATAAATGGTCTCCACCTCCAGGGAAACCGCTGGCAAGTAGCACTGGGCATGATCAGTTTGCTTGGCCAAGTTTCTTCTGCCAAGGAGGTGTTGCCAGACAGAGCGATGGGAGCTGTGTAGGAGGCAATCAGTCTCCTCTTCCTTCCTCCTGCCCGTCCTGTTGCAGGCTGTGGGTTAGGGCTCCTGACCTTGTCCTGTGAGGGAGCAGGTGTCCCAGCACCCCCTGAGTCTCCACCAGGCTGGTACCACTCTGAAGGTGTGTGGGGTCGCCTGAAGGAGCTATTGTGTATCTAGTGAGGCCTTTTTAAAAGCATCATATGCAACTTTATGAAGAATGGTTTGCCCTTCAGTCCTGCCCAAAACACACAGAGGGTAAGCTAGGTTCTCCAAATCCTTTAGACTGAATTTGTTGGGGGACAGCTGATTCTGCCAGTGCTATATTTTGTGGGACTTGTCTAGAATGGAGCCAGCTCCTCTTTTCTCTCTGGCAGCCACTTGTGTTTTGACAGAGTGGTGCCATTTGTTCCTTTAAACAATCCAGTGCTTACCCCTTTAGCCTTTCCCAGTTGGAGTTGTAAATGTGTAGTCCTTCCCCCTGGCATCAGCAAGTCTGTTTCCTCATCAGGCTTGTCTCCACCTTCTTCTGTGCCCACAGCTCCTTGCAAAAAGAAGAGTTGCGAGTTATGGTATTCCAAAGAGAGGCTTGTATGAAAAGAAAGGATCTGCATGGATAATATAACATAGAGTGCACGTGCAATTGCACAGGGAGGGTGTGTTGCAAATTCATGGCATGTTCAGACAGCCTCAACAAGTTCAAGAATTAATTTCATGTCTAATGTGAAAACAGCAGCAGCTTGCCAAGCACCCACCACATATGAACCCTGTTTTGGTTTGGTTTCTTTTTTTTTTGGAAAAAGTAAGACCATCCCTGGGATTATGGTAGGAATAAAGGATCAAGAATAACTCAGTAGCTGTGCAATACTCAGTCACTTGGACCAAACAGAAGGTGACAGCTGCCTAGGGCAAAGGTTTCTGCTGCCAGAGCTTTCAGAGCGGTCACTAGATTATGTTCCTCAGACTTTGGTGCATAACTTGGAAATAATGAGGTCAGTTTGTTTTGTTGCTTTGTTATTTCTGGCATACAAGTGGCCTGTTTTATAAAGTTCAAATGTACAACTAATAAGCAAATAGTCGACTACAAATGCCACAGACTATGATGTTTTTATGCCAGACTAGCAAATGTAAACAGATTACATGACATATTAACGAAACACAAAAGAACAATTCATTGCTGTCAGTGGATTTAAATTACTAAAATATAGATATGTATGCTCTCTTTAGGATGGCTTGGCAAAGTATCACTGACTTTTGACCCCTGTTAAACCCAGTGAGACAGTATTAGAGCTCATGCTGTATTCATTTAAAGGGGGGAAAAGCAGCTTCTTTATTGACTCATACAAGCCCATATTTCAGTGCAGCTTTCTCTTTCTCCAACATCTGAGTCTAGCACCTAGAGCTGGAGGAGGATTCATCCCAGAGTGCACAGGTTGTGTAATAACAAGCTTCTGACCTGGAATTTCAATTTTAAGCATATCATGAACACCTGGGCTCCTGTGCACTGTCTCAAGGCAGCACCAGGCAGTGTTTTGCAGCTCTTGGTTTTGTCAGGGGAACACAGGGTATTAATAGCTAGCCTTGTGCTTTGGAGAACAATCATACAGCCTGATTGAGGCTGTTGTATCGCTGTTTCCTCTGCTTCTTTCTGACTGGGGATTATCCTCTTTAAAATGATTTAGGGATGCAAAAAGATTATAAATTGATTGAACGCAGCACATTACAATATTGTTCATAATTGATATTATTTAAGGGGATACTGAACTGTTGCTGACAAGGCCTGACACTGCTATCTGCGCTGACCAGTAGGTATTGACATTTTCCACTTCTCACTTCTGTGCATTAGTAGGAATCCATTAAAAAGAAACCCCAAACCCTGCAAACCACTTCCGTTTCCGAGACCGCCGGCAACACGGATCCTCAGTGTTACAACTGCAGACGTGCCGTTCTTTCCAACACACATTTTGAGCCAGATACTTTCTGTTCCCCAGGCTCTGAGCAGAAGGGAACCAGTTCCTTCCATTTCCTTCTGCTGCTGCAGCCATGAAGCAGCTCTGCTCTGCCTCTCCACCATGCAAGGGCCTTTCTGCTGCTCGGTGGAGACAGCAGCAGCTCCATGCTGGCTGCCTTTCTGTCGGGAGGCTGGATGCAGCTTGTGTAAGGGCTTATATAACTCCTTTAATGTCAGGGCTCTGGTTTTGCGCCTGCTTACAGAAAACTCCTCCTTTTGTACGTAGGTCGAGGCACAGAGCAGAGGCAGCTCCGGGCTCAGCCGGCAGCAGGCGAGGCAGATCTGCCTGCTGTGGGTAACCGGAGTGCAGGGCAGGGGGCAGCACAGCCAGGGCAGGTGATGTGTCCTAACTTTGGGCAGCTGGGGGAAGTGCAGGGATTTGCTTGCTAGAGGCTTCCCTGTGCTGCAGATAATGTTGGGTAGATGGATGAGGTTTGGGTTGTTTACTGGCAGCTTTGAGCCACTAAATTCATGTGGGAATACAAGGCAAGACAGAGCAGCAGAAACCTCTGAGGTCTCACACATCAAGATACAGAAATCCATCCAGGAGAGGTGATAATATCTGAATATCAGGAGAGTCGTTGCCTGACATGCTAATCCCTCTGTCCTGGGAGCACATGGAAGTTTCTGCCACACATTGTGAAACCATGCACGGTCACAACATTTGGAGAAGTGATGTTACATTCCAGCCAGTGTAGTTACTTGCCCCAAAGGAACCTGAGTAACAGGGTGTTGACTTGGAAAATTCCTATCCGACCAGTCTAACCAGGTACTGGGCTCCCAGGGCTGCAAGGTGCTGCAGTTAAGAAGCGGGACAACCACTCTCCCACGATCTGCTTAATCCCTAAGCCCCCTGCCCCACAGCTCTTCTGGGAGCCCCTTGCCTCTTTCCTCTGAGCTGGAGAGGCTTGAAATGCTTTGCTGTGGTACAGCTGGTTTTGCTGTCCCTCCTCGCATTTCTGAGCACTCCGTGGGTGAAAAGGTGTGTGACGGGAGCAGGAACACCTGGCTGGGAGAGAGGAGTGAAGCTAGGGCTGGTTTCCTGCCTGATCTCGCCAGGGCCTGGTCCTTTTTTTTAATTTTCTCTCTCCCAGTGGCCCTGCCCAGAGGGTTGTTCACTCCCTCACCCCACTGTCACCAGTTGTTCATTGCTTGCTGTCTTTATTACTCCCAAAATGCACTGACTCATCTTCTTGAACGTGCCTTGCTTCTGCTCATTAATATGCATCGAGTACTTCACCTTTTCTTTCTTTGAAATTATTGCTACTTTATTCCAACACGCCATTTGCCAAACAAGTATTTTTTTCCTCTGAGCTTTTCTAGATGACTTCCTTTCCCCTTCACTGTTTAGGTTAAGGATGGAGCGCGGATGTAGAAGAAATGGAGGTTGCTACTCCTCTCCTGGATGGGGTGTAAAAATATGCCAAATGATCTTTATGCAGGTATTGAAGCATGGTCTGTGTCTCATCAACCACAGAAGGGTTTTTTCTGTGGCAAAAGAAATCTAGTCATTCTCAGCCCTATGTTTTTCAGGCCAGGTGTACCAGGAAAGGCTGTAACAAGGCATGTACTTCTTCAGCTAGACCCAGCTGCTCCACGGTGGAAATAGGGCAGTTGGTGTCCACTCCAGGCTACTGACCCATGTGTGGGACCTGCATGCTGAGGGAAACAGCCTGGATGTCTGCTCCACATGCTGCAGCAACCATGGGTGGCAAAGCTGTGGAGACCAGAAAAACCACTTCTTATTCTCTCTGTACAGAGAAAATAAATGTTTATGCTTTCCCCCAGACAGCTCCTCCCCATGTGCAGGGCCAACAGTGTAAATGCACATCTTGCACTTGAAGTAAGGGAGACTGGTTTCTTCTGAGAGCTTTGCTGGAGGGACACCCACCAGGGAAAACTCAATAGGAGAAACATACAGAAAGAGGAAAGAGTGAAAAGGACACCTCATTATTCCTTGGGGTCCCCTCTGCTCACCCTGTATGGTTTAGGTTTCCCACCCTGTCTCAGCAAAGAGAGCTGAATTTTTCCAACTCAATTTACCCCATCATATTTCACTTATGGAGAAATACATTAAAATTATCCTTAGCAAGAGTGAAGTGTTAGAGAGTCCAGGCCATATGGCCAAATCACTGACCTGCAGTGGGCTGCTGCTGTCACTCTTGTCCATAAGGGACCCAATGTCAAAAACTTCTGTGGCCTGTCTGACCTGGTGTTGGGTCTCTGTTTTGCCTTGTGCTGCAGCAGCCCTTCTCTTAGCACACCAAGTTTTTGCAGTTTTTTGGGGGATGCTGCAGACATGCTACCTCCTGACACTGTCAGCAGTGCACAGGTAAAATCTTTCACAGAAATGGCTGATCTTCTGTCCACACTTCCTGGCAGCAAGACTGAAGTTGTTTTACTAATGTCATAATCCATGTCCACCCCCAGCATCAGTTCTTGAACCATGGCGTTTACATTAAAAACATGCCAAGCATACTTTTGGAGGGACATAATAATAGTCTTGTTTATATAATATAACTAAAAAAAAAAAGAAATAAAACCAACCAAGCTTGGTGAAGCCAGTCATCATATGGATAATGCAAATGACAGCAGGAGTGGCTCGACACTGCCTTGCAAGAGGTGCTGGCCCTGTGTTTGCAGGCACAGTAAGCCAGTGTGTGGACATTGAAGTGACATTTAGACCCAGTGTCTTTATGGGAATGCTCTCGGGCAGCCAGCTGTTGCCATGGCCAGGCTGAGAATAGTCATGCAAACGGGGTGGAGTGGCACAAGCACCATAACAGGGCGCTGCAGAAATTCAGGACGTGTAGGTGGCCTTGCAGAGCGTTTTTCTCGACTGCGAGCTCCTAGGGCAGGTGGGTTTCGTTTCTGTGCGGACTGGTAGCACCAAGCTCGGCAGGGAGCGTGGCATGGTGGGGCAGGGACGAGCCAAGCATCGCACCTGCCTTTATAAATGTGCATAGAGCAGGTGGACATGAGCATCCCAGAAGGAAACAAAGCACTCAAAAGATACCTAGCGATGCCCTCGCGGGCTGCAGCACGGGCTGCCGCGGGCGCTGACACGGACCTGGCACCGGGGCTGCCCGGAGATGCCTGTCCCAGTCTCCCTGGGGGTTCTACCGGTGGGCTGCTGGCACGCAGCGCGCCGCGGCCATTCTGGCACCCGGGAGAGAACAACCTGGAGCTCCACTCCCGTGTTGCGGGGCTTTGCGGGAGCCCACCGCCGCAGCCATGCGGCCTTGGACAGACGGGGTGCAGCGGGCCGGGAGCCCCGCGGGCCCGGCCGATCACTGCCCGCCCCCCGGGGGCGGTGCCGGCGGCGGGGGCGGAGCGCTGGGCGCACCTG
>VXAD01013580.1:1854994-1906214 GCA_013399195.1 Dicrurus megarhynchus | reverse complement strand
GGGCAGGGGGGCAGCGCTGCCTCCCGCCTCGGTCCCGGAGCGCGCCGCGCGTGGGGCTCCGCGCTGCGCCCGCGGCCCCGGCATCAGGGACCCTCCCGGTCCCTCCCGGGCTGTAACGCGGCCGCCCTCTCGGGTGGCGGGAGTGGGGAGAAGGCCAGATGCCAAGTTAGGGGTTTTACGCGTGTGGGCCCACGCGTGTTTTACCCCACTGCCATTTCCCCGTGGCGAGACCGAAATGGGAGCGGCCGGGTTCTCTCCGGGCCCGCAACGAAAGCTCAGCGCCGTAGCTGCGTGTCGTAGCTCACCTCTTGACGAGGGAGCTGATGGCGTGGTGTAACCCCAGCCGGCTGCTGAGCATCACCCCGCCGCTCCCTCACACCCCTCACTCCCCCCCGCCCGGTGGGATGGGGAGGAGAGTCAGGAAAAAAGGTAAAACCCGTTGGTTGGGATAAGAACTGTTTAATAATTGAAATAAAATAGTAATATTGATAAAAATGGAGATGACAAAAAGGCATATAAAACCCAAGGAAGTTCAAGTGGTGTGAAAAACAATTGCTTCACCACCGCCTGCCCAACAACGAGCAGCAGTCAGCCTTTGTAAGCCAATACCCCCCAGTAGAGCCTTTGGCCAGTTCAGATCAGCTGCTCTGGCCATGCTCTTTCCTGGCTTCTTGTGCACCTCCTCGCTGGCAGAGCATGGGAAACAGAAAAGTCCTTGGCTTGGGCTAAGCACTGCTCAGCAAAGCCAACACATCGGTGTGTTATCAACATTATTCTCCTCCTAAATCCAAAACACAGCACTGTAGCAGCTACTAGGAAGAAAATTAACTGTATCCCAGATGAAACTGGGAGACCCAGACTAGACAAAGAGCCTGCTTCAGTGTGGTTGGACCACTCCAGTAGCATGAAAACTAACTCGGAACAGTGATCTGCTCCATTTAAAGGCTGTGTCAGCATTTCCCCAGCAACTCTTTCTGCTTTATGGCCTGTTAAGTGATAGGCATTCACCTCTGGCCTGGAAAGGACTTACAGTATGACATTTCTGCTAAGGCAAGAGGTTTTCAACATACTAAGTCTATGCATCAGGTTCATTACAGTGGCAAAACAGCCACAGTGCTGTTCTTTTGTTTGCTGTGGAGTAAAGGCTTATCTCTACAAAAGCTAAGCACATCACCACATCACAGTTGCTAATTGTCTGAATAACATGAAAGAGAAGGTCTCATTTGGGTAACTGGAATTAAAGTTTTTAAAAAAAGCTTTCTGATTGCTAAATTGAGGTAGCAATACTTGTGTGTTTACTTGAATCAGTAACAGCTTAAACTTACGTGGATGTCGATGTTGTAGAGTGTGTAGTCTGCTTTAGGCATTGTGGCAAGGAACTGGAAAGTTAAACTCAATAGTTTTTCTTCCATGCTTTGGTTGCAGTAACTCAAAGCCAATGAACTTCCAAATTTGTAGCTCTGTGCTGCATTGAGGGCTGTGATTGCATAAGGTAGTGTTTAGACTATAGCTGTGCAGAGTATTTCTCTGTAGATGAGAATTAACTCTTAAACCTAATTTCTCGTCACAGTGTGGTCCAAAAGCTGTTTTCCCATGGAGATACTCTGGTTTGCTTTATTTTGCAGAGGAAGTTTATTTCTGAGGTGTGCAGTGAGCTGCCTTCAAAGAATTGTGGCCATTCAAAGCCTCTGCTCCCCAGACCTCCAAAGGGTGCCCCTAAAACTTGCTAATGTTACTCTTGGTTTACCTGTGTGATTTTCGGAGAGGAAAATGCTGTTCTTACCTATAGGCCTACTGTGGTTTTACTCTAGCTGCTCCACAGCCTGGTGTTTGATCCCGTTTCGGATGATGTTGAGCGGGCAGGAGGCTGGTTACAGGAGATGGATTTCAGTGTGCATACATTTGTGTTCACTTGAACAACACACAAGGAAAGCCTTTTCCACTGCACCAGATACTTTCTCATGGATTATTTGTGGGACCCTCTGTGTTCCCACTGGAGCTGTTTAACCTATCTGTAGTGTGCCCAGCACCAGTGACCCTTGTTGTGGCTCACAAGTGACAGTAAGGATAATTTTATATATTCAGCTGCCTTTAGTGCCATTGGTGACTGTAGAGGTAAACCAGTATTTTGTACTGAGGTTTCAATCAGTAGGTCACAGTTTGGGAGACTGTTTTGAATATGAGCACACAGGTAATGTCTGCTGTAGGTGATTTGACGAGCAGCATCTGGTCATCAAGATTCACAGCTGTCACATTATACAGCTTCCTAGAGGGTTATCGCTCTGTCTCTTGCCTGGCCTTTACAACAAGTGGATACTTGTATTGTCCTCTGGCTATTTTGAGATGACCTATTTGGTGTGGTAAATCCTGTATTTGGACAGGTTCTTTGGTTGATAACTACTCAGGATAGCCATGATGCAGTGGGTTTGCACTGCTTTCTACTATGCAGCTCAGAAACATCACCCTCTTCCTCACTTGTAATGAAGGAGAAAACTTGTTTCTTTGGATGGTATGTGCTTCATGCTGCTTCTGCTCTTGTTGGCCCAAACCAAGCCTTCCAGATATACAAAGGCAACATGCACCCTTTTTTTCCCAAGAAGCCCTCTGTGTTTGTTGAGGAACTCCAGAAACACTAAATATATCTGAAGGTCTTTCTGTATTTTCCTTTGAGCCCTGTTTTCAGTGTGCTGTCTGGTACTTTTTATGTTACACTTACTATGTCCATAGATGCTCGTTTCCTACTGAATTTAAGTGAAGCTGTTGGGTTTTTTTTTCCTTGTTTGTGTGCCTTTTTATCACTAATTGGAAACAACTGGTAGCTATTTCTACATTGCTATAATTTTAAAGGAAAGTTAAATTCCTTGGGTTTGTATGAAGGAATTTGATATACCCTTTGTGAAGCTTCTTGAAGTTCCCAAGCTCTGCAAGTCTTTGTGTTTCCAGTTGTTCACTAGCTTGTTGAGCTGGTGACATTTTGCAAAATTGCTGTGAATATGCCTTTGCCCTATAGGGCCCTGCAATTTCACACGTTTGTTGTTTCTTTGTGTTGTCCTGTGGCATGCAGGAGTGATTTTTTTGATTGTCACTTTCTTACTTCCTGCTGCTTGCCCTGGGTGCTCTTTTCCTAAGAATGTCTGGTCAAAGTGCCTTCATAAATACTCTGTGAGCATTGGGAGAAAGAGGAATGACTTGGCATTCAGATACTTAATATGTATAAATCAGTTAAAGATTTACAGGCTGATCTGCATGTGTTCATGCTTCTTTTAAATTTTCAATTGTTTGCATTCTTTAGTAAAAAGCAAGAGACAGTGCTTTCAAATGCTTCCAAAAAAATTAGTGTATCATGGAAGTAATCACACAGTTATTCCTCTTCGTACTGTACAGAGGTGCCAGAGTAGGACAGGGAGGGGGAAGTGTGATCATATTGCAATGCTGGCTGTTAATTATTTGTAACTACAACAGGCTTGGAATCACTGAATGCTGTTTCTCTTGTGGTATTGAAAAAGCTGTTTCTGTTCCATGGGACAGGCCTTCCAGGGAATCAATTGCCAGATAGGTTGCTCAGACCTGTGAAGCTCAGTTTGGCACTTGGATCTTTGATGTCCAAAACCTCACAAATCTGCTGGGAGATAAATGAAATTCCTAATTGTGGTATAGCCTATGGTGGATCTGTCTGTCTGTCATGCATCACTTAGTTACTTCATTGGGCTTACTTCTCCTGGAGTACCCCGAAAATGGATCAGTTTAATTTTCACAGAGAAGTCTGACCTCCGTGTTTTCTGCTACAAGCATGGTAATAATAATAAGGGCAGAGTATTTCCAAACCTCTGTTTTCTTGGAAATGGTGGTGAATTAGTACCAATGCAGAGAGCAAAGGGTCTGTAAGTTCCAGTTTTTGATTCAGTATGTGCAGGTCTCTCACCTGTGTTTCTGCATATGTCAGGCTTCAATAGTTTGGAAAAAAAGGTTTCATTATTCAGGATCTCCTGATACTTTGATATCTTGGCTTCAGAGGAAGGTATCAAGGTACACCTAATTAAATACTCTACAATGTGTTCTAATTGAACTATTGACTTCACTATGGAATTTGAGAGAGAGACTGCAGAAAGATCAAAGATGGAGGAGAAAACTTACTTTGAGTAACACTTAGACTTATAAAATGACAATAACTAAATTCTTTTGCTCGTTGACTTTTTCACATAAATTGTTGGACAGTTTTTCATTTTCTCAGTTGCTCTTCATGGAGACGCTACATTCTCAAAGAGGAACATATTTGCTGTCTACTTAGGAGTTCCTTGTGGTGTCCTGGAAAAGTGCCATACAAGAAGAACGCTGCAAGTGCCTTTGTAACCAGAATAATTGTGGTTCGCTTGGCACATATTAATTGTAGTGGAGGGCACGTGGTACAAAACAGCAATTCAGAAGTGTGTGGCCTTTTAGATGATGAAAGATGGAGATGTCTATTTTTTTCTCCATGACACATGGCTGTATTCTGTGAGCTGTTGCAAAATCACCGGTGAGCCGAAATCCACATGAAAACTTAATTTATGGCAAGATGTCACATGTTCTGAATTCCTGGTATGGAGGCTCAGGCCCTTGAGTTTCCCCCTTTGTATGGCCAAGTATTTGTGGTCTTGTACAGAAGATTTAGCATAAGGACGAAAGTCTTGTCTTTTGGGAATAGCAAACTTAAACTGTCTACCTGTTACAGACACTTTGGGTGTGAATCAAGCAGGCAGAAGTGGCACACTTTCTGTGTATAAAAGGTTCTGTCACCTGCAGTTTGAAAACTCTAGGAAAAAATCCAAACACCTTGGATAAAACACTTATTTTGGAGTTGGGTTTGAAAGGTTCCCTAGGCACTTAGGACAGTACAACCTGTGCTGGTTTCAATTAACCTTTGAAAACCTTGTAAATACCTGCTCACAGTGTGAAACCCATGGCATTTCCCATGAACCTTCAGAGGTCCTTGATGTTACTGTGTACTTAGCTTGGCCAGATCTCAAATCTGAAGAGCAGGAGAAGGAAGGGCGGCTTGGGTTTGTGCTGAACTCCAAAACTGCTTCTACAAGGTCAAGCTGCATTAGCAAGGCTCTTGAATTTTTTTTTTTTTTTGAGTGCTTTTATTGTGATTAACTTAGTGTTTCCATCCATAATGATTGTTGTCATTTGTGGCTATAAACTGGAATGTTTGTAATCAATCACGTACAATAATTTAGAAAATGATTAGCAAGAAATTCTCATCCCCCAGTGATGAGGTTCTAAGCACTTAATGATGCAGAAGACAATTAACTAGCTTTTTGTGAGCAACATCCTCTTTGACTCCTGACTTTACAAATTAAATGCCTTATTCAGGAAACTGTTGTGGCTGTGACAGCAGTTAACTGGAAAATAAAGCATTCATGGTAATTTTTGAGGTATCTTACACAGGGAAGTTGAAGGTAGTTGAGGTGTTGATTCCCACTGGTGACTGTAGCAATGCAAGGCGAAAAAAATGCACCAAGTTCTATGCAACTTGCAGGTTGCACCAGCCAAACTCCCATGAGCTACTGAAAATCACATCAGAAAAAACAGAGACTCCTTCTTCGGGCTGTTTAGATACTATGAAAAAAGCCATGCACTTGTGAATTCAGATGTTAGAAGTAGCAAATGTAAAATATTGCTTATAATGAGGTGCTTATAAGTGATAGTGTTGTGTTAAAGATCAGAAGGACAAAACCAAGTATGATTTTTTAAAATTGTTTAAACACTATTGTTTTCTGCAATACCAAAATGGAATAAAAAAGTTTGGGGATATTCTTAGTTCTGAGTGCTTAAAAGAGAGAACAGCTCCGCCGTCTGCAAGCAGGGATTAATATTAAAGACGCTAAGTCATGGCCTTAGGGCCAGGATTACTGCCCGTCGTCTGCGCAGTGAGTAGCATCTCCTAGGACTGTACAGACAGCTTGCTGCACTCCAGAACAGGTCACAGGAGCTGGAATATGGCTTTGGGAGAGAGCTGTGATCCCCCCAATTGCATCTATAGTTGATTTCCTAGGCTGTGGTACAACACTGTGAGAAACACCTCTGAATAGCAGGGTTGCAAGCATGGTAATTTTTTATTTATTTATGTGCTTTTTCTACAGACTTTCTGAAGTCTGGACCACGGCTTTTATTTGCTCTTGTTACTTGTATTAATTATAGGCAGAGTCTGCCTCATTCACCTATGGGGTTTCAAGGACTGGGGAAGCATCGATCACCTTTTTGAAAGAAGTAAATGGTGTAAAATCGAGAATTTCATCTTGGGCATGTGTGTGGTACATCAAGTGAATGAGAAAAACTCAGGCCTAACTTCAAAAAAGAGAGGATGTACCCACTTGCCTTGTGCATGTGTATAGTGTCAGCTCACTGTCTCGGGTTCTAAAAGGTTAAAAGCGCTTTCTAAGCGGAAAGGATGGTGATTTCCCTCGGATCAGTGTCCCTGGAGAGCCTGGGGAGGGTCCGAGGTTGGAGGCTGCCTGCAGCACCCTGGTCAGCTCCTGACCCCTGGCACCTCCACAGCCACCTCTGCCCAACCCCGAGGTGTGGGCTCAGCCCTTGGCTTTGGGCGACCAGCTTTGGAAAACCTTATCTTCTGCCTCGTGTTGTTTGCAGAGGCCAGGCACTGGGACAGAGGTTACACCGAAGTGCTGCTGCAGGGAAGAGGCTGTGGATTACAAACAGAGTAACCACACTGGGCTTGGGTGGGATGGCTGGGGGTGTAGGCACCTAAATTCTGTGGTGTCTTGTAGTGGGGGCGAAAGAGCGGATATACCTCTGCTGGCTTAGAAAAAGTGACAAAAATCCTCGGAACAAGGAGAGAAAGTAATTGTTAAAGAAAAGTAGGAAAGAAAAGCAAAAGTTTCTAAGTAATGGAAATAAAGGTGAAAGAACTGAGATGAGGAAGTTGGAAAGGGAGGGAGATGGAGAAATAGCATATAGCAGTGGAGAAGAAAGTTTTAAAGCACAGTTACTTAACAGTCCCCAGAACTGTTAAGAGCTGATGAACTTGAGGCAGCAGGGCAGGCTGGAAGCTGTTTGAGATTGTAAGAAGGTGAGGCGAGTCAGAGAGGTCAGGAGGAAGTTCAGGTCTCAAGAGAGCCAGACACTGAGCTAGAGATTGCTCTCTGCATTACTGCTGTGCCAGGGCTGAGTGCAGCTTTCCAGCTCCCTGGAGCTGTGGTGTTTGCAACACACAGAACGAGTGAAGTCACCCTTCGTGTTGGCTGTAACTGAGGGAAAAACAGTCCTGACAGTGTGCTCTGAGCATTGGTGACAATTTGTACATTGTCACCAAAATATGCAGTGCCTGTTTTCCATTTGGGTGAGACACGCAGTCTGTCTGGATGATGTCTTCCCTATCAGTCCTCAGCAAATACTGAAGAAAGAACTGTAGTGTTGCAGTCATACAGAAAATTATTTTGAATAATACTGTGTCCGTGAGACACTTGGTCACTTCACAGCTTGGTTTTGGATTGTTCCTTTCAAGCCTGAGGGTTCAAGCCCCACTATGTATAAAACTGTGCCAGCAACTTCTTCTCATTGTATAAAGGGACTGGTTTTTCATGCATTACATTTCCTATTTTTTCTTCTTAATGTGACATTAAACCTTCCCCTTATTCCACAGAAGGGTAGTTTGAGATGTAGATGAGGGAATGTGTTAGGGGCTTGGGGATTTCTGGCAAACTCCAGTATTCTATGTCTGGAAACACATATCCCTGAAAAAGTGATGCCTGGAATGCAAAGTTTCTTGAGTACAGCAGGTACTGTCACAACATCCAAGTACAGGCCTTCCTATAAACACAGCTATATACTTATCTCCTACATCACCTACAGGTTCACTAGTACACCATTGTTGTCTTTTAGAAAGTAATGCAGGTATTAGCAGTTCCAGAAAGTAATGTTTGGCTCTGAATACTGTTTTCTGACACAATAGCTAATAATCTTTCATGTTGTATTGAGTTTTCTGATAGTTTTATTTTTCTTGTTGTGATAGGAAGTGGATTTGGAGGAAAGACTTCGTGAGTTGGACCTTAGAAGTGATTCAGATATTCCTGATGTTCCTCCACCAACAGACAGCACTCCAGAAATCCTCAAGAGGGCTTTGTCAGGCTTGTCTGCCAGGTACAGTGAAACAAAGAGCTCTCAAATTTAACAGCTGGTGGCTAAAACTCATACAGATTATGTTGCAGTTTTAAGTCTTGCAAATTGTACTGCAGTTTTAAATTTCATATGGTAGACATGAAAATTTCAAGGATAAATTGTTGCTGGATATTATTGATTTATTTATGCTTTGATAGTTCCTTCAGTGGAATATTTTTTGCATACAGCTGTAAATTACCCATTGTATGCTCTTCTAAGTAAACACAGTTTACATAAACATTTACTGAGTCTGAGCATTGCGATAACATGGGCTAAAGAATTTGAATGACAGAATGATTATTTCTGGAGGTTGTAATGAACTGATTTCCTACCTCCAAGATTGAGAGGGGACTGGTTTATGAATGAAAAGATGTGTAAATTCTCAAGGTGAGGTTTGCTAGATTTTTGACATTTCCACTTCTAAATAATTTGCTGTACAGTTAAATACATCATAGCTGATATGTCCATAATTTTTAAAGCATTGTTCATTTTTTTCCTGCTGTTTCTTTTAAAACTTAGGTTTCTACCTCCAGCCTCCCAGGAGCTTGATGGCCAGCAAATGTGGGGGATGTGTATGTGTATAGATAGACAGATAATTGTGTGGACCTGCATACTCATGAAGGCTGTCAGATAAAGTTCCTTGTATAATTTTTTATGCAGTCCCTTTACAACACCTGATCAGTCAAACCCTTTTGGGGCAAGCAAGTTGCATTACCTTTTTTTTCACTAATGCAATGAAAGAGCATTTAGGTGATAGATACCAAAAAACTACCTACCAAGATGAATATGAGTGTCATATATGCCTTATGCTCAATGTAACAAACCAAGCAATATACTGATGCCCTGTGCAATACGACGTGTGTTTCACATGCAACTTAGGTCTTGCAAAGTCGAAAGAAGGATCTCTAATCCGGACTATTATTAAAACCTTCCAAATCCTTGTAAAAGAACTGCTCTCTAGCAGATATCTCCAATAGCAGTGTGAAATGAGGTTTTGCCTTGCTCATTTTCTTATCTGTTGTCCATTTCTGTTACAAGCAGATGTAATGTTTCAGGTTTTAAAAAGCCTGTTTCTAAACTGCACCAGCTGCGAGCAGAATGTGATATTCTCTATTGCCATCACACTGTAAGGAGTGTCTAGTTACAGAGTTCTCTCATTGGGTTAAATGTGGAAGTCTTAGGTCTCCAAATCAGACTTGTTCCAAAGGGCATGGTGATACCTCAAAGCCTGCAACTAAGAGGTGCAGGTGAAACCTTTCCTGTTTTATGTGCTTGAAATTCTTTATTGGAGTGTTTGCACAAAGGTATACAAAGGGTGCTTTGAGTGAAAAATTAAATTCTTGGTGCTTTATGAATGCTAGAGTGGAAATTACCTGCCAGTTCAGTAGCCAGCAGTCCCAGCAGAGCTGTTGTCATCATGTGCAACATGAGTGGGTTGCACTGTAACTGTCAGAAATATGGATGCTTTTCGTATTTGGCCTCTGAAAGAAATAGTATCTCTAACTTTCTAGCAGAGAGTTAGGATACAATAAACTTGGCAGGTGGCTTCCTAAATTGTGGAGCTTCTTGTCTTAGTGAAGCTCTCTTTCCAGTGCTGTGCTTGCCAACACCCCCAAGATACCAGGTGGTGTTCTAACATTACTCATAAAGGAAGCTGAATTCTTCTGAAGGAGGCTTGCTCACTATGGATTTGCCACTAGGGCCAAGCTGCTACTGTGTACCCACATCACAGAGGAACATAAAATATGTTGTGATAAAGCCTCTTCTGCCTCTGTTCTGATACTTAAGACAAATCCAATTAGTGGCTGTAGCTGCCATTAACCTGTCAATGAGTCAAATCCTTGAAAATCAAATTATTGTAGTTGAAGTTTACATTAGAACTGGAGTCTGATTCAAAACTAACACTGAATCAGGTGTCTCCTGAATCAGGTGTATCTCCTGATGCAGCAATGAAACACAACACTGATGCAAAGCAAAACATCAGAAAGAATGTCTTGAGGTTTATAGTAGAGGGCCTTGTGTTTAGCAACTTGTGATTAGTTGCTTCAATGGACCCTGAGAGGAAATGGCCTCAAATTGTGCCAAAGGACATTTAGGTTGGATGTTACAAAAATTTAATTTAGGAAAAAGGTTTGGAATTAAACCTTTCGAGAGGTTTAATTTAGGAAAAAGGTCAAGGATTGGAACAAGCTGCCCAGGGAACTGGTGCAGTCACCATCCCTGGAGGTATTTAAAAGATGTGTAGATGTGGCAGTCAGAGATATGATTTGGTGGTGGACTTGGCAGTGCTGGGTTAATGGTTGGACTTGATGATCTTAGATGATTTTTCCAACTTAAATGATTCTATGATTCCGTGGTAACAGAAATTTTTATTCCATTTTCCTTAAGTAGCCACTAGCAGCTGCAAAGGTCTACAAGGACAAAAGAGTACAGCTAGTTTGACCCAGCAACCCCCATTGTCACCTATTCTCCTGTCCTGGTTCCAGTGCTCACAAGAGCACAGGACTGCTTTCAGTAGATAACCCTCTACCTGGAAAAAGAGCTACTTTGCTGCTATAGAAAATTGGTGATCACTTGTTCAGAGGTTTTGTTGTGTGTCTATTACTCCTCAAAGAATCATTTGCTTTTTACCTGGCAGCCTTTCTTTCATATGCCAGCCTTTTCATGGCTGGGCCCCCAGCAGTCTTGCAGCTTATGTGATGCTTTTTGAAGGTCCTGATGTATTTTCACAGCAGCTTCAATAATGGGGGTTGTACCAATTCATTGCAAGTGACACTTGGCAGGGTTGAGGCAGCACAGGGGAAGAAGAAAGGTGTCTAACTTCAGTTTTATTTTACTATGCATCCTGTTTAGTTGGACAGTTGCTTGAGTCTGTGTTTCTTGCTATGCATTTGATTAAACATAAAAAATTCTGCTATTCCCACTGTTTCTAATACAGTTTAGTCTCTAGTTAGCAGAGGAAGTGGGATTTATTTTCATTTATAACTGCTTGCTTTTTTTTTTTTTTTTTTTAATAGATGGAAAAATTGGTGGATTCGTGGAATTCTCTCCCTAGCTATGATTTCTGGGTTTTTTCTGATTATATATCTGGGATCATTTATGCTGATGCTTCTGGTAAGTTTATTTAAATGCGTTCTTCTGTGCAAGAGTTACTTGTTCTCTTCATTCATCAGCCTAAGCTGAAAGGAAACTGCACAGACAATTCAGAGCAATCGTCTTTTATTTCTGTAAATGTAAAACACTTTGTTGAAAAACACTTGACAGATTCACAACGGGACCTTGTAGATTAAGGACATCTTATATACTGTAATTACTTTTTTTTTTTTTGTTTTAGGAATTAAAGTAAGCCCAAGAAGTTGAATTGCTGTTGCCTTACTTAACTACTATTATCCATTTCATTGACTAGTTTGTATGACCTACTGTTGCATGTTGAGGTTTGTTTTAAAAAGCAAACAAACAGAAATCAGACTAAAACCAGTCCAAGAAAAACCCCAGACCCACCACCAACAGCAAAAATCTAAAATAAAAAAACTAAGAGACAGGAACAATTTTGAGGCTGAGGAAAGCAGGCAGCCCTGGTCTCCTGTCTGCAGCTGGCACTGAAAGGCTTTCCTCAGACATGCTCCTTTAATTCCATATTTCTCTATGGGACTTCATTGTGGCCTTGCATTTATTTGTAGGTTGGAGCAAGATCCCTTTCTAAGGTACAGACAAAGTGCATTTTTAGGTCATGAAGTGAAATACTCATGAGGATAACAATAGTTATAATATTCTTCATACATGCTACATAGCAGGTCAGCCTTTACTGCTTCTTTACACCATTTTAATTGCTGGTGTTTTTATGGAATGGTGGTTTAACTATCTTTCCCAGTGTAGTGGTTTGGTTCAAAATATCCATTACTTACTTATTTTCCAAGGCTGATGGAGCCTTCCTTAAAAAAACTTAAACTATGCTAAGACACCCAGTCATGGCAAGGAACAGGCAGGAATGTAGCTTTTAATGCACTGAAATTGATCCTTCTAGGTAACTGCTTCAATTTTTGACTCTCAGTTTGTTTAACTGTCAAAATGTGAATCTACTTCCTTCTTGGCCTCCTGTGAGGCAATTTCTGGATTGTATTTCTCAAAATATTTAGGTTGGGAAAGACTTTTAAAATCATTGAGTTGAACTGTAAACCCAGCATTGCCAAGTCCACCACTAAACCATGTCCCCAAGTCCCACATCTAGTTGTCCTTTAAATATCTGCAGGGATGGTGACTCAACCACTGCCCTGGACAGCATCTTCCAAAGCTTGACAGCCCTTTTGGTGCAGAAATTTTTCTTAATACACAATCTAAACCTGCCCTCTCAACTAAATTGAGGCCATTTTCTTTCACTTAGGAGAAGAGACCAATCCCTGTCCCTGTCTCCCAGCTCAACAACTGATCTTACCATTAAAGACTGAGGCAAAGAAAGCATTAAGTACCTCAGCCTTCTCCTCATTCTTTGTCACTGTGTTTCCCCCTGCATCCAATGAAGGATGGAGCTTCTCCTTAGCCCTTCTTTTGCTTCTGATGTATTTATAGAGGTGTTTTTTATTGTCTTTTATGGCAGTAGCCAGATTAAGTTCTCGTTGGGCTTTGGCCCTTCTACTTTTCTTCCTGCATAACCTCACAACATCCTTGTAGTCATTCTGAGTCACCTTCCCCTTCTTCCAAAGGTCATAAAATCTAGTGTCTGGAGAGACTGGAATGCTGTTTCACCAGCATTATGGTCTGCATTACAGTTTCTACAGCTGAGTTAGTCTGGTTTATATTTCCTGTTTTCAGATGAATGACATAACAAACTACTAATTCATTGTCTCATTCGTGGAGGATTTTCTGGTTTGTGTGTGAAGAAACAACAAAAAAAGCCCTTTTAAAGTGCAGGTTGCTGTAAAGAGATTTTTTTTCCCTTTAGTAGTCTGTTACACTTGAGAATGATGATTATGAACAAAAAGGAACTGATCAATTTGCAGGGTGATTTTGTGTATCCATGGTATACTGTCAGATTGCAATAATGGGCAAAGCTGTTAAGACATGAACCAAAAAGTAATTAAAGTTAGTATAGAGTTGTAATAGAGTTCTTCTTTTGTGCCATAAAGCAAAAAGTCTGTCTTCTAATATAACGAGCTGTTAATGAAGTTGATATTTGAGACTACGTAAGAAGGAGAATGGAGGGAAAAAACAGTCTTTTTCATGAATTATTTAATTTCACTGGAACGAAATAGCTTTTATTTAAATAACAGTTGTGATGATAAAACTGAATCTCAATACTGGGACTGAAAATGCCCAGAGACTTGTAAGAAGAGTAATCCAGTGAGGTTAGGAGGACAGGACCTGAGACTGCCCTAAAGAGTTGGAAAGTATGTTCTGCATTTGCTGGCTGCTCAGGTAACAAGCTTCCATGGTTTGGACCCTGGTGCCCTTTCCCACTGCAGGGTGCAATCCTCCAATGTTGCTCTTGCCTGTAGCATTTAAGTTTTATAAGGTAGGCCAAGCAGAAGAAAGAGCACAAGATGGGGGAGCTTCAAAATTAACTCACTGGGGTGGTGTGAGACTGTTTAATCTGTGTTCCCACGTTGAGCAAGATGAAATGTACTGATGAATGCAGGCGGTAAGAGGATGCCGCAAAGCCTCGCGTGCTGACATGCACCGGGAGCGTGGGCAGGTTCTTGCTCCTGCATGGGATTACCCATGGCCTGGGTTTGGCAATTCCATATGTCTGGGTAGGGTGATCTGCTTGGAGACTCGGATTGGACAGAGGTGTCAGAGTCCTCTGAAGCCCAAAGGCATGACAGGACATAGTGCCAGACTCAGGCCAGCAATGCAGGGAAGCAGTAAGGTCAGCAAAACAGAATGAAGGCCTGGGAGGGTGTGACATTCAGACCTGGGTTAGACGAGCTTTGCCTCTAATCATAAATGCTAATTGCCCTTAATGAGATGCTTGCAAGTGAAAGACCTAGGTGTCCAAGCTGTGTTGCACAGCTAGTTTTTTGCACTGGGCCTGGAAAATATTTCTTGAATTAAATGTAAAGCTAAAACCTAGCCAGAAGAAATAAGAGAGCTTTCTTTACAGGAAGCACTTCTGACCTGCCACTGTCAAACTGTTTTAATGCAGAAAGGTCAGGAGCCTTCCCTTGTTTCATGAGTATATTCTTGAAGCCAGCCCAATGTGGGGTTTTTTTTCTTCATGTACAGTGGTTTTGAGATTTTTTTAAGTTTTAAACAGAGCTTAGTTTTCCTTGGATTTGCATTGAAGCTGTTTTCTGAGTGGAATTTGACTTCAGAATAATATCTGCCCTTTAATGCAGGCTGCAGCGCTCCTTACTGCCTGTAAGAAACAACTGCAGCATATTTACAAAGTTTTTTATTTCTCTTATTTTAGGTCTTAAGCATCCAAGTGAAGTGTTACCATGAAATCATTACTATTGGTTACAGAGTCTACCACTCGTATGATTTACCATGGTTTAGATCCCTCAGCTGGTGAGTAGCAAGCCAGAACATCACAAAGCTGGGATGTGAAACTTAAATCATCTTCCTCTCCTGTTGTGGTGTAATGACAGCTTTGTGGGTCATGTGCAGACATAAAACTTGACACCTGTCTGCAGTACAGAATTCTGTAGTTGTGTTCCACTTGGGAACTTGGACAAGTCAGTTGGCCTTTCATTACTTGGTTTTTTTCCTTGTTATAAATAAATCCTTGTTTGTTTTGTTTTTAAGAATTGCATTTAATATATATTGTCTTATTAAAATAACTGTTAGCTGTTGCATATTGCAGGTACTTTTTGCTGTGTGTGAACTACTTCTTCTATGGAGAGACTGTAGCTGATTACTTTGCTACGTTTGTGCAAAGAAGAGAACAGCTGCAATTCCTCATTCGTTACCACAGGTTTATATCTTTTGCACTCTATTTAACAGGTAAGTGCAGGAAGTCACAAAAATGGAAGAACTTTGTGCTGCATTTGCTTATTTAATTTAAAAATATATATAATTGCTCCTCATCTTTATGCACTTTCAGTTTCTTTTTCCTCTTAATGCTTGAGGAAATGAGGTGTTTGCAGTTACATTTTTCCCATGAAAAGATGAGTACAAATTTTGCATTCACTGAGGAGAAGAAAGCAGCCTAAACAAGAAGATGATCTTGAGACAGTTGAGATAATAGTGCTCAAAAGGGGTTGGCAAGAATTAATTTTGATTGCTGAAGACCTGGTGCTATTTTGGCAGGCTGTAGTGATGACTTCTATGTGTAATTGCTGTGCTGGGTTGATTCTTTATTGTGCAAGTGTTTTCCTAGGTCTCCAGTAATAGGATTTACTAATATATTTTTAAATTGATTAGTCAAAACGCCCAAGTCTTAATTTTGTCTGCAAGATATTCAGATACTTGCCTCATGGATAGATTTCCTCCCTGTCCAAAGAAAACATTTTTAAAAGCCTCTTCTCTATGAAGACGAGACACAAGCTGGCACTCCTGTGGGGTATTGCTTTGTGAACATGTAAATATATTTTTTCAGCAATGCAGTTTAGCATAAAATTAAATCAGCTGAATACTCAGATTGTCTTAAGGGACAGGGACCTGCTGTGCTACAAATACTTGTAAAGTGTACTGAGAAACCTGATCTTTGTGATGAACTGTCAGTTTGTCTGTTGTTGGGGTTTTTTTTTTCTTAAACGAAAGAAAAATTCTGCTCAATGCTTAAATCACCAGCTTTGCAGAACTTGGACCTTTTTCAGCTGGCTTTGGCTTGAGGAAACTAGCTTAAATAATGCCTTGTAGCCTGGTGAGGGGAGAGATGAGACAAGCCAGGCATGAGCAAGAGGAGGAGAGAGTAGAGCCCCTTGGCATTGGGATTATGGGGTCACTTAGGGGCTATCCCCAGAATTCAGGGTCTTTTGAGGGCCTCTGACCTCCACTGGCTCAGGAAGTTGCCCTGGGAGAGAAGGTGCTGTATTAATCACCCAGAACATATTTTTTGGTCAGCTGAATTCTCCAACACCTGTGCTTCACACTTGCATTGCATGCAGCCATATGCCTGTCTGGGGGAAAGGGGCAAGCTGGTGGTGTCCTTTCATTTATTTCTGTTAATAATTCAAAACCAGTTTGTTGACCTGGCTTTTGAGTGGTTTTTGAAAGTGATGATCTCCTTTGCTAAAAATAGATGTCTGCAGTGGGACCTGTATGTGCTGAGATGGGTGTTCTTTACTGATGTTAGCTAAACCTGTGTTAACTAAACCATAATCTTGTATAAGAGTAATTCTATATATACACTTAACTGCAAATAAGTCAACGCTTCTAGCAGCAGAGGGATTAAAACCGCTTCAAAGGAAGAGAATTACTGGTATATCACAGTTCAGTGTCATTGAATATAAGATGGTACAAACTGCACTTGCTTTGTTTTACAGGATTCTGCATGTTTGTTTTGAGTTTAGTGAAGAAACATTATCGTCTGCAGTTTTACATGGTGTGTATTACCCACTTTGCTGTGGTCATTCACGTTATGAATGTCACTAGAAACAGTCATGTCCATATGTTCATAAAATAGTTCAGAAGAGGGGTGTGAAAAATGTGCTTAAATTGAGAGTAACATGAAATCAAGTGGCATTGGACTGTATCTGTTCACCTTGCAGATTTTTATTGTTATTATTATTATTATTCTGTCCCGGGATGTGGCCTTTCAGTCAGTACAAGGTGTCCTTGGTGAGGCCTTGTGCACGTCCAACAATGATATGTTTCCCTTAGTGATAGGCTGATATGAAAGAGATTGCTGGAGGAGGGGGATGCATCTCCCTGCCAGCTCTGAAGCCACAGTTCAACATTGTGTGGAAAGTGGTTCTTGTGACTCAAGTGTTGCTTTCTAGAGGCCCCACTGAAGTACCATGAAGGGAACTTGATCTTAACCCCTGTGTGGAATATTTATTCTGTGACACTTCACAGCTGTTCTGGTCTTCTGTTCTGCAGTGTCTCAATAGATCGTTGATGTATTAAAAGAAACAGCATTCTCATCTCTCGTATTTGTCCACCTAATAATCGCATAGTAGCTAAGCAACAGCATGAACCTTTTTCTTATGTCTATCTTATACCTTGGAAGCTAATTTTGTAACATTACAGGTTAAAACCAAAGCAAACAAAACACCCAAAACAAACACCCCACTGACAGTGCCCCACCTCCCACTCCTATATAGGAATGATTAGAAATCACAGTGAAGCAGCAATGCAGTACAACTCCTGTCTTGAAAGAACTTGAGCAATCAGGGCATTGCACAACTTTAAAGATTTCCTAAAGCTCTGGGAATGCAGTTAACCCCTCTGTTTCTGCACTGCTTTAGGTAACACTTTACCATTGAGGATCCCCAGTTCTAGTCTAGGAGTTAACTGAGCCTTGTATAAGCATGTAAAAAAAATCTTTTACTCAAAATAATGTACCCTGTTTGTGGGAGAACTAACCTGACAGTGAGATGCAGCTTTTCTAGGAGGGATAATCTTTTATCTTCTAATCTGCAAAAACACCTCCTCATCTTCAGATTGGCACAATGTAAATGTATTAACTTGGCATGTTTTTTTTTCCTTTTTCTTATTCTGGAAAGAAGGTGAAAATGTGTAGTGTCAGGCATGTGACTTGGTGTCTGCCCAGAAAACATTAAAATGTGACTACCCAGGAATTGCAACAAAACAGAGGGAAGCCATATATCTACTGTGTGGCAACACAGTTTTTAGGAAGAAAAGAACAGTCTATCACATCCCTGGGAGTGTCCAAGGCTGGATGCCAGGCTGGATGGGGCCTTGAGCAGCCTGGTATAGTGGAAGGCATCCCTGCCTGTGGTGAGGGGGTTGGAGCTATATGATCTTCAAGGATCTTTCCAACAAAACTGTTCCATCATTCTAATAGAGTAGGCATTTGGTTTTAGGGGGTGTTCCAATGTCGCTGTACAAATACTAAAAATTTTGTTACAGAGCTGCTTTAATTAACCAGCAATTAATATTTTCAGAAATGTTTAGTCATTTCTTGTACCCCCCCTGTCCCACATTCAGCCTTCTCAAGTTGTCTTATCTGGAAGTAGAGTCTGGCTGCAATAGGAAAACACATGTGATAAGAGAATTAAAGAAGTAGGCTATTTTGAGTGTTAAATGGCCCAGAAATTTAGAGTGCTTAAATTTGGTGTATCATGAGAAAACTACCAGTTCTTGATTTAAAAGTGTTTGGAAAATAAAATCTACTGCAGAATCTTTACTGGAAACCTGTTTGGAAACCACTTTATTGTACACTGGCTCTACAGATTAAACACCAAGTATCTACAGTAGTACTGAACTAAATGATTGTTTAAATGCCATACCCTTAAAAATAAACACTTTAATTTTGCTAATCCTGAGAATTTTCATGTTTCATAAGAGTATTCTGTTATGAGAGAGATCCACATCTGTGTAACATGACTCTTTCATGAGTAGTTCATTGCCATTTTAGTGTTACAGTTCTAACATGTCTGTTATATGTATATACAGAATATCACATTGCTTAAACTTCTTTGCTGCTTTCATGCTGGAGGTGTATGTCTTATTAAATCAGGTGTTAAACCGCACGATAAAAAATTCTGGGTGGAGGTAAGTGGTGGAGAAACCTGCTGCAGTTTCAGAACTTGCTTCAGAAAGCCAGCTCACTTGTGATATACTGTATGCACACATCTCTTGCCTTATCACTAGAACTGGTCTTCCCGGGGAGCTCCTCAGCAGCTCCCGTAGCTGACACGCCAGGATTTATGGAGGTGTACGGGCTGGTGTTTTCACTAACTGTTGTGTTGTTGCATTGTTAACAGTTCGCATGGACTCATGTCACTTTGCTGATCACTGTAACTCAATCTCATCTTGTCATCCAAAATCTCTTTGAAGGCATGATCTGGTAAGGGGACAGTAACAAACTGATTTGTATCTCTATTGCATTGAAAGGTTGGTTCTTTTTCATAAATTTGGTTAGGGAATAATTGTGGGAACAGTTAAAGCAGTACAAATTAAAGGAGTGTCAATGTCTAGTTGGAAGGAATCGGAGGAATTGGGAGTGATGAGGTAAAGCGTACAGGAGAGGAAGCAGAAACCTTATCTAGATTGACAGACACAAGTCTGATGGTTTTCAACAATCACTTCATTTACTTGCAAGGAATAGGATTGATTGCATGGTAGGTCAAATAGTTTCCACAGCATTTTGCTGAATGGATGAATATCCAGCAATTCTTTTGCAATTACTTGGGAGCTTGTTGGACCATTTATTTGAAATCCCCAGTCTGGCCATGTTCCCTGCAGCCTTCCCTGTTCAAATAAATTCAGAGTACTTAAAATATTTTAAGAGTTTTAATCCTGGTTATTGTTGGGCAATCTTTTTGCCCCATTTCCAGTGATACATTAAATTTTGGCAATGTGATTAAACTTGGTTACTTAAAGCCTCTCCTCAGAGAGTGGGTGTGTTTTCCTACCTCTCACTTCTTCAGGGACAGGGTAAATTTCAAGTCGGGAAAGAAGGAAGAAGCGCATGGAAGATGGTTTGTGTTCTTCCAAGGACACAATGCTCTATGTTCTCCTCTTCCTGATATATGTACATCTGGGGAGATTATTGTGGACAAGGCATACTTATAGTTAGAAAGAAAGCCCGAAGCTTTTGACAAAGTTTCTGTATACAAATTCTTTTCGTAGTTATTATGTTCATGTGTCAACAACTGAACCTAGTTGCTTTGCTAGCCTACTATTTCTTATTGCCACTCGTGCTAGACAATATGGCAGATGATCAAAAAATCTGACTTTTAGGTTATTAATACATCCCTGCTTTGAAAAGGAGGGGAAAAAAAGAGATTAATAGGCTTGAGTAACAACTTCAGATGCAGTCTGCATGCAAAGAACACTTAAAAAGCTACTCCAAACTGACAAGAGGGGAAAAAATAAAAGGAAAACTATTTTTTTTAATTTAGCTGTCATTTAAACTTTTCAAGTAATTTGCTTGTTTTGATGCTACCAAAAACATTAACATGTTTATATCTGTTGATTTCTTCTTACCTGTGGTACCAGTCTTTAAGCCTTATAGGAAAAAGCCAGCCTGTTCATATTTTAAGTTCATGCACCAAAATAACACTTTAACTTGAACTAACATGAATTTGTAATGATCTTGTTTGGCTGAAGACTAAAACCAGTATAGCTAAATGTGGTGCTCATGGGGGAATGAGGTGAACACATTATGAAACATAATTCCTTCTAAATACTGCAGAAAAATTTCCCAGAAAGAAATTCTGCTCTTTCAATTTTTGTCCTGTGTTTAGGTTCAGGCAGCTTTTCTCTGAAACTTTTAATGTCTTTCTCTAGGTTTCTGGTTCCAATTTCAAGTGTTATCTGCAATGACATTACCGCTTATATTTTTGGATTCTTCTTTGGCAGAACTCCATTAATTAAGGTAGGTGCTTAGGCACTTCCTCGCTAACAAGCTTTTACAATTTATAGCAATTTTGTTACTTGTTCAAAAACATGTTAATGGAAAAAAATACTTTACACTGTACTGCATGATTCACATCTTTGCTAAAAAAGCCCAAGCTGACTATCCTGCTCCTGAAAACTTGTATATGGGAAACTGGGATTAATGTGAATGTGATATTGGCATTACAGGCTAATACAGTTTGAGCCTATTGCATCATCATTTATAATTGCATTCTTTTTGGATTTCAGGTGCAGGTTTAGCTGCATGTTTACTGCACAGAAACTGTAATTTGAAATAAGCCACTGGGTCATATACCTGCTCCTCATTCGGCCTTGTTGACTGAGAAGGGCTCAAGCATTTATCTTCCTATTCTGGTAGAATATGCAAGACCCACAGAAAGCCGTGAATTATTTCATGATGTTGCCATGTGAACTTTTGGAGATTTAGTTAGTTCTGATATTAAGCTGCTCTTCACCAAATTCTATCACATTTTCAATTGAAGAAAACAGCTTGGCACACTGGTCTCTCTAGTTACTTGCTGTATTGGTTATCCAGCCTGTCTGCAGGAAGCTGGTGTCTCCTGAGGAACATCCCCAGCAGTGGTTGTGTCACACCCGGGTTTCTGGCACTATCTAAATGGGCACTTGCTTGCAGAGCTCTCCAACAGAGCGGAGGTGTGCTTGTACAGGTTTCCCAGTCTTCTGCTTGAAAGGAGTTCAGCTGCTTAATCTGGGTCAGATCCAGCCAGAGGCCAGCAGCAGGCTCCAATCAGCAGAAGCAGATGGGATGGGACCTCTCCCTTCCCTCAAACTGCCCAGTGGCACCAACAAAAATAATGGCTTTTTGCCACCTTGCCTGGGACAGGTCCTTCCATTTATCATGTTCAGTGGCTGCAGCTGCTGACATTCAGTATTTCACACAAACTTTTAAAAAAACAAGTAGGAGCTTAATTTTCACAATTAAGATCAAGAAATAGAGTAAAATAGATGCAGTAATGTAACTGATGGACTAACACTGTCTCTTTTGTGCCCAGCTGTCTCCAAAGAAGACCTGGGAAGGGTTCATTGGAGGCTTCTTTTCCACTGTTGTATTTGGATTTATTGTAAGTAACCACAGGACACTCACAGAACCATAGAATGGTTGCATTTGGAAGGGACCTTAAAGGTCTTCTCATTACAATCTCCCTGCCATGGACAGGAACACCTCCCACTACCCCAGGTTGCGCAGAGCCCATCTAACCTGGTCTTGAACACTTCCTGGGATGGGAATTTCCTTGTATAGATTCAGTCTTCGTACTTTTACTTGAAATAAAATTACTGATAAATTTGGTTATCTCAAACTGCTGAAAGCCTAAGAGTTAGGGTGGTTTTTTGGTTAGAGAATTCTGCGAATTCATAACTAGCTGGAAAGGGTAGGCAAAGTTTTAACCTCTCCTGAATAGATAATATTGCCCATTTTTTGCCATTGCTGTTACAGTAACCGGAATAGTTTTATCTATTAGTTGCATCCCTATTTTGTAACTGAAGTCTATCAATAGCATTATTTATGCTTTGTGAAGTAGTAGTTTTGTGTTACATGCTTTATAATGACATTTCTCCTGGAAAGCAATTTACTCTAGTGATATGCACAGATGATAATACCAGCATAAGTAGCTGTTGTGATAAGTAATTTGTCACCAAGGTCAGCAGAACTCATAAGAGCCAAACCTAGTAGAAGAGATATTCAAGTTTTAATGGACAAGTGAACTGCAAAATTATGAGTGGACAACATTTTTGGATTTTATAATGCACAAATGTCCAGTAGATAAAATTCTGAGAGATAGGAAAAGGAAAACAGTTTGGGAGATCATCACTGAGCTCATTCAACATCTGTCTTGTTGAGGCATTCTCTAGTTTAAACAGGTCAGTTTTTCTCCATTCTGTGTCTCTTATTAGAAAGGTTTTTGTTACCCTGAGTTTGTGGTGATAAAGCCATTCATTAAACCATGATTTTTGAGTGAAACAACAAATGCCTAATTCAGGAGTTCTTGTTTTGCTTTTCAGTTTTCCTATTTTTTGGCTCAACATCAGTACTTTGTCTGCCCTGTGGAATACAACAGTGAAACCAACAGATTTGTGACAGAATGTGAACCTTCAGAGCTCTTTCAAATGAAGAAGTACTCTGTGCCACCATTGCTTCAGTCTGTCTTGGGATGGGTAAGGAAAAAACCCCAGGCTTTGGTTAAAATTGAAATCATGCTTCCCAGCTTAAATGTGTTTCCAAACTGTTTTTGAAGGGTGTCTGAATGCTGGTAAGGCTGGAAGGGTAAGAACTGGATCAATGCCATGAGCCTCTCCATTGCTCTTATGGGGGACATGGCCACCCAAGAAGAATTGAAATTCACTTCTGGAGTCACCTGAAGGAAGCTGCCTGTGTTCTTGTGGCCTGTATTCTCCTTGTGCTGGAAATGGATGCCACTTAAGCATTTGCAGACCTGTTTTTCAAGAAAAACCTTTGAATTTTTTTTTGTGGGACGTGATCAAAGGCTTGTTATGGCCCGAGTTAGTGGCAAGCTGAAGTAAGCCTGTAGAACTTCATTTTCTTTTCAGCTAGTGTGTAACTGCTGTTAGGATTGGAGTTTTACTCTCTTCACCACATAGCATCCTGTGTGTTAGTGCCCTTACTTCCATGCTGAATGAAAAAGAACTCCCAGCGATAGTTCCATGAAATGTAATCTCTGACCCTTTAAAATATGTAAGCTTAAAATGCCTGCAATTAAACATATTTAAACACAGTGTTAATTATTTTTCTTGTAGGAAACAGTGAATATGTACCCATTTCAGATGCACAGCTTTGCACTGTCAACATTTGCCTCATTAATTGGGCCATTTGGAGGATTCTTTGCCAGTGGATTTAAAAGAGCTTTCAAAATCAAGGTGTGTAATGAATCCTGTAAGCTGGTTTTGTTTTGCTTTTCTCTTTGGATTAGATAAATTGGTGGGGCAGGGTTTAGGGCTTTTTTAAATCATTCATTGTAGTAGCTGGAGTTTCTACTAAGTTGTGATGATGTTTGAGCTGGTTTTTAGTATCAGAAGCAGGACTTAGTTTTATCAGATGTGTGTGTTTGTGTTATTCTTCAAACTTCGCACAGTCAGCAGGTGACTTCAGTGCTGAAAATGTAAGAATAATTTGTAGTTTGGTCAATAATTACTCTTCCAAGTCATGTTGCAGAAGTGGTTTAGACAAGCAAGATGTGAGATATTATACTTGACATGAAAGGCAATCTGTAGGTGCCTCAGAAGCACTGACAGTGGTTTACCCTTCAGATTGTGGCTGGCTGGTTTTTACCAGTGGTATTTGTGTCACCAGCAGATGCTGGTGTGTCAGGCTCACCAATGCATGAGATGTTCAGCTGCCTTTGCCAATACAGTGCTGCCCTGTAACAGGAGTGTGTATTGGCAAATTATGTGACCTGCTACCCTCTGTTTATTGCAAGGTGAGCGCTGTCACTTGTGTGAGTGTTGTCCCTGGCTGGTATTAAATGGCAGCAGGAGTGTGGCAAGAGGGCAGCCCCAAATTTTCTCCTGACCTTCTTTGTCTTGGTAGGACTGCTGTAATTCTTGCCCTGTTGCTTGTTGTCCTTCATGTTGTTATTCCATATATCCACCAAGCTGGCATGTGCTTTGCACAGAAGTGTGTAAGCCTCTCTGTTTGTGCTGAGCTCCTGTACATGTGCTTGTACTGACCCCTCTTTCTCATGCTGGTCCCAGCAGCTTGCCCAGCAGCTTGCTGGCCACAGCACTCTTGTTACCTGTATGGCCAGGTTGCAAAAGACTGTGTGAAGAAGGAATGTGGGATGAAAAAAATGCTGCTGAAAAGCAGCACTTATTCTTAGAGTAGAATATTAAAAAGTAGATTATTTTTAAAACTTCTGGGCCCCAAAGTGATGACCAAAGGACTGTCAGGAAGTCAAGGATATTGTGGAATTGCTGCTGAAGGCAGTGTGTAGGTTAGGTTAGACACTCCGTGCCTGCACAGCACTGGGCAGGACTAGTTTAACTTGCTGGCAGTCACCCCATGTGACTAACTAAGGTCAGGGTTTTCACTTACAGAGGATACAAGGGAGTGTGGCTGACAGAAAGGATGTCTGAAGGTATTTTGATTGATAAAGCTGTTCTATAGACAAGATAAGTAACACAAAGGTAGTATATGGAGCTTTGTTTGCATCAGAAATATATTTTTTGTAAGTAGTGATCATTTTTCACCATGTGTTTTTTGATTCTGTTGGATATATTTATATAATATGCAGATATTATGGTTTTTAACTATGGTAAAGGATAAAGCAAAAAAAGGTATTAAAGATGAGAATTAGATTCTGCAGAGGCAAGAAAGGATGGCCAGTAGCTTAAGAGGTTTGCTACAAAATGAAGTGTGTATAGGCACACAAGTGTTGTCAGTACTGGCAGGCCTGCACCTGACCTACTGCTGTCCTCTTGTGCGATAGATACTGTGGACAAGTTGCCTCTTCTCTTCTTTTTCTTCTCATCCCTTGACTCACCTTCGCAGTTAAAAACTCCTTTAGCAAAGGAGCCTCTTGCTACCTTTTGGCTCACTGCAGAGAAACCGTGGCTTATTTGCAGCCCTGATGTGCTGCTGCCAAGTGATACATTGTTGGCGTGTTTCGTCGGAACCACTGACCATCTTTTTTTTTTTTTTTCCTTCTTCCCCCTCCCTGTCCTTCACACCCAAAAGGATTTTGCAGCCACAATCCCTGGGCATGGTGGGATAATGGATCGCTTTGATTGTCAGTACTTGATGGCCACTTTTGTTCATGTCTATATCACCAGTTTCATAAGGTATGGACCTTTTACAATATTAACTACTGAAGCATGTATAGGAGCTGTACCATAATGAAGGCATAGGAGTTATGTTAGCATAGCAGAGATTGCAGGTTGCTAAATAGGATTTTGCAATCATTTCAAATATAGGACTATTAAGAAAACAATGTCCCTGCCTAGGATTTTTGTCAGGTTCAAGCTATGCCTTAATGTTTCTGCTGTTGAAGAAAACCTATGTACCCAAAATATCAGAAAGTTTTGTGTGGCAGCCTATTAGAAGTTTTACTAGAATTTAGTGATCACAGAAAGCTGCAGGATGGGGTTTCAGGCAGGAGCATTGTGCAGCATCTGCTTTCCCTGTGTGGTTCCTGAAGAGCCAGTAGGTTGTGAGACTGCAGTTCTTCCCATGAGTTTCAGTATTTCTCAGTTGCTTGGCTTGGGATTTTCTGTTTAAGATGAAAACACTATGGTTAAAGAAAGGACACAACTTCCTAAAACTTCCTTCTGTTTCAAGAGAAATCATAGGAATCACAATTCTCTTACAACAGAGAGTTTCTGAGGCAGGAATGGGTCAAGGAGCCAAACCAAGACATGCCCTTAGTTTTGTAAATGCATACGGCTAAATAATTATTGGATGCCTCATCAGCAACAGATTCTTTGCCTTATATTTGGTTCATCTAAGAAGTAGACTGTAAGTAAGTGGCTAGCTAAAAATGAGGCTGATATTTAGAAAAGCTTGGAGTTTTGCAGTTTTCTTTACTGACTTGGCCAATTTCCCATTTAGTTCAGTAGTACATAGCTTATCTGGCAGGAAACAGATCCTAAATGAAGATCTGCTAATAAAAAACATTGATTACAGTGATAAAGGATGAATCAGGGAATCTTATTTGTCATAAACCTTCTTAATATCCCCATTTGACAGCAAATAGAAATGCTTTTAAGTTTCTGTTTATATTGAGCTAAGAGCATGCTTTGCGAGTAATGCTGGCCCTTGCATCCTGAGGAGATAGACTGGGAGGAATCCATAACTTGGTGTCCTCAAAAAAGGGAAGGCATTGTTTGGGCAGCGAGAAGAAATCTAAAAGACTCTTTAGAGCTGTTGTCACAAAAAAAAAATTTTTTTTCATTGACAGGGGTCCAAATCCCAGCAAATTATTGAAACAGCTGTTGATACTTCAGCCTGAACAACAATTAAGTGTGTATAAAACCCTGAAATCTCACCTTGTTGAAAAAGGGATCTTGCAGCCATCTCTAAGAGGGTAGTTTGTCAAAACAGAGGACTAGAAGAAAACTCCATTTACAAGAAGCCTGTGGAAAAGCATTGCAAAAGTGCACATAAATAATGGCTAAAGGAAGAGTAGTTTGTGGTCTGGAAAAGGTGAATGTTTCCTGAAATAAATGTGAATGCTATGACTTCCTACTAGGACACTAAAGACCTCTTACTCCTAAAATAATTCAAATGCTTACGAAGTAATGGTACACATGCTGTGTATTTTAGTTCCTGAGATGGTTGGCAGCAGTCTTTCTTCAGCACCCAGCCTGACAGTCTTTGTATTTAAGAAAAAATAATGAAATTCACTGTAAGTTTTTTATGAGTTATTTAAAACTGTGTATCTTAGCAAGTTCCTTTTTGGTCTCCAATGGTTACTGAAGTGTAAACACATCAGGCAGGCAGTAACTTCTATACAGGCTGGTGCTGAAATTACTATTGGACAGAAAACACTTATTAGCCTGGTCAAAAAAGTACTTTAAGCCTGCTGTATCAGACTACCTGTATTTACTTAATTGTTCTGAAGATTAAACCTAGCTCTGTTTTTAATTTAACAGCTTTCTTATGAAACCATTTCATGCTTTCAAGAGAGAGGTACATTCATGGGAATACAGCTGGGCATTGAAACACAGTTGGGTGGTTTGGGCTGTGGAGCTGCCCTTTTTTTGTATTGCTGTTGATAACATTACAGATCATAAACAACTGTGTACCTCCAGGAGTAGAGATTATCTGAGAAAACAGAATTCTTCAGCCCAATAAACAGATCAGGGATAATCTGAAACTTAAGTCCTTGGTTTCCGTGGCCAGGTCAGTGTCTGAAGACAGTAATTCAAGCCTTATTCCTTGTGCCTCTTAACTGCTGTGTAGAATTGGGGTATTTCCTTCTTTTTAAAAGCACTTTGAGGTCCCGAGTAAAAAGTGAGGTTTAAGTGATGTGTATCAGTGTGTTACTCAGTGAAGGCAGAAACTTTTATCTCATAAATGTGCACCGTGCAAGACAGGATGCATGGTTCTTTTGCTGTGTGTTATTATTTATTAAGAAGATCCTCAAGCAAGCCTGGGTAACCACAGAGGGGTTTGAATGGAGAATTTTTATAGAAAGCAGCTATTCTGTAGACTTAGTGGGGTATATGAGGAGAATTAATGCTCTATGATTCTCAATCCTAGTTGTTTTACAACTTTTTTCATCAAGTGACATGTCTTGATGCAAATAAAAATATGAACTTTTTTTGAAATGACAAAAATTACTCCTGTACAAACAGAAAGCACAAATGCCAATTTTATTTTCATGAACTGTAAATTGATAAAATTTCATTTTTCCAACTAACTGTAAATAAGTTTCTCCACGTACCGATGCCACATCTATGTGTGTGTATATAAATTATTAAAAGATATATGTATATATATTAAAGATTAAAGTTTAAATGGTTGGTGCTACTTGAGGATACAAGCATGGAGAAAATCACTTGGGTGGGTGATAAGATGTATCTGTAAAATTCAAGCTGCTTTTTGTTGAACACCGTGTAGCCAAGACCACCATGCACTCTGTTTTGCACTTAGGCTCGTACAGCTTGTGCATGGAAAGGCACCCCTTTGTACATTCAACAAAATCCAGGTCTCAAGTAATTCCTGTTGATGTCAGGTATTGACAGAATTAAGTTATGTGTGACCTGGAGATTGCAGTACTGTATTGAAGGAACACTCCAAGAGGTGAAAGTTGTCACCTGCTGCTTGTCCATCAGTGGCTCTGAGACTTGGCTGGGTTGGAGGGGGCTGAAGTTCAGCCCTTACTCCAGATAGGGCATAACCTGAAGTTAAAAGGTAGTACAGCTACCTTTGCAAAGGCGATTTAAAAAGAAGGGAAAAGAAAATGAGAGGGAAACCAAAGTAGAATGTCTGCAAAACTAGCTTTTAGATGAGGCTTTGGTTATGTATGGGACTCTGGTAGATGTTATGCTAAAACGCAGCCATTCTGGAGCTAGTATATCGTTATCCTGGGTATTAAAAAAAAAATCTAAATATTTAAAAATTATATAGAGAATATATATGTAAAAGGGTAATTGTTACTTCAGAAACTTGAAATTTTTAGTGTAATTTTATAGCATGTACAATAAGGAAGTTAAAATATATTTTAGTATTTAATACAACGGAGCATCTGAAATTAATTGCTAGCTATGTGCACAATAGAAAATTCAACATTGCAGTTCTGCTTTTCAATGTTAAAATGAAGATGGGATCGCCTGTGAACTCACTCATCAATTTTCTAGATAGAGTAATACCTTCCTTCTGGTTTAGGCTTGGTGTAAATATGGCTGAGCAGGATCTGTCACTATGAAGCGACATCTATGCTTGGTTACTATAAAGAGAATTTACCCCACTGGCTACTTCTGTTAGTTCAAGCATTGCAATATGATCAACAGGAAAGTTTAACTTTTTACACCGTGATTCTTTTCACTTGCACTTTTGTCCCAAGTGGCTATAATTACCTGCTGAGCAAAAAAGAAAAATGTATATTCTGTAAATATTGTAAATGGTATGAGCATATGATGTCTGTTTTAGTTTGACTGTTTCAATCTTTCATTGAAGCAGGTGTTGTAAAAAAAATAAAATAAAATTGGGACAGAAGCCCTTCTGTCTTTTATTTCCTATAGCATGTACAGTGGGTGCAGTTTTCTTAACAAGAATTTATATTCCTTTATATTCCTTACATTTGTGTTCTTAATAGAGAAGTCTGCTATTAATTTCCAGCCTTTTGTCCCTCAAGGCTTCAGACCATCCTTGTCTCTTGCTGAAACTTGTACAATGTGCCTCATGTCCAAAGATGTACAAGCTTGTAATCTTTTCCTAAAGGTGCTCACTTCAACAATACTGACACAGGCCTGTCAGTATTCACCATTTGTGGTGATGATGGGGTGGCAGCTGGCAGCTACCTCTCCCTGTTTTCCTGATCCTTCCCCTTTAAGTCTTGGATCTGAAGCCCTTCACCTCCTGCAGCCTCAAACAAGCCAGGTAAGAAATGCACCTTATTTCTAAATTACACAGACTGTAACATCTGTTAATCACTCACCATCAGCCAGTTGTGGGTGTGCTGTGCACCTCCTTGGGTTTTAGAAAACTTGTGGAGAAGCACAGAGCTTTCCTGTGGTCTGCATCTGCTTCCTAATGGTTTTCTGAGGAAAGGAAGGTGAAAGTTAGCTAGACAGATAATGTTTGGGACTGTTACTTGCACAGTCCTTTTGCCCAGCTGATACTACTACCTGCACGTAGCTAAGTTGCAATTGCCCTTTCTCTTGCAAGTAGTTTCCCAGTTATAAAATGGATATCCAGTTCCTTGTTTAGCAATTTCAAATTGCATGAACTTAGGCATGAGTCCTGTATCTGACAGGATGCCAAATACAGGTGGGAATGTGTTGCCCATAAACACACACCACATTTAGGTTGGAAAATATCCTTGAGATTATTGAGTCAGCCATTAGCCCAGCACGCCAAGTCCTCCATTAATGTGCAGCTGAGTACTACAGACACTGTGATTTTTTCATTGGATGCATATTGCACCCTTACTTCCCAATACTGATGTTTGTTCCTTGATGAATTACAGGGACATGTTTTGATCCCTAAAGGAACAGGTGAGAAAGCCTGGTATTATAAGGATTTTGTTAGCATGAACATACCCTTTGCGAGTGTGTAAAGACAACATATTCTCACAGGGAAGTCAAGGTGTAAAGCCCCATTTAATTGCCACCAGGTGAGTTGCACTTGTCTGTGTCGAGGTGCAATAGCAGCAGTTTGCTTCCTCAAGTGGTTGCTGCTCCCATGTGAAGTGACTGGGCCAGTTGTCCCCAGTTTAGCAGGAACTTGAGTTTTGAGCTAGTCCCATGCAGAGTTTTCAGAGCAAGAGGCTGGATTTTCACTTCTGCTGTTGGGACCCTGCTCTTTGATTGCAGGAAGTGAAATACTTTTACTATCTGGTGGATATCATGCACACCTCTAAAGAAAACATACCGAGAGCTCTAATTGCCCAACTGTGGCTTATATTACCTACCTAACTGGGGCTTATCATTGGGGGTTGTATGTACTTGGAGGGTGTGTGTAGCTCTTGCATACTTTGACCTTGTTTCTGATGTGACAAACTATGATACAAGCATAGGCTATCCTGGGACAGGGAGAAAAGCAAGCTCTGCCAGACTCCATGCTGTGTCATATCCAGCTGCCTCAAAACAAGTTTCCGACTTCAAATTCAGATGGAAGCAAACCCACAGAGCATGTCTCCTGTCCCAGCTGGTCCCACGACCACCAAGGATGAGCCAGCCACCCCTCTGAGTCAAGTGTTGCCCCAGCAAGGGCAGGCCTGGCCCAGCCGTCACGGGGAGCAGAACGCAGGCCAGGCCAGCACCACCACACCCACAAGCACTGGCCGTGCACCATCCACTCCTTCCTGGTGTGGAAGTGCAGGCCAGGAGTGCAGGCAGGAGCTTGTGTGATGTCCACACAGCCCCTTCGTGACAGATCTCCTCCTCTGTCCCCTGCATGATGGCAACAGCAGTCCCTGTTCAGGAGGATGCTCAGGGCTGTGTGCAAGGTGTTCCTTGGCGCCCGCAGGAGCAGGAGCAGCAGTGCCCTGCTCCCAGTGCCACGCAGGTGCCTGGAGACAGCTGCTCCGAGCCTCAGCAGGGTCCTCTGAGAGAGTGACACAGGGAGGCACAGCAGGGCTGGATGCAGGCACAGTGCCTCAGGCATCCGGCTGTCCCCAGGCCATCCCACTGCCAGACTAGTCTTGGCCATGGCTTTGTGAGACCAGCCTGTGGTTCCCCTTCAGACACATTATGATTAGATCTCATTTGTTTTTACCACACATATTTTGCAAATAGATTGTATTTTATATGTATTTGTATATAATAGGTTATACTTTTTCTTCAATAAACTGTCAGTTTAGCCCAATTAACTGAATTGTGTGCATAAAAAAAAAGATTCAAAACCAAAAATAATGTTTTAATATAGTTTCTTATATCTTCCATGGAACATGTATAGTGGGAGTGGGGTCAGGTGCCAGGGTTTTGTGATGAGGGGCCACATTGTGCCCAGAGACCACAGTGACAGGGCCGGGCCCCATTCTGGCTGGGGGGGATTGAAGGAGCGCAGAGCCCTGGAGCGCCCGCTCTCAGAAGAGCACTTCCCACAGGAGGCTGCATCTCCCCTGGAGCCCCTGGCAGCTCTGCAGCAGAGCGTGTCAAAAACAGACATGGAGAACCATTTGAAGAATGCCAACTCCCAGATCCACAAGGGGCTGCCGAGCATGGACTGGATGCACCAGGTGAGGGATGGGGCAGGAGGGACAGGCCGGTGGTGGGACGGGGCCGCGCAGAGCTGTCTGGGGGCTGTGGCTGGGCTTGCTGGCATGGCGAGGGGCTCACTGTGCCAAGGCTTTTGCCTCCATCCCACTCCTCTCCCTTCCTGGAGGTGGGACAAAGGCAGCCAGAGGCAGCATCTCAGGAGACCCAGGCCCAGGCCTCATCTGTCCATGGGGACAGGCTGCCACTGCTTCCATGGAGCTCTCAGGATGGCGGGAACCACCCAAGCACCCTGCCAAGCGAGAAGAACCCTGCTCAGTGGCTGCAGTGGAACGGCCGGGCCCGTCCCAAGCGCAGGGCTCCGAGGAGAAATGCCACCCTGCCATGGCAGCAGGAGACACTGGAAGAGAACTCCCGCAGCAGGAGGAGCAGCTTCCAACCCTGACATGGATGCAGGTCTTGATGGCTCAATGACAGTCTGGCCATCCCGCTGCCAGACTACTCTTGGCCGTGGCTTTCTGAGACCACCCTATGATCCCCCTTCAGATACACAATGATTACATCTGTTTCATATTTTTACTACAAGCACTTAGCAAATAAATTTTATTGCATATGTCTATGTAATAAATAATAGATTTTCTTAACCTAAACTGTCAATTTACCCAATTTATCTGAGTTGTGTGCATAAAATTTGGTTCAAACACAAAAAGCTGAGATAAAGTACAGTTTTAAATTTCAGAGCGTATTTTTATTACCTCTAAGCAGGTGACAGCTTCTGCAGGTATCTGTCTTATATTTCTTATATCTGCTTAAGATGTAAGAACTGAGGGATAAAATGCTTTTATATAATTTCTTTTATCTGCCACGGAAGACGTGCACTGGGAGCGGGGTCTGGGCTCTGCTGCCTTGTGATGAGGGGCCACATCCTGCCCAGAGACCACTGTGACACTGCAGGGCCTTGCCTTGGCCATGGGAGGATTGAAGGAGCGCAGAGCCCTGGGGTGGCAGCTCCGAGGAGAGCACTTCCCACAGGAGGCTGCATCTCCCTTGGAGCCCCTGGCAGCTCTGCAGCAGAGGGTGTCAAAGAGACATGGAGAACCATTTGAAGAATGCCAATGCTCAGATCCACAAGGGATTGCCGAGCCTGGACTGGATGTGCCAGGTGAGAGACGGGGCAGGAGGGACAGGCCGGTGGTGGGATGGGGCCGCATGGCGCTGGCTGGGGGCCGGGGCTGGGCTTGCTGGCACTGTGGGGGACGCTGTGCCAAGGCAGCTGCCTCCATCCCACTCCTCCTCCTGGCCTTGCTTCCCAAGGGTGCGTCACAGGCAGCCAGAGGCACCGCCTCAGGAGAGCCAGGCCCAGGCCTTGTCCCTCCATGGGGACAGGCTCAGACCGCTCCTCAGCCCACAGAGCTCGCAGTGAGGAGGGAGCCCCCCAGCCATCATGTCAAGCAAGTGGAAGCCTTTGCAAGGGCTGGAGAGAACTGACCAGGCCCATCCCAAGTGCAGGGCTCCACAGAGGAATGCCATCCTGCCGTGGCAGCAGGACAGCCTGGAGGAGAAAGAGCTCCTGCAGCAGGAAGGCAAGGAGCAGCTTGCCTCCCTGACATGGTCTTGGTGGCTCCATGGCAAACCCAGGCAGCTGGCTGCCAAGGACAGGACAGGATGGGATGGGATGGGATGGTATGGGATGGGATGGGATGGGATGGGATGGGATGGGACGGGACGGGACGGGATGGGACCTCCCTCTGCCCAGGGCTAGCTGCTGCACAGCACCCCTGCAGCCCCATCATCTCCCACAGCCCAGTCCCAGCAGCTACTGCTTCCAGGTCTCCAGCAGGCATTTCCTGGAGGGAGCCAGGTGACCTTTACAAAAAACAGAATCGCTGAATCACATAGAATCACAAATATTAGGATTGGAAGGGATCTCCGGAGATGATCTCCAGGAGATCCCCAGGATCTCAGGAGTCCAACCCTCTGCCAAGGCAGGGTCACCTTGAGCAGGTTACATGCATAAATATTCAGGTGGCTTTGTAATGTCTCCAGAGGGGGAGACTCCACAACCTCCCTGGACAGCCTATTCCAGGGCTCTGCCACCTCAGTGTAAAGAAGTTCTTCCTCAAGTTGAGGAAGAACTCTTGAATAAATACCCCTCTCTCCTTTCTCACCTGCCAGGGGAATGCATTTCTCAACCTTGGGCAGCCATTGCCAACAGGCCTGGAGGGGTTGGAGGCCGTTTCAAGCAGACAGAAGGTGCTGCAGTGGCTTGAAACCCATGTTCCCAGTGAGCCAGAAACCCTGGCCAAGGAGGACAAGGACTGGGAAAACAATATTGACAAGGAGATGTCCCATGAGATATTAGAAGAGGACATCACATGTCCAGTGCCCTCAGAGATGTGGGAAGACAGCAGTGAAAGCCAAGAGTCCCGAGACACGACAGAAGAGTACAGTGACCAAGAGCTGTTTCAATGGGAAGAAGATGAGGGCACAGCAGTAGCAGGAAAGGCTGTCAGTAAACTGCAGAGCACATCTCCTGCCCTGGCTGGTCCCATGGACACCAAGGATGAGACAGCCACGGCCCCAAGTCAAGCATCACCCCAGCGAGGGCAGGCTGATGGCACTACACTCATAAGCACTGGCCATGCACCGTCCACTCCTTCCTGGAAAGTGCCCTCAGTGCCAGGAGTGCAGGCAGGAGCTTGCCTGTTGCCCTCACAGCCCCTTGGAGACAGATCTCCCACAGCCATTCACAATCCAGTGCAACTGCAGCGACAGTCCCTGTTCAGGAGGATGCTCAGGGCTGTGTGCAGGGTGTTCCTTGGCACCCACAGCCCGCAGGAGCAGGAGCAGCAGTGCCCTGCTCCCAGTGCCACGCAGGTGCCTGGAGACAGCTGCTCCGAGCCTCAGCAGGGTCCTCTGAGAGAGTGACAGAGGGAGGCACAGCAGGGCTGGATGCAGGCACAGTGCCTCAGGCATCCGGCTGTCGCCAGGCCATCCCACTGCCAGACTAGTCTTGGCCATGGCTTTGTGAGACCAACCTATGGTTCCCCTTCAGACACATTATAATTAGATCTCATTTGTTTTTATCACACATACTCTGCAAATAGATTGTATTTTATATGTATTTGTATATAATAGGTTATACTTTTTCTTCAATAAACTGTCAGTTTAGCCCAATTAACTGAGTTGTGTGCATATAAAAAATTGGTTCAAATACAAAAAGCTGAGAAAAAGTACAGTTTTAAATTTCAGAGCGTATTTTTATTACCTCTAAGCAGGTGACAACTCCTGCAGGCATCAGAATTATCTGTCTTATAGTTCTTGTATCTGCTTAAGAAAGAGCTCCTGCAGCAGGAAGGCAAGGAGAAGCTCTTGGCTCCCTGACATGGTCTTGGTGGCTCCATGTCAGACCCAGGCAGGTGAGTGCCATGGACAGGATGGCATGGCATGGAAGAGGTTGGGACAGGCAGATGAGCCTCCCTCTGCCCAGGGCCAGCCACTGCGCCCCACCACCACAGCCCTGTGAGTATAAAGCATGTCAGCACTACACAGAGACATCCTAAATAGACAATGCCAGTACGTGGCCTAGCAAAGCTGAAAATTATGAAGTCAGAAGAGTATTTGGAGTGTCCTAAGGAAGGCTCTGGCTTTATGCTTTTGGTGCCAACTGCTTAATATCAGTGTTGGACACAGGACACTAAGGTGAGGCTTGGTTGGATTGAGTACACCCCATTTTTAATGGATCCTCCTTTTCTTCTCTAACAGTTCACCTCTCTTCTTAAGCTCGGTTTGTAAGACTTAAACAGTGTTTGGCTAAATAATAAGTGTGTGTCACCTGCAAACAGCCACACTTTGTGGACCTGGTTTTGTGGCAATTACTCACACTGAACTAGTTTTTCCCCTCTTTTGAACAGAGTGGCCCAAAGAAACAGACTTTACTTTTTCCACAAGGGTTTCACCAGGTACCCGCATGAGGCAGCAGGACCTAAAACCTCTCCCGGTCGGGCCTCGGTGCCACTAGGGGTCCCCGCCGCCCGCGCATCCCGCCGCATTCTTCCCCATCCCGCCTCATCCCACTCCCTCCCGGCGCGGCGGGAGGCGCAGCGGGAGGATGCGCCTGGCGGCCGGGCAGCGAGATCGGGAGATAAGGGAGACCTTATCACTCTCTACAACTACCTGAAAGAAGAGTGTAGCGAGGTGGGGGTGAGGCTCTTCTCCCAAGTAGCAAGCAATAGGATGAGTTACACCAGGGAAGATATAGCTTGGGTATTAGGAAACTTTCTTCACCGAAAGAATAGCAAGGGACAGCTAGCCATGGTAGAGGTCACAGGAATAAAGGACCGCTTCTACTGGGCAAAGCTGTGTCTCAGAAGACTTCCAGTTGCACCAGGGATACACTATTTTGAGGCTAGAAATCTGGATGTCCTGATGTCTTTGGGGACTTCAGGATAATCTTGGTAACAGGTAATTTTTAAAATGTTTATAAGAATTGGGGGCTTCAGAATGGGGAGCTGGCAGAGCCAGCTGCAGAAAACTTCCTGTACATCCTAGCGCACATTAAATTTGTGGTCAGAATACAGTGTCTTTTGGTACTGTGATTTATAGTGAGGTATAGTGAGGTATAGTGAGGTACCTCCTGCTGCTGAAGAGAGAGAACAAATTCTTCTCTCTTGATAGCCAAGCAAGGACTATCATTCCCTCCACACCCAGCACCCAGCAGCATGGGCAGGGATACAGCCACCACCCCTCCTTGTCTACTCCAGAGTACAACAGTGGCCAGCTCAGGTTCCAGTCTCCTTCTTGTCTCTAGAGAGCACCCGTGTACTCTCAGGAATGAGACCCTGTCTCCCACCGTGGCTGTTTGTAGCAGAATTCTGATGTGGAGGTTGTCTGAGAAGGAAACTCCATGTTTAGTTATCCTAAAGGGCGACTCATTTACCTCCCAACTCCCGGTGCTCTCTCTGGCTTGGGAAGCAAACATGTCTTTCTGGTCTCTTCTGGAAAAAGCTGTCACTGGCAGATGCTGCATGCCAAGCACCTTAGAGGGGAGGATGTGGAAGGCCATGATCCAGATTTGGTGTGTTCAGGATAAGCATGGATCTGCAGGCTAATCCTCAGGCTGAAAGAGACCATGTTTTGAGTTGTCCCAGAAGCAGAATTTGGTGAACGTGGGGAGCTTTAATTTGAAAGCTTGTAAGCATTTGTGGTGTCAAAAACCTTCAGGATTAGTTAGCAGGAATCCTGCAGAACACATATCTGGATTTGGGTATTTAAATACCCCCCTAACCTTTCTGTTTGTTTGAGCAAAAGTAACTTCAAATGTATTTTAAGATTATTATGGCTTCCCAACCATGGAGCAAAGGCTAAAAGAAACTCTAGATTTCACATTAACTGGAGCAGGCTTCATCAAAACATATCACGTTGATCTGAAAGATTTTTTTTATCTAGATGGATTTTCTCCTAAGGGCATTTATACTCAGGCACTTGAGCAAAGTGGCCAAATTGCCCCCACCCCATGCAGTCAGTAGTACTTCAAGGCCAAGCATAGTTAGCAAATAGAAAGGAACAATTCAGGTTTTTAACTTGGGCTTAAAGCTATCTGACACCTTATTACTAAACAGTTTTTCCCACACTTGAACAGCCCTCTGCTCTTCAGGAAAAATGAATTTCCAAACCAGTCCCAAGCTAGCTAATTTCAGCTTCAAACAAAAACTAGGGAGGCCACTTGGCAAAGTGAATGTAGGTGAGGGGAAGATTTTTTTCTTCAGCTTGCAGCATCCTTGGCTCTTCTAATGCCAGATATACTTTCAAAAGAAGTATGTCATTTTGACCTTAGACTGCTTGGTTGTAAACTGACAAATTATAGTCATTATGCAACTAAAGTAATTTCACATTGCAAAAATACATGTTTACAAATGCTTCCTATCCAAAGGGGAAAAGAAGGCATAGCTATAAAAGAAGTTGATTAAAATCTTAGTAGGTGACATGGACAGTGGGATTGAGTGCACCCTCAGCAAGTCTGCCAATGACACCAAGTCGTGTGGTGTGGCCACACTGGAGGGAAAGGATGACATCCAAAGGCACCTGGACAGACTTTAGAGATGGGCCCATGTGAACCTTATGAAGTTTAACAAGGTCAAGTGCAAGATCCTGCACCTGGGTCAGGGCAATCCCAAGCACAAGCGCAGGCTGGGCAGCAAAGGGATTGAGAGCAGCCCTGAGGAGAAGAACTGGGGGTATTGGTGGATGAGAAACTTGACGTGACCCAACAATGTGCACGTGCAGCCCAGACAGCTAAATGTGTCCTGGGCTCCATGAAAAGCAACACAGGAAGCAGTACAGAGGTGATTCTGTCCCTCTATTCTGTTCTCCTAAGACCCACCGTGAGTACTGTGTCCCCAACATGAGAAGGACATGGAACTGTTGGAAGGAGTCTAGAAGACGTCACAAAGATCATCAGGGGGCTGGAGCACCTCTCCTATGAAAACAGGCTGAGAGAGTTGGGGTTGTTCAGTCTGGAGAAGAGAAGGTTCTGAGGAGGCCTTCTAGCAGCCTTCCAATATCTAAAAGGGCTACAAGAGAGATGAAGAGGGACTTTTTACAATGGCATGTAGCAATAGAAAAAGGAGGAATGGCTTTAAACTTCCCATGCCTGGAAGCATTCAAGGCCAGGTTGGATGGGACTTTGAGCCCCCTGCTAGGGTGGCATTGAAAAGAGTACTAGTCTGTAGGCGTTGGTGTATTTGACCTCATTTTTAAACCAAGGACAAAGTCCTCTGAAACTTTGGCTAGAAGACAACGTAGTATTTGCCTTCTGCATTCTCTTAAACAATTTGTCAGCACTGAGGTTATCATGTTTATTCATCTGGTATGCAGCAAATGTAATGCCACCCTTTTTGAACAGAGGCTGTAAGACAGAAAAAACAGCTTGTAGATTTCTGCTGCTTTTAAGCTTTTTTCTGTGAAAACCCATGTACAGCAGGACAAAAGAATAGCCTGTCTGCTGCAGGTGGTATTGTCCCCAGCCACCAGATCACAAAGTGTAAATCTCTATGAGAAAGCATTAAGTAATTTTTTATTTATTTACAGTCTAGAAACTCACCACAAAAGGTCAGAAAAAAGCATATGTCAGCATCAGACAAGGTCCCTTTGTGTACGTCAGGGTTGGTTTTTAATTTGTGCAGAGATCCGGCATGTCTTTAGCACAAGGATGATGTATTCAAGCCACTGATAACACTAACTACAAACAAATTCTTCTGGTTCATGGTAGTTTAGTTTGGTTTTGTGGCCAGAGCATCTCTATACTCACAGTATGTGAAAAAGGTCCCAATTGTCTGATAATCTGGACATCCCTGGGCTAAAAACTTGGAAAACTTGTAAAACAGATTTAATTGAGAGCAATTTTGCCCATTCTCTTTAATTCCTGCTCCTTCCCTGTTTAACGGTTCTTTTAAAAACAATCAAAAAGGAACGCTGCCCAAGAAACATCGAGTTTTTCCTAACTGCCTCACCTGGAAGTTATCTGTCATTAGCTGTGCTGTAAGACAGAAAAAGCTTTCAATTTACACACTCCCGTGCTTGAAAACTTCCACAGGTGAGCATCTATGCTCAGTGATTTTTGTTTTCATGCCATTGCCAGATAAAGATATTTGGAAGGGGAGAACTTTGAAAACCTCCCTGGAAGAATCTTAAGAGGCAAGAAGCTAAGCAGTGTAACTGAGCAATGATTTTTACGTGATGTAGCCCTTCAGTGTTAAAATTCAAAGCAAGCAAACCACCACGAGGGTGCAGTGGTAAGGCAGCCTTTGCTGGCAGTGGCAGAAAGCTTTAATTCGCTGCTCTTGTTCTAAGGGGTCAGATGATGATCTTTACACCGGCTCACTAAAGGAAATAATTTAAACATAATTAACTTGAGCTAACACTGAAACTCTTGGGAACATGATGGTATTCAATGCAAGGGGAGGTTTAACTTGCTCTTTATCAGGGATGTGATATTACTGTTTGAATTAAGACAAGTCTTAATTAAACTTGACCTAAGTGAGAACACAGTTGGGTGAATAATATTACATTTGCTCAGACTGTAGTTTAGTGTACTCCTAGAGTGGAGAAGGACTAAACTATTGTTTTACTGAGGATTAACATAGCAACTTTTTTATTATTATTATTAAATGATGTGCAACTTCTCTATTGCTTAAGCCTGGTTCTCACATTCTTCTTTCAGTGATTGTTCTTTAGGAAAATGCATTTTAACCTTCTCACCATTCAGCTTTGTCCCTTAGCTATCAGTAAACAGGTTATTTTATATTTGGCTTTTTAGCTACGCTGTAAAGATGGATGTTTGTTTGGGAGGGTTAATTGTTTTTATTTTAAAAAACACACAGAAAACCCTAAAGCAGAAATCTCTACAGCAAGACCTTTGAGGAGAAACCTGGAAATCAATGCATTCACATTGAGAGAGACTGACAGCTGAATGCAGTATTTTGAAAAAGAGTACTTGTGTCCTGACTAAAAAACTAGAATATATTTTGGTAGTTCAAATGAAACCTGTCTCCTGTAGACAAAAGGACCGAGCTAGATGCTTTACCTGCTCCCAATGTCTTTAGGGAACAGCCCTTGCTTCCGCAAAACCAGACCAGTTTTTTTGAACACTGATTTGACAAGTACAGGAGGAGAGGGGAGGGGCGGAGGGGAGAGGAGAGGAGAGGAGAGTTTGTGTGCCTGTCCCCAGAAGAAGCTACTTGCAGCTTCAGAGAAGATACTGATTCCCTCCCCTCTTACACTGCCTGCAACCTACAGCCCTCCTGCAGGATCCACCTGCTTAGCTGTGAAACCCAGATTGTGCCAGGCATCTCCTCTGCAAGGTATTGTAAAAAAAACCCTCAAAGCAGAACCAGAAGCTTGAGAATGGGGGTTTTTTTGGGTGCTGGAGGTACCGTCCTCATGTTCCAGCCACCCTGAAGGCAAGCCTGCAGCCCTTGGCACTGAGGACGGCCTTGCAGAGTACACCCACCTGGTGGTCCCACAGACCCACAAGCACCTGATCCAACACCCACCCAGTCAAGAGAATGCAGTATAATGCCTAAATCAGCTGTACTCACAGACCAAACTCCCCAAACCTGAGGGAAAGATGATACTTTGCCAGAACTAGCTATTTAAAACACCAAGTGAGTTTCTACCTTATGACTCCGTCTAGGTGCAACAACTTGAAAATCAAGTAATCTACTGAGGTGCCACATCTTCTTCACAAGAGCTTGCAAATGTCTCCCGCAATTTTGGGGCAGAGCATCTTTCTGAATTGGCCACTTCTGCTTCTCACCTGCTCATTGAGCCAAAAAAAAAGGCTTTTCTGTGTTTCGGAAAGGTGATAGAGGAAGCAGATGAAGGTTTTTCTATATGGATTGACATAAACTGAAGGGGAAGCAGTTATGCAAAATAGCTAACTCTGAGATCTGTCTCCATGATCAAGGAGCACACAGCACTTCCCAACTGAAGCTGGCCAGCCTGGTTGGACCTGCTCAAGCACACAAATTATATTCTTCAGGCCATCTCCATTTTTTTGCCTCAACTTAGAAAATGCTCCCATCTCTCAAAAGCTCTGTCCCCTTCCTGGCACCTGTCTCTTGCAAGCAGCTCTCACCCCCTGCAATCCACCTTCAAAAATAGCCTCTCTGCAGCCTGTTGGACACAATCCCTCTTACTCTGAATCACTTTGTGCAATTAAGATAAGGTGAATCTGGCCGGAATTTAGCCTTCTGGCTGGTGGTGAGAAGGTGCTGGGATGCTGTGTAGGCTGGAGATGGGTTTGGTGAGCTGGGGCTACTGTGTGGTCTCACTGGAAACGGTGAGAAAGCCCTGCACTGGAGGCTGCTTCACAAATGGCTGCTGGTGGCAATAGGACATCTGGAAACCACATGGAAGCTGCAGATGGTGGAAATGTGGTACGTGGGAAGCATGCGAATTGCTCAGTAAGCCTCTAGGAACAGTGATGGAAACTCCTACATGGTAGAGATCTTCCCTGGGTATCTCAGGAAGGATTTTATCATCACACTGCAAGCTAGAGCTTATACTCATGCAAAAAATATCAACGTTATTTCTGGATAGGGAGATTGAGTCACCTTTCAATTTTAGGAATTCTGCTGGGCAGTTTGTGCGACAGAGCAGTAGGAATAGAATGGCAATCATAGGTCGTGTAATACAATCCCCGACAGCAGGTACAACTATACCACCAAGTCCTGATGACTAAGCAACCTTGAATTTAGAAGCTTTTTTACTGCTGGAAAGTTGTCACAGAAATGTGATTCTCACAGTATTAGGAGTCAGTCACATGAGCCAATATAATTTGAGTTTTTTGGTTTTTCTTGTCTTTAGACAGTCATGGAGGAAAAGACAAATCATGTAACTTAACATTATATTGATTTTTCCCCCAATTATTATTTCCTGTTTAAGATTGCATATAAAGGTTAAAGTCCCTTAAATTAATCCAATACTGCGAGTCTACCACAAATTCTGTTGGTCTCCACTTTAGTCTTAGTATTTGTTTAAATTTGCTTCATTTTTCCCTTTCAGTCATTGTGCTAGTAGAATCTGAACTGAAGACCACTTCATAGGGGTCTTATCTGCAAACCTGCAATAGGTATGCTTGACAACCAGCTGTGATTCCCAGGTGAGGAGAATGAGAAGACTCTGTATCTGAGGGTGATTCCCTGGTGAGAGGAAATGAGAAGAATCTGGTGAGTCTATATCACACAGGCTGAAGGCCAGCAGCTTTTCTCCTGCAGCCCTTATTTCTGACCAAAGGTGAGTCCTTTTGGTAATAATTCAATATTGTGTCACAAATTATAGGAAAAAACTAGATCAAAGGCTTCCTTATGAGGGATAACTGAGGTTTTGGTGGCCAAAAGACTGGCACCTCTTGAAGATGCTGGAGAATGGAATTACTGCAACTGTCTCTGCAAGCATAACCTTCTACCTCTGGCTTTTGCGAGAGCAGCTAAGCAGGGCAGTCCTTTTCTCCTAAAAATGTGGTTTGTGCCTTTCCCTCAAAAGAGAGAGAAAAATCTCCTTGCAGGATTTCTCATTCGGTGATAGGGAGAAGGAACAGCTGAAGTGTTTTCTGCACAGGTCCATCTCTGTAATAATAAGCAATCGAATTGATGTTCATTATTTTCCTCATAGATATCACTCCTTTACCTTGATTTCTTTCCTGTAGCCTCTGCTGGAAAATGTAATGTTTCAGATGTACTAGTGGATACTCCCACTAACCAGCTAGGAGAGGTTATTCAAGCTCTGTTGGCCACTTCCCAGAACACAGATTTTGCAGGAACTGCCATCTCTTTGCTCAGTTGTGACAGTCAGCATTTTATGCTGATGACTCGACAAGAGAATATACCCGTGCCTTTCTGGCCAGTGCCCGAATGAGGAAATAAAAGCCAGTTGCAGGGTTTGCAGTTTATCTCTTCAGAGGGCACATGAGGAAATGATGAGGCGAGAGAGAGAGCAAATCTGTTGAGAGGGAAGATTTGTGCTCCAAATGAAGGAATACTCTCTGGAAGAGTTTATGGGAAAAGACTGTTTTCCAGGAGTCTTCATTGGATGTTTCAAGAAAGCAGAGTGGCTCGTGCAGAGCCAGCAAGTGTGCAATAACACTCAAGACAGTCTTCTGTTAAAGGCCCGTGAAATTCTGGAGAGTCCTGCACTTGGTTTCTTACTGCTGACAATGTACAAAGCTGTATTTTGAGGAAGAAAGGATCACATGATGGAGGAGAATAGATGAGAGGATTAAAACAAATATGCAAGCTAGTTTGTGGATTTTTTGATCAGCTGATTTAATGGGAAAAAAAAAAAAGCAAGCTTAAAATCATGCAGGGAAACTGCTGCCTTTCAGACCCAAGTCTTATTTTCAGACATGTTATCCATCAGCAATCAGGTAAGTGCATGTGTTAGCCACAAACATTGTTGGGATGAATGCACATCTGGCAAAGCAGTGTTCAAACCCCATCCTGTGTGATCAACCATGTGGCTGACTTGAAGTTCAGAAGCAGATTACATCAAGCTGCAACCACTTCTGCTTCAAGGGGTAGCTGCAGGGTCTGGTTCATTTTCAAAAGCTGACATTCTACATCTGACAGTGGCAATTGGGTGTTGAGAGAAGAACCCATTCTTTTAGGTAGCATTTGTGTATGAAAAATTTAAATAAAAAGCATAAGAAAGATGATGCCCACATACTGAGCTGATGGTAATTTTTGCTATGGGATATTTGCACACATCTTCTTCTAGAACTGGTTATGCATCCATTTTGTCTATCAAAAAAACTTCTTTGCAAAAGCTGGTTGGCTAATGTGATGACATAAAAAAGCCAGGAGTCACTGCTTTGCTCTTGGGACTGAAGGCAAAGTACCATTTTTACATGTTTAAAGGAGCATATGTTACTGCACAGATGGATAATGGTGCTGACAGATAATTATCTGCACCCGTCTGCATAAATCAAGGAAAAGCTAAGACATCCTACATCTTTCTCTTAGCCCTGTAATGGAGGTTTTGCAATGCATGAGTGCACTGAGCAATGATTGTAGGCCGATGGCTAAACTATTCTGAGAAACTAATTGGGTTTGTAAGGAAATCTCATGGTATTGTGGCAACCTGGTCCCAGAGGTTAACACATCTAGTCATTTGGAAAGCACTGGGCAAGTCATTTTAGAGAGCACGAGCTGTGTTTTGTTATCCTCAACACCCCACATATACATCAAGGCTGTAGCTTATCTCTACTATAATTCCACTTCTCTGGACCATGGATATCTGGACCCCTGCTTATTTTAGCCTGGTTTTTTCCCACTCTTCTCAAAAGGCAAGCACCTAAAGAATGATCCAGTGGAGATGTGGACCCTGTACATCGGGTAAATATAAGCCCACTGACCAGGCACGGGCTCTTTCCAGCTATGTTTTCCATGGCTTGCTTAGAAGTAGCCCTTAGCCACCTATAAATCTACTACAGAAAACTCTCATCATCTCCTTTGGGAATAGCCGAAAGTTGGCCTACTAAGAAATACCTTTGGATCACCTTGCTGGTGTGATTCAATTACTCTCCTTGGAGATTGAAGTTGTGCAAAACCACTTTTATGTATAAAATGAAATGCCCTTCTCAGACTGTGACTTGAAGGGAGACTGACAATTGAAGTTGCTGTTAACAAGGCTGCCACAGACACTGACAAAACTTTGTTGTTGTTTCTTAAACCTAGTTTTATATGACATGGCTAATAATATTAGAAGGGCTTCAAGTTGCCTGATTTGTTCATGGGCAAGGGACAAAGAAATTACTCCTCCACCATAAGCTACATACACATCTAAAAAAATCCAGACTCCCTCCATGTACCCACAAGCAATTCCAATGCTGTCGGAGAGGAAGAAACTCCAAGTTCTTCCAATGCAACATGAGTGATATAAGGATCTAGCTCTGTTTTGAATGAAAATGTAGGGGTTTTTTAGGAAAAACGTGCATAAAGTGGCTGCAGATACATTAAGGCTAGGAACTAAATGGAACATGTTTCCTTCTCTTTGCTCAGCAGAGTTGTACAATAAATCCTTTGGAAGACTCTCTGGTCCTTGGGTTACTCCGTGAGTTTGAGGCTGTTCCTGTATTAGAGTATCTGCCTAGGAAATCAATGGTGTTGTGAGAGTTAATCTGCAAGAGTGAATTGAATTCCTGAGGTTTTGTGACCACTTTGTTACAAAAATGCTGTGTCTAAAAATAAATAAGGTATATGAACCACTTTACTCAGTTTACTTGCAGTGGAAGCTGACCTGTGGCCCTCAGATTTCCCTTAGTCAAGGGATAAACAAATCTAAGTTCCCAGAAAGAGCTATCTTCATTACATCTAAAATAGAGCAATGTATGGGTTTTAATTTAATCAGTAATTTCAGTCTCTCCAAGCTACCATTATGGCTTTCTGTGAAAGCTTGTAAAAATAAAAACATCTTAGACAAAAATAACACTCCCTCCTTCTAGCACTGTGGAGTGTCTCAATACATATTTGGCACATCCTCTGAGGCTCTATCAACAACAATCCAAAATAGGCTGATGTAAAAGGCGAATTATAAAAGTAAGTGGTGTTTAGTGTCTGGTCCTGTCTCCTCTGAGGCTTCTGACATGCACTCAGTGTAATCTACAATGCTCATAGGATATAATAGTGGGCATTAGAGGTTGGGCAGTGATGGGCAAGGTCAAAGTCAGTTCTGCAAAAGAAGTGCATTGAATTCCTGTTCTGTTAAACTTTTTCACTCAACCTGATACCAAAGAGCAGCTTCTTCATTCTTTTTCAGATGTGCTCTACAGACTACAAGTTTCTTCTGCTACACAATAGTAAAATAAATACATATAGGAGTTGTGATAGGAGAGCATTTTGCAATCTCTTCGTGTGAATATGCATAACTTCATCAAAATAAATAAGGCCTATGTTATTCTCAGACATAAGTGACTTTGTTTGAAGCCATCTTTCCTAAAATTGCCTTAAAGATTACATTAATACTTAAAGATATTCCTCTTCTGGGCAAACCACTGTAAAATGCACTTTTTCAGCCTGTTTGTTTAAAGTTAGACTTGCAGAATGATAACACCTCCTAACAACAAAAAGACAACTGGAGGTCTGCAGGACTGAACCAGCAGCACTGACACCACTGCAGGTGAAGCACACCATCAACATAATCCGTTTGTTTCTTTCTCTTTTTTTTTTTTTCTCCAGAGGCACCAGATGGCAGCATTTTTCCCTCACTGCGTGTGATCTCATCCTCTCGGATTCACTCCTGGGATCATCAGGCTTTGAGGCTGCGTAAGCCACAATGACCTCAGCTGAACCGCACCTTCTCTGTCGCCACCTGCTCCTTTTTCCTACTTTTACTGGACGTGCAGAGTCACATTCAGGTGGCCTGAACACAATCCAGGCCCTCGAAGTCGTGGTTGCCTTTTGCCTGTGCACGTCTGAGAGTCCATAAAGAACCATTAGCATACAGGCACATAAAAATTTAGACCCAGAGAATACGGCTCTGACCTCTAAATTTTCCATATCCTCTAAATATTAAGTATCATGAAGTTTATTTGACATTGTTTCTAACTACATGCTCTTCTCCATACACACACATGCACAACGTAATACTTGTTTACAAGCAAGTTTGGCCTGTGTCCTTTTTGATCAATGCTTTATTCCTTGAATAATATTTCATTGTACACAAGTTACATATGACAAGTTATATGCTATTAGACTTGGAACCTCTGTAGCAAGAACTCTGTTCTGCACAAATAATCTGAGGCAGGACAGGGATTTTGAGAACTAAACTGCAAGTTCTGGGGTTTTTTACAGTTACAGATGTGGCCCAAAGCTTTGTGGGCTGGGAATTCTGTTATCTCACCATCCTCTGTTCTGCTTCTTCCCTTCATCCTCATGTTTTTGCTTTCAATGCTGCTTTGTCAGTGGTTTCGTCCTAGAAGAAAAAAACCCTCACATATTATGTCCAGCTGTAATAAACTATTCTTAAATCATCCACCTTTAAGCTTGGATTCTGCAGCACTGGGATGCAAATGTTTATTTATTTGAACTATGTGACTAACATTGACAGACAGCAGAAGAAAGGCTCTTTATCCGAAGTGGGGCTGGATTGCAGGGCCCCAGAGGGTAAAGGAGGAGTAACCCTGGCTGCTGTTTTCTTTGACTGTTACTCCAACAGGTTGCTGGTGTTTCTGCTGTGGTGACTGTGTTAATGGCTTACAAATGCTATGAGCTCAGCAGTAGACTATTTGGGGATTGTATAATTTCTTAACTTCTGACAAGCAGGCCATTATTTTTCTGAAGAACATGTGTGACAAGGGAATTTACTTTTTTTTTATTTTTCAAATTTCAGCCAAATTCAACATGAGCGTCACAGGACGAGGGCACTAGACCCTCCACAGCCCCACCCTTCCTCTTATTTAATACCAAAAACTATCTGTAAACAAGCAAGATGGAGGGAGGGAAGCGTACTTCTCAAAGGAAGTAATAAGAATCCTGTATGATGAAAACATTAGGCTGTGTAAATGTGGGAAGCAGTGATATTTTCTTCTGTTAAAAAATTTCTAATTAAAATAAAAGGCTAAAATTCCTTCAATTTTATTTTACTTTCCTGTAGCAATTTCTTTCCTGTTCTGGATTTGCCTGTACTTTGGCATACGCTAGTATATGCAAAGAGGACAGACGTAGCTTTATGCCTAAGGTGTGTGAAATAAATGCAATGGAAGGGTATGAACATCTCACCTGAAAGCTGAGTGGCATTACACCACTGGAAGTCAACTGTGTTGGTTTTACCTTACCCTCTAATAAAAGAGGCAAAGAAATTTTTATATATCTCCATGTTTTTTAATGATTGATGCAATCCCTTGTGCACAGTTGCTTTGCAAAGTGGAAGAAAGATTAACTGTAAATACTTTCTTTTGTCTAACTACAGCACTGTAATTACTATCTCGCACCTTCTCTGAGAAAGAAAGACAAGCAGGTACCTGTGATGAGCTTTGCGAGGGGAGAGATGCTGAGAAGGTAAAAAGGGTGTCTAGTGTCACTTAGAAAGGAATGTTACAGCTGGCCATTATTTATTTTGGAACTGTGACAACTGACCAAAAGATGGGAACTATAAATAGGAATGCAATGAGCATTAGCTGCGCAAGAAGAAAAAAGCAGCGTAACTTGGCATGCAGCAAAACGTGTATCTGGCATAGCATAGAGCTGTCCCTGCAACTCCCACTGCCATTCTGGGGGATTTTGCTGATTTCCCACTACTTATAACGAATTAGGAACAGCAACATCTCTGTTAGCTTTGATTCTTCCTCAGTAGAGCTGGCTAAGATAGGTCCTGCTAAACCTTTACCTAAGAAAGATGCAAGTCTCCTCCTACACATAAATTACAGGGAGAAGATTGTTTGTTTTGTGAAGTGTAACTGCTATGTACCATTCACAGGCTGCATCTTGCACAGTAAGTGAAATAACTGTCGGAACAAGCTGATGGAATCTGTGCTTCCCTTTGCTGCTGTTCAGAATGAAAACACCAAATGGGGCCAAATTCTGCCTAGCAGAGTTCATTGTGTTTTTGCTTCTAGACCGGCACAGCTGGAAGATGCACCTGTAAAAATTCAGTGCATGTTAGCTTTGAATGGACTGAGATTTTGGCAGTTTTGTAGCAGAAACATATTTTCCATTGACTCCTGAGCTTAGCCTTCACTCCAGAGGTAAATTATTTCAGACTGGTATGCAATAGCATGTAACTCAACACACATACTTTTCCTTCTGTGCATACACTGCTACATGATGCATACAAAACATGGTGGGTGCCCTCAGAAAGGCATCCCCTGAAAGCAAATCTGTAGTTTCATGTTTTGACCATCCTTATTTTCCCCTCTTATTCTTATAACATTTCTTATATGGCCTCAGCCATAGACAAATGTATTTTTTTCCGTAACAGACAGCGACAATTACATGTGTTAGCATGTGACATAGGAATAGGAGGCTGCAGTGTGGTGGGGAAGAAGGTGTTACAATGCTCTGTGTCTAAAAAGTAGGCAAGAGTAAGCATTTCATTAGGAGGGACAAAATAAGACACACGGAATAAATTTTAAGTTTTTCTCGAGAGACACAAGAATACCAACTGTCTTAAGAGCTTCTGCCACTGATCATATTACAGTTGCTGTGACAGGACTATGGCTGGCATACTGTGCGTGATTTCTTTCTTGGTGCCTGTTCTTCACTGATAGTCCTGCACAGAAAAAAATACAGGTATTGCAAAAGGACAGTTGGCCCCATTCCAACCCAAACTATAGCCCAGACTGTTCTCCTGAGTTGGGCTAGATGTTGCTCCTGTCCATCCAGTGAATTTAGGATGTCTGAAGATGCCTTTAACAAGTAAAGGCAGCACTGTATTGTGTAGGTAAGGATGTTACACACTTGTCCTTGCTTATTTTGTTTTTTCAGGTGGGAGAAGTAGGCTTTCTTTGTTTGGAGTCATACTTTTGTCTTCAGTGAGTGCTTCTTAGGAGCTGAAGTAGAGCTAGCCTCACTCAAGACATCCACAAATTTTTAGCAGAGTTTTTTCCACCTGAATGGGACCAGATAATTTCCACTGCCAGCTGAACAGCAGAACATCAGCCAGAAAAAACATTAAGTGGATTTACATGTTTGATGCTAGCGGCCAGAGAAGGAACAAAGGATAAACGGTGTTTACTCCATTTGTCCTCAAGCACAACAGAGTACACAGCTTCCTTTACTAAACCCCTGTAGCACAGGCAAGAGGCGATGGTCCTGGTTCCTGGTGCTTGTGATAATTTGCCAATGAAGCATAGAGGTCTCGGATGGTTTGTGCATTGTTTATTGTAGCTTTTACCCCCACAGCCAGATTCTCCAAACTGCTATTTTGCTTTTTCAATGAAGACTTCAGAAGGAATTTTGTAAATAAAAAAATACCCCAAACAAAACTGCTAGAGAGCAAATGGCTGCTAGCAGCCGATTTCTTAGAGGAGGTAAGTTTATAAGTGACTGAAAAAAGGCAGAAGGGTATCTGGTCACACACGTGTGGACACACCTTTGCACTGCTCCTCAGGAGTATCCAGGTGGATGAAGCTTGCCTCGGGGTTGCAGTGACTCCCTGGGCTATGTGCCCAGCACCTGGCTAAACTGATGTGTTGTCCTGCAGACAAGGAGGAGTCCTTCGACTGCTGGGAATTTAATGGAACTTTTGAATTAAGTAGGAAAAGGGTAACTATTTCTGTTTAAACATCTGGATCGTACAGATGAGACTGGTCGGCCAGCACAAGCATACAATCCCATTTGTGGTCGGCACTAGGGATATCCAGTGGACTTTCCCTAGATGTACACTTGACAAAGAGCGAAAGGGAAAGCACCTCAAGCCCAGCACAAGGGTGGCTTATTTGCTCCGGCATCAACCTGCATTCCCTTCCTCATCCCACATCCAGGCTCCTGCCCGGGACGGCTTCTCCTCGCCTGTCAGCTGCTCGGGCCTGTGGCGGCGGGGGTGGCGACGGGACAGAGGGGAGAGGACACAGGCGGTCAGTGCTAGAGGAGTGGAATTTCTGTCAGGGAACGGGGAGAAGCCAAACCCACCGCTCTAAAAAGTAAGATAATTGCAACAAGCCCCAGAACTAAGAAGAGGGCCCGCGGCCTGCCACGACCAACCGGCTCTCCTCGGGCGGCCT
>VXAD01013580.1:1666212-1854952 GCA_013399195.1 Dicrurus megarhynchus | reverse complement strand
CCCCCGGGCCCCGCCGCTTTGTTGCGCTGCCGGCGGGCCCGGGGAGACCCGGCTCCCCCTCGGCCCTGCTCGGCCCGGCCGCAGGCCCCGCTCCCCGGGGATGCCGAGCGGCTGGGCCGGGCTGGAGGAGGGGGCGGTGGCGCAGGTGCCGGGGGCGGCCGATCATTGTCACTGCGCGGGCACCCCCCCTCCGGCTCTAATGCAGGGGCTGTGCCGGGGCCGCGGCGAGAGGGGGCTCGGGAGAAGCCCGGGGGTCGCGGCGGAGCCCCGCGGGCCGCTCCGGCCGCCTTTGTTGTGGCTGGGGCGGGCGGTTTTCCCGCGGGAGCCCCGGCGGGGTGCGGGAGGGGCCCGCCGGCCCCAGCCTTGGGGAGGCCTGCAGGGAGTGTGGGGGGGTTGCCCTGGGCTGCCGCGGGCGGCTCACAGGCGGTGGGTTGGGTTGCCTTCCCCCCCCTCCCCCCGCGTTTTATTTTGATTTTTGATGCGGGTACTGATTTTGGCGGCAGCCTCGAGCTGTCGACCCCGCGGTGCGGCAGGGACATTGAAGTTATAGTACCCGACAGGTTTGTCCCCGGGGACAGGGGGGTTGTGGCTCCCGGAGGGTTCGGAACATGGTTTTGGGCCGATTTGCGGGGGTGCTGGGGTACCTGCTCCTTGTCTTCAGCGTGGTTTTCGCTCTGCAGTTCTGGAAGGTGATCCACGCAAATGGAGAGGTTTGCATGGAGACCAGGCGGTAGTGCTGGGTGCTGAAACCCTATGTGATGTTCACCTTGAAAGATTAGGACTGTAATTTCTAGCTGTGCCTACGTGTGCCTGTATAGGGAAACACTTACAGAAGTAGTGCAGAGGACTAGATGTATTTATTTTGATCTATAGTTTCATAAATAGTTTAACTGAATTTTTTTTGGCTAACTAGAGTAACTTGCAAAATTTCAGTATAGACCTGTGAGTCCTAGCCTTATTTTAATGACTTGATTTTGGGTTCATGATAGTGTAGGTTTGTGACAAGATCCGTGTCCACATATTGGACCATGAAATTTTACTATGAAAAACAAGTGGTGGGTTTCCTGTTAAGAAAAGTAAATTTTGCGTGTTGTAGCAAACAGAAGTTATTTTTCTCCACCAAAGCTGTGTTGCTCCCTGATGCCTGTGTATGCTTCTGTGCCCAGTTATGGTTGTACAGCTGTAGGATGTCCCTGAGCTCACAGACTCCTATGGATCCAGTCAGGCTCTGCAGAGAGCCAGCTTGATTGCATCCTTGGCACATTTTGGTGACAAGCTAGCAGTATCTTGAAGTAGGCTATGTGAACAAACTGTACAGTCTGCATGAACAGACATTTCTGCAGTATCTCACTCATCCTGTGCAATCTTGGTAGACTTACAGCATTTGAAGATATGAACTTACCTGCTGTGGGAACTGGTCTGTGGCAGTAAGCCAGCCAAATTCCTTTCTTTGTTTTTAGGTTATAGGCAGGCAGGCATTGTGTCCTGGAAATGTGTGTCCATGTTAATGTGGCATTGTGCCTTTGCTCCATTGCCCTGGTCAAGAAGTGCTGGCAGTCTAACTTTGGCTGCACGTTTGGACTGTGAGTGGGTGTCTCCTCACTATGTGGTGTGGGTCTGTTGAGCTCAATTGGAGCCAGCTCTGGAATACTCAACACTGTTGATAACAAGGCGTTTGGGGTAGAAGAATCCCTCAAGTATCAGTGGTGGTAGATTAGAGGATGGTGAATGGTATCCTTCAGTTTGGTATGTGTTTGCTAGGAACTGGACACATTTCCTTTTCTAGTTTGTTGGGCAATTTTAGGCTGCTAGACTTGGAATAAAAATGCAGTATGTTCTGGGTTTTGTGGTCATACTGCATCTCTTAGCCAGCTGATTATCTAATTGAAGCAAGTTAAGTACGGTGCTGCTGTGACTTATTATCTTCAGCACCCACTTAAAAACGTATTGCAACATTTCTATACCAAACTTTAAGTAAGGGTTGGTGTGTTCAGTCAGTTGTTTCTTCCCAGTTCAGTACCTCAGGATCAGCTACTTGATAGTACTGATACCATACAGTACAGTGGGAAAACAATGCTTGTCTTTCCGCTTCAAAATGGTAACAGAAAGAAGCTAAGTAAAAAAAATAATTGTAGTTCTTGGTATTTTCAACCTTGGAATAACAAGGCTACATTATCTTGTTGCATTGTGGTATGGCGGTGGTCTGAGAAGGTAAGCTGATGGCCATCTGTGTGGCTATGAAAACCTTGGTATTTAGCTCTGGTTTAGTGGAGCTAAACTGCCAGAAGTGTGCAAGGCAAGCAGATCTTCAGGATGTATTGAGGTGTGCTGCTGTTGGAGGAATTCAGCAGTGTGTTTCACATCCACCAACCTTGCATTAACTAATTCATAGTTTTCTGTGAGTGTTCAGTGGGAGTTTTAGCTTTCAGGAAACTTCAGTGGTGCTTTATATGCAGGGAATGGGAGTGAGTGTGGGCAGATGTTCTGCTTGCCCTTTGAAATGCTCAGGACTGTCATGAGATTGTTTGGAAACTTTGGTGTTGGAACATGGTGTTTCACTTCCCAAATGTTGATATTAACTGTTTCATGGCTGGGTTCTGGGCATTCACTTGGGTTTCTGAAGATGTACTAAGCTGAAAAACGTAAAGAGAAGCCGGTGGTTCCCTCTTGGGTGGTTAAATTGCCAAAGAACAAATCTGTTCACGTTAATTAGCAGTTTCGTTCATGTTTGTAAATGATTTTAAGTCCCTGTTGCAAAATAGTGGAAATACTGTTTCAGCAATGGCCTTTGACTTGCAGGACTTCCTGCCATGAGGAAGTCTTGTGTCATTTGTCCAAAATAAACAGATTTTGAGGAGTGCAGATAAAGTATGCTGTGAGAAACCATACATCTAAGTCACAATTTACCCCCTATTGCTTGCTTGCCTTTCTGATAATTAGTACCATGGAAATCTATTCTTGTGACATGTTCCTAGAATGTAACTTGCATTTTGTAATGGGAAATAGAATTTTCTGTTGGTCCACAGTAGAATTTCTGGATATGTGTGTAGGTGGAAAACAAATTATTTTTTCATGGCTTTAATACAGAAGGTTTTAACTTCACTGGTTTCCTTCTCGATTCTTTTTTGATGCTGGTGGTGTTGCTGATTGCAATAGTACACTATTCAAAATATCCAAGTTGTGACAAATACTTAACAGTATGAGTTTCTTTGAGGTGTGTGCAATGCTGATTGTTTTAAAAAGTATTTTTTTGTTACTTATCTGTCCTAAGTGACCAACAGCTTGAATCTTTAAGCCTTCATGCACCCTTCAGTGTAGAAGGACCAAGGTGCACTGATGTAAGATTGTCACATCTCCTAGAACAGCTCTCTTTTACTTTGTAATTTGGTTTACACTTTTCATTTTGCAATAACAGGAGCTATACAAGAGTCAAACTGTTTATCTTCTGTTGGAGACTTTGCATCCTGCTGCTGGGCTGTTCATACCTTGTCCAGGCTGGGTAGGAGAAAACAGGACATAAGGTCCCTGTGCACATTCGTTTTAAGCCACTGTCCCACAGACAGTATAGAAAGTGTTGCCATATCCTTTTGTTGGGTACAAAATCCTGCTGGCAGGATGTAACATTTTAACTGAAGTCATGGGTGGGGAGGTGAGAGCAGCTTCTTGGCTCAGGTGAGAGCACTGCAAGCTTTGCAGGACTGAGTATGTGTTAGTGGTGATCCAGCCTTGAGAGCGTCTGTTTGGCAAGCAACCCATGATTCGTGAGGCAGTAGTGCAGGCTTTGGCTTTTTGGTCACATCCCCTGTTCTTCTTGATATTACAGGTAAGCGTGTACAGCACCTTCCTGGTACAAACAGGGACTTGGTGACTGCTCTGAGGACTGGATAGCAACATCTGGCTGAAGAGGCCATGGCATGGTCTCAGGTGTCACTGTTGGGGGAACTTCCTTACACATGCTAGGAGCTCTTGGCTGGTATAGAGGCTTTCAAAACAAGTGTGAAGTGCAGCTTTGTCCAGTCCAAAGAAGGAAGAATAGGTCTTGTTCCTTTTCTATTTGCTTTGCTGTAAGTATGCAGGAGGTATTTTTTTTCTTTCCTTTAAGGCTTTTGTGAATGTAGATGACCTACATCTTTTGTTTTTTCCCATGAACAGCTCTGGGGCAAAATTTTCTGATTTTTGTTCTGTGTGGAAATGTGCAATTGACATGATTTTTGACAATTGTGCTGATGTTATTGAAATTTTGAATGACAGCAGGGAATATTTTGGGCTTTTTTTTAATGCTGTAATTTGTTCTTTTTCTTTTTTCTCTCTCTACCTGTTGAGCAAAGCTGTGATAGTGGAAGTAAAACTGTCTGTATTGAGGTTTGGGGAAAAAAAAGTTTGGTGTTTCTTTGGCATTACTTTATTCCAGTGAGAGCTACATGCCATCTTTTGGGATCTTTCATTTGAGGGAATAGGGTTTTGACGGCCTGGCTGCTTTTGGTGTTTCATCATTACCCTGTGATGGATTTCTGCGTGTCTTAAGCATGTGACTTGTAAGGCTTCTCACATATCGCAGAATGGCAACAGATTTGCAGAACTTGCACATGTAAACAAATACCTTCTGAAATTTCAAATGCGGTAGAACAGTGTTGTGCTAGGAAGGAGGGAATTGTGTGGGAGCAATAAACAATAAGGGATGTTGAATGGTATGAAGGCAGGTGGCTTCTCATTTCTGGGCAAATTCTAAAAAATGTTGGCAAAAGGTAGGATGGATGCATCTGAATTATAACAATCAGATAGGCATTAATACAATGTTTAGTTCTTACACCTTCACAAATACTGTTATTTCCATGTCATGCATTTTTATTACAATAGGACATGGAAAAAGCTTTGATCAGGTTGGCTGACTTAATGTACAGACAATAATAAATTTGAAAACACATGGAATAAGTGGATTTTCCAGGTGGCTTATTTCATCCCTTTCTCTCTTGCTCTACAGAAATTTTTTATTGCACTGGAAGCGTGTAAGAGATAAATTCCTGCTTTTTCAGGCTGGGTGGGTATTTCTCAGTTACATGGGTAACTTAAGCTTCTATTTCCAATTCTAAGACATCTACCTTAGAGAAGTCAGACCTTTTTAACTATAAAGCTGGTCCCTCTAGTGAATCATCCATTTTCTTACTAATGGCGTGACAGTTTTGGTTTTGAATGTGCATTTGAGGATTTGTAGTGAAGGATTTCAGAGCTAAGGGGGAGTTACCAAAATTGATCCTTATCTTAAACTAGCTATATCAAATAAGCAAATGGGAAAAAAACCCCCAAACCTTCAGAGCTGACAATTTGGTAGCGCTAAGATAGACACATGGCTAGAAAGAGAAGATACTCCTACATGTTCTTAGGTGTTTCGGGCTTTTTTAGGGTCTTTCAATTTTGGAACGTGATGACTTCAGTGAGAATGTGGATAAGTAGCTCTTGAGAAAAATGTACATCTGGCTTTCTATTTCACTGCAGCTTTTGTCAGAGTTATCACCATGCATTGGGTATGAGAGAGTAGCTCTACCTAGTGCTACTTTTCTCAGTATCATTCTGCCAGGTGGAATGTGGGTGCAAGTGAACCACATTTTATGTTCTTATATTTCTAGATGATTTATTATTTTCAGATGAAGACATGGTAAAAATCTCAGTGTTGTCCAAAGCAGGATGGTTTGATTTGTGTGAAGTAATAGATGATGGGATTTTGCTTCAGAAAGTGGAATGTATTTGAATGCCATGGTGATAAATAGTGTTTCTTATCCCTGGTTCTTGCTGAGAACCAAAATCTGAGCTCACAGATGGACTGTAACAGGAAGAAGGGGTTTGTGCAGCAGGAACTTCCTGGAGTTTGTGTTTGGTTACTTGGCACTGTAAGGATATCCTTTTTTCGTATAATTTGAGATAAGGGGAATAGAAGGAGAAATTGCAGGGCTAGGCAAATGCTTAAGGTATCCAAGAAGGTATGTTGTTTAAAGGATACAGAGGGATCAAATATGCCAAAGTATCAACTTGGCTTGGTAATAAAACTTTCTAAGGACTTTCTAAGTGCTTGGATGATGGACAATCCCAAAAGGGAGAAAGACTATTCAGAATGCCTTAGGTAAAGATCCCTAAAAAGGTTAATCAGATATAAGTGCACTTGGCATAATGAGCCTCAGCTTTTGGCTGGGGTTTATTAGACGGGTGGGGAGTATGGGCCTGTGGGTTGTTCATAGTAGGATAGCTGTTCTAGGGAAAGCTTGTTTTTGTGATATGGAGGCATCAGTGGCAGTACCAGCTCATGTGATTCCTGCAGCCAAAGTGTGCAGAGCAGGGGGCAAGCGATGTATGGAAAGGAGCTCAGAAATGATATTTAAGTTTAGGGGAAAAAACCCAAAAAAACAAACAAAAAATCACCTCCAAAAAGCCCCAACAAAAAAACCCATGACAAAAAAATCGAACTGAACAGTTGCCTGAAGACAACCAAAGGAGTAATGGGAACCAAGAGACAGGAATTCACCACTTTCATAGCATTCAGAGTGCCATTGATGGTCTTAGGATTTGGTTCTGCATTTGTATGCTTGCCAAGGCCTCTTTACTTCTAATGGGGTTTATGGAGGTCCTTGGGTCTTCACGTGAGAGCCAGGGATGAGAATGAGGCCTTGGTTTGTATTTGCATGAGTGCACAGAGTACAGAATGTATCACATGGCAGAATGACAGACAAAACAGGTAAAGAGTGCAGTTCTTAATGTAAAAGTTGAGCCTTTTGATGTTCTCAGAGTTGAAATGTCATGGTGTAGGCCCTCAGTTGTGAGACTGGCTCGAGTTACGGCTTTTAAAGCATTGAGAGCACAGACCAAATTGATTTCTTTTTTGATTTTGAGCCTTGATCATGCAGTTGTCATTTTTTTCCCACAACTGTGAGGGTTACATCATCTTCGCAATCTTCATGTGGCAGAATGCTCTGGGCTGGAGTGCCACAGGTATGATGAGACTGAGAAAGCTGTGATCAGAGCTGGTAATAATCTTGTCATCACCGGTCTCCTGTCTGATAAAGTGACTGAAGAGGAGTGAAATTTATTTTATTTGGGAGTTTCTTTACACTTGCAGAAGAAAGGATGCCTCTCTGAACAGGCAGAAGTAAACATTCTTTATAATTTTATTAGCAGTCATGTGGAATAGGCATAGAAACAGTTTTGGTATTGCATCACAAGTTAAATACTAATATTTGAGTCAGCAGTTGAGCAGTGAGCCGCAGTACAAATGTAAAAACAAACTCTCTGTGGATATGATCTAAGAGAATGCTAATTTGCTTGTTAATTAGGTTTGCAAAAATTTCTTTTTAACAGTTCTGAGCAGTGAGCCTAAGCTAGTGACGAATACTTAATTTAGGTTTTGAGTGGGTCATGAAGTAACCAGGGAGTATCTTTTCAAGCTTTTCATTATTAGAGTGTGTAAAAGCTCCGTAGCAACATGTCTTACTTTGACTGTAGCAATTTCTGGAGACAGAAATATTTTGCTTTCATTTCTTTCCAGCAACATAGGCATATTCCCAGCACTGTTGGATCAGGATAGGAGAGACCATGGCTTCCTTGCTGTCTGTTGAAAGCCCTTGCAGTTTGACTGGTGATGTTTTTGTACAGACAGGACTCTGGATGTGCTGTATAAGTAGCAGGATTTTTTTTTTCTTAATTACTTGTACAGTCTCAGGGTTTATCCCCAGGCAGCAACTAAGCCCCATGTAGTGACTCACTCACTCCCCCTGCACCAGGAATGGAGAGGGAATCAGAAGGGTAAAAGCCTGAAAACCCGTGGGCTGAGATAAAGACAGGGAAAGCAAAAGCCACACACGCACAAGCAAAGCGAAATAAAGAATGAATTCCCTGCTTCCCCATGGGCAAGCAGGTGTTCAGCCTTCTCCAGGAGAGCAGGGCCCCATCATGGGTAACGGTTTCTTGGGAAGACAAACACCATCACTCCAAATGTCTCTCCTTTCCTCCTTCTTCCCCTCCGCTTTGTATCCTGAGCGTGATGTCACATGGTCTGGAAGATCCCTTTGATCAGCTGGGGTCACCTGTCCGGGCTGGGTCTCCTCCCACCCTCCCAGGCACCCTCAGCTTCCTTGCTGTCATGGCCAGTACAAAAAGCAGAAAAGGCCTTGGCTCTGTGTAAGCCCTGCTCAGCAGTAACAAAAACATCTCTGTGTTATCAACCCTGAGTTCAGCATAAATCCAAAACACACCCCCATACCAGCCACTGTGAATAAAATTAACTCTACCCCAGCCAAAACCAGCACATACCGTTTCCTGGTGTGAATTGGGGTAGCCTACTGATCAGTTAAACCCTTAAAGTTATAACCTGTTTTTGTTTCAGTAAAGCACATATGTATATAGTATGTGCTTCAAATACAGATGATGATGTGAATGTTTAGGTTTTTGTTTGTTTGGGTTTTGTGGTTTTTTTCCTTTTTAATAAAAGGAAGCAGAAAAGGTGTGTGTAATGCAAATAGGGTACTTGGAAACATCTTTTTAGTCTTGCTATGTGTCTTTCCATTGTGATCCTTCTTTATAGAAGGAGATCAATATAGTTGATGTTTTTCTGAAGTAGCTCAGATTGAGCAGAGAATATACCAAGGTGAGGGTTTAGGTTCCTCTAGCATAGACAGAATAAATTTGAAAGATGAAAACTCTCCTCCTCTTTCCTTTCTATTCCTCTTTTCTGTCATCTCTTGCAGGATGAAGTTGAACTTGCCACCTGAGTAAGGATGAATATTTCAAATGAAAACATAATAGCACAATGTATGAGAATAAGCTTATTTAAATAGTTTAGGAAAAGAAAAGGATACCGTCATTAGTAGATGTTCATATTGTATGGAATTCAGCTTAGAACTGTCTTGTTGCATTAAGCTGAGGGTTGTGCTGAGGTGGAAATCCCTAGACCTGCTTGTTGTTTGCCTTCGTAATGCTCCTTACAATGAGTAGGAAAGTGGAGAAACTCAAGCACTGCAGGGTCGTAGTAAATTGAAATACATTTTCTTGACTTGGGTTCGACAGACTGACTGCTGCTGTCTCTGAATACTCATCTTTATTATGTGATGTGAGGAAGGACTCGTCTTAAAGTTTAAGTTCACCTGGGACAGCTCGAACACACCAGACAAATTTTGGTTGGAAGGGACACCTGTAATTGTGCTTGAAGCAGGACATTTGCGAGGTTGGGAACATGGTGTTTAGAGGCCTGACTTTTTACAGAAGGAGGTAAGGGTATGGACAAGCTTTTTGTATGCTTTAAACAGCAAATGAAAACATGTGAATCTTTTATTTCCACAGTGAAGCTCAGTGGCACATAGGCAGAGAGTGATTTTTTTTTCTCTTTTTTATGTGATAGTGAAGATATTAAGATAATTTTTAATGTGGTAGGCTATGAAAGTACTGGATATTTTACTGTAACTGTTTTTTTTCACTATTTGGCTTATAACTGGTCTGTTGCTCAAACTTCTGTGTTTGCTTTTGGAGCGGTGGGCAGCAGTGATGTGCCAGCAACTGTGAGGTCCTGGCAGTGGCTGAGGAAAACCTTGTTGGAGAGTTAGCACAGCTTGCAGAGGGCTCTTACCTCTACCCAGGAGAAAGCAAGCTGCTTTTGTGAATTTAAACAAATTAATTATAAACAAGTGCACTTCGACCCTTTTACTTGGCTTAGAATGGATGTTCAGGGAAATGAGCCTGCACTTCATCAGGTGGAGAAGGACAGGAGCTCGATCAGGAGCACCCTGACTTGACTGAAAGTTTACTGTTAAATTGGAACATGGAAAGACCATTGGTCAAAAGTCACACTTACTTGTTAAAGCATTAAATAATTTTGGACGAAAAGTCTCTGAACAACCCATGTTTTTAAAAGAATTGCATTGTTTGGGGTTAATGAATGGTCTTGATATTTAAAGAAGAAATGTAGGTGCATAGTGTTGCATTTTCTTACTAAAGTGTGAAGACTCTCCTTGGGTAGTTTTCTGTATAAATGTTTCAAGAAGATAGCTTTGTCTACGTGAATGGAAAATGGAGGCCTGATAAAGACTTTTTTTCTCTTTAATTTAAGTATTGCTGTTATATTTTAGTCTGGACAAGAGGTATTTGTCTGCAGGTATCTTGAATTTTGTAGAATTGTTTTCACCTTCTTTTTAATTACTGCTTGCATGGCAATGTTCAGTTTGCCAGTTAACAAGATCCTTTTCCCTCTTCCCCCAGTTTCTTCATTACCAACATAGAAGTAGGAGAAGAAAAAACCTAGTCTGGCAAACAAGACATGAGGATTTTGTTTTGACCAGTTTACTGTGACTCTTTGGGTTAAAAATGAGTTTTGTGTTGCCTTCCAGCTCTCTCCTCGGGTACTGTTAGAATAATGCTTAGGCTGAGCTTTGTGGAGTGTGTGTGCTTACAGATACTGCATTAATACTGTTCCTTATTCCTCTCTTGCAGAAAGAACGTGGCGTTCTCATCCTCCCTGTCTTTTTTTCATTGCTATGCTAAAGTATTTTGATGTTAGTTTATACCATTTGTAACGAGTACCCCTGAGATGGGACTCCTCTAAGGCCTCACGGAGGATGTTGAACAGGGCTGGGAGGAGGACGGCAAAACTTCATCATGAGCTGAAGGCTTGTGATAAGTATGTAGGCTTGTACTACTGTCTCCAAATTTCTGCCTCTTACTAGGTTACTCTTATTTTCTGCTGTTTGTTTTGAAACATCAATGTTGATTCATCTGGAAGAATAGCCAGCCCAGTCTAAATTAATTTTAATTTCAATAAAAAGGCATGGAAAAGGAGGAGGAGAGGAAGAGAAAAGGATGGAGAACATGGGCATTCCAGAGCAATAGCTGAAAAACATGTGTACTGGAGCGGTGTAATTACAGTGCTTGACATTTTTTCACTCTGTGTGGTGTCCTTTCTTATTTAAAAACAACTGCCTTTTGAAGAATCTGGTGCTTCAGTGGTGATGGTCAACTCTGGATGACTGTAATGTTTTTTGCAGTAAACAGTGCTGCATTGGTTGAAACATCTTTTATTTGAATGGGGTGTCTCTTTTAAAAAGATGTTCTGTGTAATTAATGGCTGTGAGTTAAGGGGGAATCTTACATGGTTAAGGGGGAATCTTACATGGTTAATAATCTGTTCTCCTGGCCAGTTACCACTCCTAGGAGGTTTTGTTTTCGTACTGAAAGTGAGTTTGCTCACCCTCCAGTACGTGTTTGTTGGAGTCCAGAAGGCAGAGAATATCTCTCTGCCTGTTTTTAAGCATAAAACCCCCCTGTACACCAGCATTTCTGACCTTTGTCCGTGGAGAAAACTGTATACCCCCAGGGAGGAGTTGGAATCTGCATGGGTGTGAACTAGGTGATGAGATATTATGTAAGATTGTCACAGGGTGAAAAATCTAGACTTTTTAGGTTGTTAATATGGTAAATAGATAAAAGCAAAAAACTTCAAAGTGGAGGATAGTAGTTGTTCTTTAGACCTTCCTTCTTCTTCATTCCTCCGTATCCTGCAGTAAAAGTAGTTTGGAATGATTGGATAAAAGATTCCGCAGTTCCTGTCAACATGACAGGGTGAGTTATTGAACATTGGTAGGAAAAAGAAAATCTCTTTTGTTTTAAGTTTTAATTGGGTGATTTACCTTTAAAACGAGTGTGAAATCAAGATTAAAGCGGCCTTTTCTGGCATTCTTTGCTCTGTGGTATGTCTAAAGCCTGGCTATCGGCTACATTTCTCTGATAAGACTTAATAAACAGCTGTCATCAAGCGAAGAACGCTGAAGGTCCTGTTCGTCTCCGCGCCGTCCGGCAAAAAGGTTTTAAAATTTCCCTCATCGGGGAAAAAAATAATTTAAGGCACAAAACGTGTCAGTGTTGTAATGCCATTATCTGCTTGGTCCAAGAGCCCTGAGCTGTGTAAATATGATCTGCATGCAGAGATGACAACCCAGCTCTTTTTGACTTTATCTTGACCTTCAATAATAAATTTAGCTTTCAATAATAAAATATATTTAAGTGTTTGGTAGTCATTATTTGTATTCTGGTTGCTCTCTTGAGCTATAAGAAGACTGACCTTTAGATGTCTCAGAGTAGTCTGTTGGCATGCTGGTTTATGGAGTAATATTTCTTGCCTGCTTTGAAAACCTTCCCTCCTCCCCCAATTCAGGGATGCCTCCTGCTGCATCCAAGGGTCATGTAACTCATGTTGCCATGGGCTTGCTGGTTGTTCTTTTGGGATTTGTGTTCTGTGTGTACAGATCTCTTCTTCCCACTCTGGTTTCTAGCATGTAGCCATGCATTTTGAGGTACTAAAATGGGTGTCATTGGAAGGTGCCCTGTCTGCAAAGAGATCCAAATAATTGTATCCAAATAATTGGTTAGTAATTACCATCTACTCCCCCTATGTGCTCATCCAGGTGCATGAATTACTGGCTTCTATTTCTTGCATTAGGTGGTGTACCTTTAATGTGATTAAAGGGAGGTTGCTGAGCTGAAGGTATCAGTTTAATGATGCTGAGCAGCACGTGCCAGCTCTGGTAGTGAATGAGTACCTTCATGTGAAGATACCATGTTTATCTCAAAATGATCAATTTAATAATGCCAGTGAGGTAGCAAATATAAATGTCTTTGAGAAAGATGTCTGGCAAATCAGAACTTATATAGCTTGTCTGAATAACATTATCATAGTCACAATTCAGTCTCAAAATGGTAGAAATTTCATTACTCAACCCAGCAGGTGAGGGCTTGGAGGGAGTTGGGTTTTTGTGTCTGTTTGGTTTGTGGGGCTTTGGTGTTTTGGTGTTTTTTGTGGTGCTGTGTTTTGTTTTGTTGTTATCGGTGTGTGTTTATTTGTTTTAATTTCCCCCCAATAGTTTAAGCACATCAGATGATTTCAGAATATGAGGTCCTCCCAGTACTAAACCAGTTTGTTTCTTTCTGGCTTCCAACATGCTGGTTGTATTGTCAACAGGGCAGGGAGATGGAAGTGGAGACAAAACAGTGCCATTTGTGCCACAGTAGTTCTTGGAAGACAGTTTCTCTTTTGAACTATCTTTATAGATCTGCAAGCTTAAGAAAATTGTGTTGCAGTCATCATGCAAGACTCTCTTTCTCATCATCTTTCAGTTTAGGAAATAGTACTAGTCAGTCTCACTTGGACATAGGCAGAAACTTGTCCCTCATTTTAATTGGATGAGAAAGTTTGGTAAATTTAAGAGGGAATCTTTATTTTGTACCTCTGACACTGTTTACTCTTCAGTCGTCCTGTTTATTTGTACTCTTTGTTGCCTTCCTCCTTGCTGTCCCTGGTTAGTGACACCTTGTCACCAGTCCCTGTTGGGCACCTCTTGCTGGATGGTGAGGTTCTCCCTTTGGGCTGATAGGGGAGGAGGTGCTCTCTGAATGTACACTTTACAGTATCAATGTGGTTATAGGTTTTTCAGCCACTTCCAAGCAGAATGCTGACAAGTCTAGGCAGGCAGAGGGAAGGAATGTGTCAGCTTGCCACAAGTAAGAGAACCCAGCTTAGTGACCCATCTCTGTTTCACAGTTAGTGTTTCTCTTGCAGTGTTTGTTCTTGTAAGTCTGGCGTATAAGTGCTACTGTTGCTCATGGGAGTGCTTTAAATGAAACAAATGCATTAATTCCCATTCCTGGCTTGGTGGGTTTTTTTGTTTGTTTGTTTTTTAATATTTTGCTCTTGCAAAAAATGCTGCTTATGAGAGCAAGCAAAGGAGAGTTGTGTGTGTGTGTCTGTGCTGGTTTGTTGGAGCAGTTATTTATCTGTTCTGCTGGTTTGAGGGATTTTTTTGGAGTCTTTTTTGTGCAGCATAATCTCAGTTGTATGCTGTTCCTGATCTGCCCTTGAAAGAAAATTATGCTTTATGGACTTTCTGCAGGTCTGTTGCTGATCCAGTCTGCTGGGCTTCTGTTTTAAAACAAATGCTTTGGATTCATGCCAAAATACTGCTTGGAAAAAAGATTGCTACGGAGAATTCCTCCAGTGTCCTCCTGGAAATGTGTCAGAGCACAGGAGAAACCACAGATAGCAGCATGGGCCTGATGCACTTGGACCCTCCTCAGAACTTGCTCCTCCTCCCTTTTTTTTTTTAAATATGGAGATCTTATTAATTATCATTAAAAATCAAAGGGAGAATACACTGAAGACTAAATAGATTTTTTTCCCCTCTTAATTGCTTCTAGTAATTTCAGTTTGTCTAAATCTGGGATATCATTGATGTTCTAAATATTATTGCTTTTTTTAGACAAATCATTTGCTGTTATTTTTATTTCAGCATATACATGCACAGGTAATTTGGGATCAGCATAATTGTTTCTGCTTAATAGAATCTGAAATGGCTCCCTTTTGTCCATAGGATTGGTGATCAGTGAGTTAACATCAGTTTTATGCAAGATATGTAAATCCTAATTTTGTTTCTTTGTGTTCATTTCTTGTTGACTGGGATGATGTAAGGATGAACGTTTTGTGGTTTTTTCTTTTGCTGGGCAGGAGGGTAGTTGTTGAGACTTGACAGGTTTAGGAAGTGGTATGTTCTTGTTTGCTTTTTTTTTTGTTTGGTTTTTTGGGGGGGGCTTTTTTGGGTTTTTTTTGGTTTTTTGGGGTTTTTTTTGTCAGGTTTTTTTTGTTTTGTATGGGTTTTTTGTTTGTTTTGTTTTGGTTTTTTTGGTTGTTTTGTTTTGGTTTTGGTTTGGTTTTATTAGGCCAAAACACAGTAGGCTTTGGGATTTCCTAGATTATTCTACTGACAAAGCAGGCAAAAACCTTTTAGTGATTTAAAGAGAAAAACAAATGACAATTATTTTCATTATTTTATGCTATTGTTGCCTTCATTTTTTGACCTCTTCCCAAACTAAGCTTTAGGGTTATAAAGCGGGACTAATCAGGTTTGAACATCTGTGTTTGAGCTTCTCGTGGTTTAAGTAAGTAGGTTTTCAGGACTTGTGTGTCCACGGAATTGTAGTCTGTCTTCCATTTTGCATCTCCTTCATGTCTTCTGGATTCGTCTCCTTTTTTCCTCCTGCATCCAGAAGTTGCCTCCTCGATTTTGTAATTTTTTTCCCAAGTCACTGATAATTACCTTTTGGGTTTTTTTCCCTCTTTCTTTCTAGTTTGCTCTTTTCTTCTTCCCTCTTTGAAGAAAGAGAGAGATTTAATGTAATGGGAAAGACTTTTCAGGATCCAGAATGAACTTCAATTATATTTACAAAGCCTGAAGACAAATTACCTGGATGTAAAGAGCTTGGTGTCTTAGGAGGGGTTCTGCAGTGAGTCTGAGTTACTTGCCTGTCCACTCTTCATTGGAAAGACATCATTATAGATTTGAAGTATCTGATGGCAGATAGTGGGTGATTAAGTTAAGAGAAACTGCTCATCAGCTGAGCTGCACAGAGGGTGGAATTCACCTCTCGCAAGTGTGCGATCCCAGCTGTCCAAAATCAAGACAGAGTGTTTGGATGCCCTTATAGCCTTGGGAGGAAATAATTGCCTTTTGCAGGTACTTAATTCCCATTACCTGAGGTGTTGGTTTGAAGATCGTACTTTCAGAGAGCTGTTCAATCAGAAATTATCAACTGTAGAGCAACCCTAGCCACCTGAGAAGTGAGTCTTTTGAGTCAATTGTCTTTTTGATGTGTAAGTTTACTAATAAGACACATTTTTGTGTAAACCGTTTCTAATGAAAGTGGGTAGCAGAGTGAGGAGCTTTGGAAGCTTAGCTGTGAGCTTTACTACTTACCGAGTTTTTAGCATTTAGGTATCTGTCTCACATGTAAATTTTTTACAGTGCCAGATTTTTCTTGTTGGAAAGAAGCACTGGAGCACTTTGTGGTTTTTCTTCTTCTGCTCCTTCCTTAGCACCGAGTCCAAAAGGAATGGGAGCGTGGGTGGGATTTTCAGATCTTTCTTTTCCACAAGGAAGGGCATCGCACTTTTTATCCACAATAGCTGTTCCGGTTGCACTTGGATTAGCGTACAGTAGTGTCTTGAGAGTTGCCTGGTGTTGCTTTACTCTTTGGACAGGTAAAATGGCTCCCCTGAGTCCTGAACATGAGAATTGTTCAAAGCATTTGCCAGAGAACTGTGAGGGGACTGCTGATGAAGTTGGTGTAAGGGCGCTTGTTGCAGAGCAGGTCATTAATCAAAATTCTGAGTTGTTGCAGAAGCATTAGGAGAGGTAAGTGGCTTACTTAATTCAGAACTGAGACATTATGGATAAAGCTATGCTGCTTTGTAGCATATTCACAAGAAGGGGCTTTAAGGATTGGATTATTGCCATCTGCAGCAATCCCTGATATGAAGGAAAAAATAGAAAAGAAGAAGAAGAAAGGTGGAGTTGTAATGTGCTGCTCTCCTGTTAAGGTGGTTGCTAATGAAATGCTGCTGTGACCTGGCCACTGATTCTGGAGTTGTAACTGGTCAAGACAGTCTGCTGAGGCTGGTGAGGCAGAACAGCAGCTGCGTCATTTTCCTGAGGCAAGTTCAGTGCTGGTGAGTAAAGCAGAGAGGAGTGGGCCTTTCTCTAATTGCTAGTCCCTTAATATCTTGTGTATAAAGAATCAGCACGTGGCCACCGTATTCCTCTGTGCAGGCTTTCAGTTTAGCAGCTTCTCTCTTTCCCTTCACTAGGGATGGTGCCATTCTTATTGTGTCTACTTATCCAGGAGCTGGCAGGCTGGAGTGGAGGCAAGGGGAATACGGGTTGGGTGTCTCCCTTCCTTCTGAAATTGGTCTGTGCTTCCACTGCAATACAGATCCTGGTATTTCCACAGTTGTTTCTGGAAGTGGTGTGTGCTGAGCACAGGAGGTAATGCTTGGAGTTGTAGGGGTGAGTAGCAGAGTGAGTGTTTGTTCTGTCTTTGCACAGTCAGTGAATTTTGCAGTGTTCTAGATGCTAGCTAGAAAATAACAACAGGACATTAAGTGTCAAGATGGCCATCTTAGTGTCATCATTTTGGGTTCTTAAAATTATTTTCTGAAATGCCATGGGCCTCTGAATTTTATCTGGATGGCTTTCAGAGACTGGCAGTAATGACATGTACTTCCACATCCAAAGAAATTCAGGAATATTGCTGCATCACGTCTTTGCTGATTCTGCAATGCAGTAGCATTGGGCTGTGAGCCCAAAGCATGGTGAAAAGATATAAAACTTCTGACCCAGAGGTAAGAAGAGCCAAATGGACAAGACTTGGAGAAGAAGAGAGGTAATCACAGGAAAATGCAAATTTTAGATGAGGAGATAGAGCTTTTGTTCTTTTGGCCCAGGTCCTTAACGAGAGAGCTATAATTAGGCTAAAATTATCTTTATGGATTCAGTACTGGCAGACTCAAATTCAGCTGCCTCTTAATTAGCATGCAGCATCTTTGTGGTCTTTCACTCTTGAATCAAACCTCACTTTTACTCTTTGTGTGATGCCACAGTTTCAGGTCTGCACAATACATGACCATTCAGGAAAACTTCTTTCCTGCTCATTCTTCAGTGATGTCATTCCTCATAGGTTGATTTGTCTTCATTTCTCTTGCAGATACTATGCTGGTTCTCCTGTAAGTATCTGCACAATATCCAATTAGACAATTAGAATCAGGTTAGTGCCTGGGATATTTTTGTAGTTTATGACTTTACTTCAAATGTCATGATAGCCCCAGAATTCATAAAGTTCTACAGCAGCAAGAGAGGTCACATGTCATGCAACTTGGCCTTAGGGACAGCTTTTTCCCATGCAAACATGTCTTCTGAGAGCAGGGCTGGAAAAGCCAGGTGGTAAATTCTTGTGGCTGGCACTGGCTTTAGGACATGCTGCTTTTAGGGGAAATAGATGTTTTTAGCAAGGGTCAACATAGAATTTGATGTTTAATGTTTCAATAAGCTAAAAAGTAATGTTTGAAACTACAGAGCTCCTTCTCTTTAGTAGGACTTAACATGTGGTATTTCATTTACTAGCTTCTGTGGCCTGAGAAGACTTTTGCTGCTTATTTGTTTTCTTAATGATGAGAAGGGCAGACATTGTATAACTTCTCAGGCAGCAGCGATTATGCAACTGATCCTGTTATCATGGAGCCAAAGTCCTTCCTAGTCCCTGAGCACCAGCTGCTTGTGTTCTGGTTGCTGCTTTTTCTTTTTCTTTCTTTGCCCCTACCCCCTCCCCTCCTCCCCCGATTTGTTTGTGAACAGGTTATTTTTTTTCCCATGTTGCTGTTTCCTTCTCTTTCCAATGCCATTGACACAGTGGTTTGTTTGGGTTCAATCTTCAATTCACTACGTTGCAAGATCAAACTGCCCTTGTACATCATGGGAAGGATGAAATGTATAGAGAAATAAAATAGCTTGATACTTTATGGGTATATAAGAAAAGGCATTTGCTTGGATCTAAATGAAGTATCGCAGATGGCCTTTGTTGGAGTAAAGGTCAAAAGTTACAAGTTCATGTTCTCATGATTTTAGAAACATGTAAATAACTGGTGTTTGTTTAGTTTGTTGGTTTTTTCCCCTTCCTTCAAAGGGTGGGCCTGAGAGAAATTTTAATTCTCCCCCTGGCCCTGCCCTGGGATCACCAAATAAAATATAGTACTCCTGTGTATAAGGTGAGGTAGTTGTAAATCTCATGCTTTTACAGCCAAGTGATCTCACTGCAGTATAATAAAGGCAGTTAATATACTGTAAAAATGCTTGCCCTATTCACACTTCATTTTCAGTTCCCAGTTTTATGTCATGTCATTTCCATTTTGTGTTACATGGCTTCCTGTGAGCGTAAGTGACCAAGGCAGGCTGTTTTGATCATCGATAAAATGTATGGAGGTGGGAGGAGAGATGGTAGACTTGTAGTCTACAGTGCTGTTCCCTCCTTACAGATGTACTGACTATACTGTTTACAAGTCCCAGCAGAGGAGAAATAATAGTTGATCTGTGATACAACACTGTTTGCTGCACTGCTTGTTGCCGTGTCAAATGTGATCTGCATCAGTCATAAATAGGCTCTAGTGCTTAATGTCCTATATCGGGAAATAAATTGGGCTTAAAAGTTTAAGGTCCTTATTTAGTTTGTGAGTCTTATGTTAAAGAAGTTGTAGGGAGTGCAAAGGTTGTATTTTCTTGCTCACAGTGTCTGTACTGTAGATTGTGTATTTGGAGAGGTGACAAGGTGCTATCATTTGTAGGAAACTGGGGCCTTTCTTCTGCACCATTTTTGTTGGAATTTCTTTTCCTTCAGCGGCAGTCTGCCCTGTCTCCTTTTGACAGACCAGGCACACAGAAGATACTCTCTTTTGCAACCAAAAGACTGTGTATAGCATGTATACTTCAATCTTGTCTACTCCTACTGTTAATTTCTGCCGGCCAGGCTGTTCCCAGCCTGGCTCGCAGGTGAACGGGGTCCGATGCCCGCGTGAACCAGCGACTGAAGGATGGTAACTGAGGTTTGCGTGCCTCAGTTTACCAGTGCAGCCCAACGCCTCCTCACAGCATGTAGGCATGCTGTAGCCAGCAGCGGAAGGTACGGAGAAAAGAGTGGAAACTCTGCCAGCTGCATTCCAAGTTTATTTTCTCCTGCCCTCGAGAGGGCAGGGGCCAGTTAGCTTGAAGGGGAGCTAAAGCAGAGAGACCCCGGTTGTTCTCTCGCAGAGAGTTTTAAGGTGTTACATCATCAGGTAGAGATAACAGAATGAACCAATCATGAAAGAAGGTACATGATAGTAAACCAATAAAGACCCCTCAGGGGAGGAACAATATCAAACTAACAAGTAACAAGACAGCTAGAGGGTATTTCAAACCACGCTGACCTGTTACCGGACTTGAAACTTCTGTGAGTGACATGCAAGGGGTATGTTGCTATGCTATAGGACAGCAACATCCTACCTTGCCCCTTCAATTTCTCATAACAGGGACATTGAGTTCTGGCTTGGAAGAGACTGTATGCTGTAGCCACATTTATCATAGGGTTACTTGATTATTTCCATTGTTAGTGAAAGTTCTGCTAGAATTCTGACCCCAGCCCTGCAGTTCTGGCACTGTAAATTCCAGAATGTTGTACTTTATCAGAGCACCCGGTACCGGAGAAACCTAGAAAGTAATTATGAGAAGGGAGGGGTTGTAAAGATTTTTCTGGAAAAGTACATAAAACAAAAAAAACCCAACTTGATATCGTGGGTAATTCTTTGTCAGCATGGTGGTGGGAATGCCCTGGTCTAATGCAGAGTTCACAAAAACAGTGCTTTTGTAAGGTAGAAAACTTGATTGGGAATTTTGAAATTGCTCTTCACACTTCAGTGAAATATGCTGTGGTCCTAATAGCAGTGTGTTCCTGGAGTATTTATCGTTTGCCTCCATGTCTCTGCTTTATAGATGTAGTTTTTCCAATTCATCAAGGGTTTAAGTGATACGATCCTTGAGAAACATTTAGCCACTGTTCAACTGTGTCAATGAATATGTGCATAAATTTGTGTGTGACTGGATGACAAGGTCTGGTGTAGACTGGTAACTTAAAAGACTTTCTTTTTCTTACTGTTGTTTTCAAAAATAGTCAGCAGTTGAGTTAGAAATCTTAGGAATTGAACAATTCAGGAGGAAGGTGTTTCTTTGCTACTTTGGAGAAGAGATTTTTGTTTGTTCTTTTTTCTAAATCTGGTGGTTTCTTTTCCAAGTTGCCGTTGCCTAAATCTCCCCTTAGTGCAGTGTTGAATTTGGTTACTGGAGAGTTTATATTATCTTGAAGGCAATGGGAAATGATAATTCTACACATGCTTCTAGTGAATTGCAGGTGAGGGTTGGTACCAATTTACAATGGTGTTAGGAGCACACTGGAAATGAACAGCAGCTCAAGTTCAGTAATATTCTTGAAGAATTTCTTTTTTAGTCTGTACTATCTTTCCTATTAAGTGCTGTTTGGATTTTCTAATTAACTACTGAAGGACATATTCATGAAATGTTAATTCTGTTGAAAGAGATTTCAGACTAATCTGTCCAATTTACCTTTACTCTTAGAAGAGGCAAATCTCAATTGTGTTACCTGGTAAGAAGAGATATGAGAAGAATTTCCATCAAGAGTAGTACTTGATCACACTATTTAAAGACTGTTTGCACTTCAAGCCTAGGTCCAGAAGAGAACTGCGGTAGTACCTTTTCACTGCAAATATAGCAAAATGTTATTGCCTGAATTGGTCTCTCTAAAGAAACGAACTCCAACTTGCCATCTCCTGAAAGACTTTGGTTGCTATATGAAAATCGGTCTTGTTTGGGCATTGAAAAGCATGAAAATCTAGTATCTTATCTTGGTTAAACTTTTTTTTTCTGAAGAAGTGAAGCCCTTATAAACTAGGAAGGTGATGACATCAATAAGCTTAATGATTTGTCTCATACAAGAGAAGTACACGTGGCATTTCCTGGTTCTGTGATACCTTTCCTCAGCTCTATTTCACCATATCTCAGTTTTTAAATGTGTTTATTTTGGCACCTTGCAGTGTTCAGCAGTGCTCCTCATTTTGTCAGAGCAAACCTAAATATTTCTGATTATGTAATGCGAAGCCCAATTCCTTCAAGATAACACCACGTGAACTTTGGTTTGTTTTTCAATGACATGGACAGCAAGCCAAATGTGATATTTCTTTACAGAATGGGTAGGAATCTACAGTCATCAAATTATGGTTACCTGGTCTCATTAATGGTATTTTTCAGAGAAACTGTAAAGGCACTTCCTCTCCCCTGGAAAAATATATCCAAACACAAATAAACAACAGTTTAAATAGTGTTAACAGGTAGCTTTTATACCTCATCAGTTCTTAGCTTTTTTTACTTCTTGTTCACTTATTTCTCATGTAGCAGAATAGTAATGAAACTTTATTATTGGCTTGGGGGTTTGTTTCTCTTTTTCTCCATTATGGATATATTTTTTTTTACACTTTGTTATGGCACACACAGTTTTAGTCAGAATCATGCTTTTCTCATTTACTTTGATAATTCCATTGCAGAATATTCAAATAGTTTCTACTTTTCAATAGGAAAAATAATTATGACCAACTTAGATTGCATTTAGTATGAGTAGTAGGATTTCTTCATTTGGGAAATACTGCAGGCAGGTAGTAGAGGAAAAAATTGTGAAGAATGGTGTCGTTGGTAGTTCACAGGCAGAGGAAAAATAAGTTCTTCAAGTTATATTTGCAGCAAGTTGAGTTAGAATGTGTTAAGAGCAACGAAGGATCAAGATGGATCATCAAGTAGCTGTTAGATTCCTCTTCTTAAATGTTGTCCACTTTCCCTTCCTCAGCAAAAAACCCAAAATCAGGCCAAACCACCTGTCCCCCAAAAAAGAATAAGGCAACGATCCAGGTGGAAACAAAAACTTCATTGTTGGGGTCAAGGAAATAAGAAAGCCATATAAATATGAGTACCTAGCAAAAGATGCTGAGAGTATGGAAACTCTAGGCAAGATTGAAATGAAAACAAGCTTTGAGATACCAAACCCCAGTTACTGAAGTACTGAAAAACAATGGTATGGCCGACTGAAGGTAATCCCCCTTTGATGAAACAATACCCTCTGCTTGCAGATAGGTCCAAGGGTCAGGGCAGACCCTGCCAACTTGGCAGAGGGTCCAAAAAGCAGTTTTTAGAGTTTAAAATATAACACCATATGGTAAGGCAATGATTCTTACAGGCTGTATGTAAATACTATAGGATTTGTAGCTTGTTCTAGATTGTTTAATGTAAGTTAGAATATTCAGCACAGAAGATGATTAATTGTAATGTAAACGGGAAAAAAGGTATTCTGTATTCTATTCTGCTCTGTATTCTGTATCCTGCATTCTATTCTGTATTCTACTCTGTATCCTCCTTCTCTGCTCTCTGACCTGCTCCAAGCTGCGTCTGCAGCTCCTAGCAGGTCCCCTGCACCCCTGCTCTTTCACAATAAACCTCATGCTCTAAGACCTGACTTCAGACATCTCTCGTCTCCGTCCCAGCCGTCCTGGACAGAAACACCATGAACTAATTACCACAAACAGAAGAAAATCCTACACTTCATGTATACACAAACTCAGTAACTACAAATCTGTTAGAAATATTTACTTATGAAGGTAGGATTCTGTGCCTGTGTAACAGGGAGAGGTGGATAACTGTGGAAAACAAGTTAAATTTCTAGTCTGTTGATCTTTTCTCTTAAGAGGTTTCTTCATGATTGGTCATGCAGATCACGCAAATACTGAGGTTACTGGATGACTGAAGAGACATTGTAATTTCTTATTAGCAAGTGACACTTCCTTAAGTCATTCAGTGTCTTTTTTTTCCCCTGTATGTATTAAGACTTAGTGATTGAAAATTGTCTGGATCTGAAATTTGCATGCATGTGTTTTTACAGATTTTGCTCTGAACATGTTTTTTTATGTAAAGACATCATGTCTGAAATCCTGACAGGAAGCTTTTTGTATGGAATACATGCTTGGACAGAAAGAAAACATGGAAAACTAAATCTGTTATCTGCATTCTTACACTTTCAGCTTCTTAGGATTGCTAGGCAATACATCAAGTTTTACTGTTAATTGGAGGATAAAAATGGGTATTACTTACTCATCTAATCTGATTTAAGTTAATGCTCAGGAGTGGGTATTATGAGATCTTTATTGGCCTGTGACCTCCCTCAGATATAACATCTCAGAAAAAAAGGAAAGAGGAATGAATGGGTTGAGGAATGAAGTGTCTAGGGATACACTTTTGAGAAACAGACTGGCGTGTCTCAAGTAGTGAGTGCTGCTTTCTGAAAGAAGAGAAAGAAGTACCTGGTCATAATTTTTGCAGATGATTTTAAGAGTGACTCCATTTAGACACTTACTTTTTCTTGCAGGACTTGTTCTGCAGTACCTTAGTTTCCCTTTGGTTCAAGGAAAAAGAAAAGTCAATTAGCTTAGTTTATTAAGCGCCAGTGATGAGCTACATGGGGAGGTCTGACCCCCATTTGTGGGGAGGTGCCTGTTCAACTTGAGGGTCACTAAATAAGAAGGTGACTTTTTACTTTGGGTGTTCTTTGATTTCACATTGCAGACTGAATCAGTTACTGAGATATTCAGTATCATTTTAGTCTGCTGATGTTTGTTGGGATTTTTAAAAATTTTATTTCTAACACTTGCGTTAGCTGGGCAAGACAGAAAATGTTTGATTCAAAATGAGATCCCTGGCAGCTGCCAAGAAGGCAGAATCCAAAGATGTGAGGACTTTGCAGGCAGTCTGCAGAACAAGCTCTCCCAGGAGCACAGTAAATGATCTTGGATGATACTCAGAATATCTGTCTTCTCTCAGGATGGTGTCTGTAGTTCAGTGGATTTCTTTGTTTCCATTCAGTTACTAGAATAAGGCATCATCACATTTACTATCAGATGCTGGCAAACTGTGCAGTAAAATCGGCATTTGTGGAAATTGTTGTCCTAATGTTCCTTTTCTAACATGCCTTGTTTCTTCATTTAAGTTAGAAGTTGGACCTGGAGAGAGCTGTCCAAATACATACCTTGCAAACTCGCAGAGTACGAAGAACTGGTTATAGGTGGGAGTTCAACGAGCTGAGTAAAAAGACTCTTCAGTGAGATGAGAACCAGAGTTCTGCAGCACTCTCCTGAAAGGTGAAGGCTGGAAAATTGTGGTGACATGACTAGCACCACACTAGTTACAAAACATTTTGTAGCTGTACATGGGCCTCGGAAACAGAATCTGGGAGCTTAAGATTCATGGTGTAGTGTGTGATAGAACAAATAAATCTTTATTATTAGGATTTATGTATCTCTTCAACTTTGACTTGTTCAGTTGCAATGTTGAACAGAATCTTTAGGCTATTCATAAACATTTAAATACATACTGATCTGTTCTTTTGGTGGACAGGCTACGTACTGCCTTAACTCTATCTGAGTTGGCCAAATTCTCTGTCAAAAACAGACATGACCCACAGACCTTCTCAGAAAGGTAACATTTAATTTAACAGCGAGTAGACAATTTGTTGAGATACATGCCCTTCAAGGCTTGAAGGTCACTGACCAGAAAAGAGTTCTTGTAGAACAGAAATAGCTACCTGGAAACCCAGAAATGGGAGCTCTGCTGCAAATCTGTTTCGTCTGATCTCTGGATATACCTGGACACCAGCTGTGCAGCACACAGCCTGGGAACTGTGTGCTGAGCCCAGGGCAGTGCATTGGTGGGAAGTGTGTGCAGCCTGGCTGGCCGGTTACCTGGAAGTCGGCTTCCTCTCTGCCAGCTGCCCTAATTTTCCTCTCTCTCACCGCACACCGAACAAGTGGCCCAGCGCTGTGCATGCTGTGAGTGGCTCAGTGCTGTGTTTGAAGGTGAGGGCGCTGTTGAGGAGGTGCGTGCAGGCTAAAGCTGCTCCCCGGGAAGCACAGCTACATCTCCATTACTCTGGGACAATTTCTCCATGTTGCAGAGGAGAAAAGCAGAGATTCACAGATGCAAGAATTAACTTGATGCAAGACAGCTCTTGCCTTTATGAAAATGTTACCTGAAGTACAGCACCATGCAAATGGTTGTGTTGCTGTCAAAGGCAGCTCACCAGGACAGCTGCTTTTGGGTAATACCCTAGTGTTGACTCCAGGCAGGACCACCAAAATGTTGCCATGCCAAGATTCTCTGTGATCCTTGTTAAGGAAGGGTTGTTAGCACAGGCCAAAATGTTGCCCCTCTCCAGCACTGCAGGTGCTGGAGAAAAACTTGTCACAGGACTCGAGTGCTGCTGGACTGGGTGACTGGTAGAGCTCTGGAGAAACCTGCTTGGAACTTGTAGGGCTGGATCTGAGTCAAATACAAAAGATGCTGCTAGTCAGGAGGTCTGTATGCTTGGGGAGGGCCTGTCCTCTGCCCAGTATGTTCTATAATCTGTCTGCTTTCTGTTCTTTTCCTCCTGTTTTTCATGTACTGCAGACTTAATGACTGGTTTTCTGGCCTCCAAGTAGATGCCGGGAGAAAAAATTCTGTCCACTGGTGAAAGATTACCTTCCCTTTTGTAACATGTCAGGATAGGCAGGAAGCTGAAGGCTGCAGAGTGAAAAGAATCCGTGCAGTTGGGAGGTTTGGGAAAGCAGGGCAGCAAGTCAGCTGACTTTGCATGTTAAATGTTAGAATGGAACACTGGGATTAAGACTCACTCTATACATGACAGTGGGGAAGAGAACCTCTCAAGGTCTCTCAGGTTGGGAGAAACCTTGGCAAGCTTGTAGTCAAACCAACCAGCTCTGAGATGGGACCAAGTTGTACTGGGCTTGATCCTGTCATCTCTTGAAAATCTCCAAGTCTGGAGACAGCACAGCTTCTCTGGGCCCCATTCTGGTGCCTCTCTGTCATCAGTGGGAGAATAAAGCTTCTCTTTATGTGCAGTCTGAACCTCTCTTGTATAAATTTATGTCTGTTGTCCTTTGCCCTCCCACCATGCAGTGCTGTGAAAAGTCTGGCTTTGTCTTTGGTTTGCCAATAGCCTGTGGCACCTTTTAATATAGGTCAGCCTTCAGTCCTTGTTAGGAAATTGTAACTTTGTGATTAATTAAAGTAAATAAAAATGAATATGAGCTTGGAAGTAACGGCAGGGATAACATAGTGATATATTGATTACATTATGCAATCTCACATCTGTGAGTGTGGCTTTATTGAGCAAGCTAGCATGTAGACACTAATTGAGAGGGAAAAATCTTTATTTACTTTTGAGTATAGTGTTTGCAACAACTTACACACTTCTCTTTGTAAAAGAAACAAATAACCATACCCCCATCAGTGAGGGAATTGAACATAGTATTTAAAATTGTGTTGCAAGCCTCCAAATACCAAGGTAGCTGATCTGTTCTTAGGAATGCCAGAGCATCTGTCTTCTGGGCAGATACTTGACTTCTGGATTTCAGAATTTTAGATACCAGTGATTTAGATAATCAGGGTTTGTCTCTGTATCTAGAGGGTTTTATTCATCCTGTGGAAAACTAAAGAGCTAGCCAGGCATTAGCTTTCTGAAATAAAAAGAGAACCCTTCTCTATTCTGGTCTTTGTTTCCCATTGATGAAGCAAAATGTTATGTGTGTTCATGTAGGTTTATTTTATTCTTTCATAAATAAAATAATAGCTTGTATAAAAAAATACTCTATTTCAGTGTGTACTTGACTGATCTGATTAAGGGCCCTGTGGACAGATATCTGATCAGCTTATAAAGTATTTCTGTGGTCACTAATCTGTATTTCAGAAGAGATGACCACTGTAGAAATTTTTACTATCTTCTTGGAGATGCACAGGGATAAGATGAGAGGCACTGGACACAAGCAGCACAAGGCCAGTTACAAGGAGGGTAGAAATTTGTACCATAAAGGTTAAAGGCACAGTTGGTTTCTAAAAGGAACAATGGGATTTCTACCCTCAGAGATGCTCAGAGCTCGCTGAGCAACTGATCTAAGCTGCCCCTGGGCTGAGCAGAGGTTGGGCCACATTGAGCTTCACAGAAGCCTTCCATCCTATATCATTCTGTACTTATGTGCAAACAACATCCAGTATTTCAGTGACAGAAATCATAGTGCTGTAACTTTAAGACCCAGTTGCTTAATTTGAAAACCTCTATGTAAAAAAGACAGTGCTTCTTATCAAGCAATACAATTTATGAAATTTTGTATCACAGGTGACCTGCAAATCAGTTCAGCATGTCTGTGTAGGGAGCATCTGGAGTTTTGCACCGACACATTGTGATTTATTTCTACGAGAAGCACTTTTCTTTGCTGTTAGGAGCAGAAGACTGTTTATGGGTGACCGAATTAATGCGTCCTTGGCAAAGACTTTTGTAAATTGTGGATTGAGTTGGGTAGGTGAGAGCATTCTGAAGACAGCTTGAAATAAATTTTACTAATCTATTTAAATGTGCATGGTTTTGATGGTTCATTCAGAGAGGGAATTAGCATTTATTTCCATTTGGAGCATCAACTTATAATAGCAGATATTATCAAAGCATGCAAATTTAATTAGGGAGTAATTAAAAGGTGAAGTAACATGAAGCGTGTATGACAATTTTCTTGTTCCTTTTTCAGACTAATTTTGGCTTTGACTTAACACAAATGCAGTTTATGGAGCATATCTTCTTTCCAGTGGCATAGAAATCAGGTGTTGCAGTAAGTCTTCCTGACTTCCAAATGACTGCAGTTAAACTGAAGCAAGATTTGGGCTGTCCAACAGTTTGCCTGCAATAAATGAGACTGGATTTATTTCCTTGACTTTCATTGTGTTGCTTTAAAAAAGCTTAAGTTGTTGGTGTTAAACTTTCCTTGCTTTTAAGTTGTACGCAGTGCCAGATTGTTGAAGTTCTTGTCCTGCATTCTTCCTCTCTGTGTAGAGGATGCTTCTGGAGGAGATGTGAATGCAGCTGCAGTTCAAGCAGTTTCTCTAGGTTGATGTCTCCGTGTATACCTGGCTGGCCATTCACATCTACATCTTCTGAGGCTTTGCTGTATTGAGAAGAAACTGCCTGAAAGGCAAGACTAGAATTTTTTAGGGTAGGGAGGAGCTGTTTGAAAGACAGAGTGCATGGTACCCAAGAGATCTGTCAAGGGTTTCTGTTGTTTGTGTTTAGCTCTTGGACGACTTCAGTGAAGAGGAGCAACATTTAAGAGTTGTACATTGTAGGGTGGCTGTAACAGTCTGTCATTAAGACCCCTTTTGTGAGGGTTCTTCCCTTTGCTCTTGAGTGTGAAGGTGTTTTGAGGGTTGGCATGGAACTTGGCATGTTGTTGCACAGAGTGGGGTATCTTCAGGTTTTTTTTTTTCTCCCCAATTTATTTTTATCTGTCTAAACATGATTAGTTGTTGGGATTATATATTCCCCCTCCACCTCCTGAAAGTTGTATTTAAGCTGTGGTGGCGTTTCCTCCCTGCCCGCCACTGGTATCATCTTTCTAGTTACACTGAGTCTTAGGGACAGCAAGAACACCGAGTTACCGATGTTCAACCATATTCTAAGTTGAAGATGAATGGAATAATAGTCGGTGAAAATTTTTAAGCAGTCTGTGGTGGCAAATGTCTATAGGCTTAGGTGTGTCATTTTTGCTGTCTTCTATTGTGAACCTCAGAGGCTGATCTCTGAGAAGGTAAAGTGCGTGCCTTAATGCATTTCCTTCATCCTTCTTGAGCAGGAGGAGGTTAATGGAGTCTTCACTGGGAAGTGTGCATTCATTTGGAAGTATGATGAGAATGCTGAGAGTTGGATTTATAAACAAAAAGCAAAAGAATCCGGGAATACTGGTGAGGAGAAGAAAGTACCCAGGTGCTGGAGTTGTGAACTTTACTGGAAACAGATGTGGTACCTTTCTGTACTTCTTCCTGCATGCAGTTCTACAACTCTAGAGGTTGTTTTAGCAGAAGTAGTGAATAAGAAACGGTAATGAAAAGAGTTTTTTGGAGGAAGCCAGAAACAGAAGGTTTTTACCTGTTTGAAGTTTTTGTTTGTTTGTTTTTTACAAGTGAGGCTGACCCTTATGTTGGCTTAAGGTCTTGTCTTTGTCAGAGGGAAACATCTGGCTCTTTCATCCTGATCTTACTGTTAAAACAGCTGGAAGTACTTACACAACACGTTGCCTGCATTTGTATTCCTTCTCTCAGATTTTATGTACAGCAAAAATATTTTGTTGCCAAAGTTATTTCTCATCATAGTAGGCAGCGTGGATTCAGACCCACGCTCGTGCTGGCCTATGGTCCTGACCTCTCACCTCATCTGGCTAAAGACAGGCTTTGACATCACATCCCTTGCAGTGTGTCTGAAAGTGAACCAGGGAGGTAGAGAATGCACGCTAAGCACACATCTCTGCTAGAAAAGGCAGAAAATGTACTTGGATCACATAATGTTTATGATCCCTTTGGTTTGTTTCCAGCAGAGGCAGGGTTTTATCTCTATGGGATGTGGAGTGAGTGCTAGCACTCAGTTACTGTAATTCCTTTCAACAACAGTTTATATGTAATGTCTTCCTTGACTTCTCTTTGATGTAACATGTAAGTGAGTTTTTTAACTTTGCAAAACATGGAAGCAGGGAGGAAAATGGAAAAAAATAGGTCTGAATAGGTTTCTGTTAAATACCTGTGGTGTATGTAGGCACAGAAGAAACCTTATGCTCTTGTAGGGCTTTCATTTTTTAATATTCTGATGACACCAGTATGGTATGCATGAAGTTGATAAACATAGTTTATCCACAGAGGGATACTTGGAAAATAAATAAGGGGAAAGCAGCTAAGATGGAAGTCTGCATAACGTTTGTATTTCTTTTTCAGAAATAAGATGTACATAAAAGCAAATTTTTATGGTATTACTTGGTCAGTTTTCTTTGCAGGAACCAAGTGGTTTTTGATTGCTGAGATTTTGTTATTCAGCATTTTTTGTATGATGTCTGGTGAGGGTAGCAATCAAATTCTATTTGATTTGTTAAGCTCTAGAAACAGTGAGTACTGAGATATTGAGGCAAAATAAAGAGACCTAAACCACCTGGTTGAATACCTAGTGGGATGCAGGTCTGGAAATGCATGTTACAGCAAGCAAATTATTTAAATGACAAGGACAAAGGAATAATGGCAGCTAAGAGAAGTTATTTAAGTCATAAATACATATTATTAGAACTTGATTTAAACTTTTTAGTTTTGGTTCTGAAGAAGTATGTTTGGATAAGAAATAGTTCAAGTTCAGTTGACACTGAAACAAAAACATATTTATACAAAAAAAAACCCCTTATAAAGCAAGAGTGCATTTGTTATAAAATACATGTTGAGGCAATGGACTTTGCATTTAAAAAGGCCAAAAAACTTTTATTCATATGATGGAAAAAATATTTTTAGTTCTCTTACGTAATTATGCAGATTACGTAAATAAACTCTTCAAGAATTGCCTGTAGATTGGGACTTGAGTGAAAAGGAAAACGTCTGTTAAAATTGATGGTAATTGCTGTGAAGTGTCACTTAGGTTTTTATTGGTCACACTCAAGCTGGCCGCCCTAATGCTACGTTTTGAGAAAATAGTTGCAAATTACATGTTCCAACTCTTTGAACCAAAGGAAAGCCCTTCAGTGCAGCAGGGAGCTTTATGTAAGCCATGGGTGGGGGTGTTTATGGTAGCTGAAACTTGTTTTCTGAATGACACTTGGATTCTGGAAAATAATAGCCGTGGCTGCTGCCAGGGTTCAGTGTTGGGTCATGAAAACAAGGTGACGCAGAGCTCGGCTGTGCCGGCGTCGGCTGAATCAGACGCCGCCTGTGCGTGCAGCGTTCTGGGGAGGAGAAATCACCACCGTGTTTGTTTTGCACTGCAAGTGGAATCACCGTAACTCCCTGTTGCATTTGTTACTTGTGGTGTACTTTTTCATGAGGTAATTGCCACTTGAGGCACTTTTGAAGTGGTCAGGAGCAGACACCGGATACGGAATGGGCAGTTTGGTTCTTCTCTGTGCTGCTTTTCCATTGTGGATTTGAGCAGCCTCTGCGTAATGTGTGATCTGCAGATAGGAAAGCCATTAGCCAGAGAGCAAGGTGCTGCCTGTTTGGAGAGATTCAGGATGAACTTAGATTCCTTTCAGTGGACAGAGATGGGCAAGGAAGCCTGTAGGTAGCACAGCCATGGAGTACCGTACTGCCTGCATGCCACCAGGAGATCCATAGTCCCTGTGGAAAGTCAGGAACCTAGTTCAGATGGAGAGATGGTGAATGCCCTAAGAAATCATCTAGGAAAGTTAAATCTGAATCTTGTTCGTAAAACATAGATCCTTGTCTTGGGGTGACTTTATGATGTGTATCCCCTATCACCGCTCTATGCCCAGAAATTAACTTTGTGCCTTTCTGTGCCTTTAAACTGAGCCTGAGAGGGGGGAGAGAAAAAACCCAGCGAACTTTTCAAAACAGTTGTTCAAGGACACAGATACGCACTCCTTGGCTTTTGCAGTGGCGAGAGCGGAGGAAGCTCCTTGCTTGCTTTTCAGCCAGGTTTCGGCTCCTTTTCTCTGGAGGGAGACAGAGAGCTGACCTTTGTTTCCTGGGACTTTGGTTTTTCCGTTTTTTCTCTTCTGGACTGTTTCAACAACATCAGAACACATCGGGAGAATTTTCTCCAAGGCCCAGAGGTGGGCCCACGGCCTTGCCGACCCAGCTCCGAGGAGGAGAGAGACCACACCTACAGAAGGACTCTGACATCTTCCCAGGTTTCTCTCCATAGCAAGAGATTTCATTATTTAGCATTATTATCCTTTTCCTGTGTGTTTGTTAAATAAATAGTTTGATCTCTTTCACTTTCCTTTGAGGAAATTTTTTTTTTCCTGAACCTGGTGGGGGAGGGGTGGTTGTAACCTGCCTTTCTCACAGAGGATATTTCCTCCAAATTTGTCCAAACCGGCACAATCCTTTCCTCCAGGAAAGGTTTTGTTTAACATGCAAGTCAGTATATTTCTCCTTTACACTGGAGACTTAGTGATTAAGCAGGAAGATGACTAAGCTATGCCACCCCCTTGGCACTGACCAGAACCAGTTCTCCTTTCTCAGAACTTGGAGCAGGGTTTTTGTCAGAGTAGCTGCAATATCTGTCTGAGGGTTTCTGTGCCTTCACTAGGCTGGGGGATGTGAGGAGACTGGAGTTGTATGAGCTTTCTTTGGTGCTTCCCGAGTTTTGCTCTTTGTGATTGGTGGATTCAAAAGTAACCTATTTTGTTACTTAGTTTAGTTACATTTCTTTGGAGAGGATGGTGTTTTAGGATATTCAAGGTTGAAAACATCTTCCTTTTTCTCATTGCTGCAGTATAGATGGTGTGTGCTATTGGTTTTGCAGTCACTTTTGTTAACTGATGACCACAGGGAGAATTAAAGCTTGGGCAATACTGAAGATCGGTCGATGGAAGTGAAGTAGGAGTGCTTTATTTTTTTGGCACCACAGAAGGCATTTAGTTCTTGTTAACTATGTTTAAACAGGACCTCCTGCTCCCCTGTGTTTATTGGTTTTGAGACTGCAAGTGAAAACAATTCACTTTGTACAGATGCTTTTGATAAAGTCTTTCTCAAGCTATTGTGACCCTGACAAAATATGGAAGTAGGATAAATATAAGCGAATCAGGACTTAGAGACAAGGCATTCCAAATGTACTGTGGGAATATAGATAAACTATAAACTTTTGGTTCAGGACCAAGTAAAGGACACATATGAAAGAGGGTTGCAAGCTGTCTCCTGGGTTGTACTTCCTCATGGCCTTTTTTACAGTTTTAACTGGAAAAGATGCTGATATTACCCTTTCATTTCTGCTCAAGGAAGCTTGTGGGTTTTGAGTACTTGTAGTGTAACTGGTCATTTGAGCTTTGCAAATATAGTAAGTGTTAATTAAGTTTGGTGCAATCACAGTCTGATCTGATTTTGAGTCTGAGACCTCCATTGTCTGTATTTAAAAATAAAAATCTGTCATTTTGAACCTGAGAGGTGGTTGGTTATATAATAAAGTTCTTAGAGTGAAATTCAGTTAAAGATAGCTGGAACTGCAGTTCCCTATTTGTTTTAAGGTTTGTCCAGTAAGTGTTACTATGACAAAAGGACCATTTGTTTATTGTCTTAGTTTAAATATTTACTTGCTTCTGTAGAGATAAAAGCAAAGTGCTCCCCCTACTTCTTGTATTTCTGAGTTCCATGGTCCAATTTCTACAGTTTTACATGCTGTGGTTCTGGCTGGTGGCTCCTTATTTTTCCCCATGAACAGATGAAAGTGGAAGGAGAAGGTTTCAATGTCATGGAGGATGGAGTTAGGACAGAAATTCTCCTTTAGTTGTTAATGCTGAAATCTTGCGCTTGCCAGCAAGTTCTTTAAGTTTTTCGAGCATAGAACAACATTGTAGCAAAATGTCTTATTGTTTTAAGCTCCGCAACACCTCTATGAGTAAGATTTTCACATTAATGCCATCTCTCTTACAAAGCCTTTCAAAGGTACCTGATGCTGTACTGCTTTTTTTACCCATCAATTTCCCCCCACTGAAATCTTTTCTGCTCCTTTTAATGTTCAAAATAATAAAACAGTAAAGGATATAAATTGTATTATAACGTTTTTCCAGTTGCTTTAGTTATGCCTGTACTGTGTGGTGCTGTGGAGTGTAGGAACACCTATACTAAGAGTGCTAAATGGGGTTGACTGGGAATCAGAGGTAAAATAATCAGAGGTCTGCCATCTCATGGCTAATTAAGGTGCAGCATTTCACCTAGTTATTTGCCAGGTCCTACAGTGGCCGCTGCTGGGTTTACTGCCTCTACCACCTGCCTTGGGTTAGCTGGAGAACCTTGTTGTGATGGATTCATGGAGTTGTGCTGAAATGAGCTCAGACTTGGTGCTCCCTGTTGGCTTGTGTGTGTCCGCTTGCAAATTCTAAGATGAGTATTTTATAACTCTGAAAACAAGAGGCAAACTAGGGGAGAGGCCAGGGAAAACTGCACACGTTCAGTAGCTTCACAGTTGCTCAGCTGGGTTAGTGTCAATGTAGCTTAGTTCTTATTCCCCTGCTGTAATGATGAGAAATCACCTGGTTCCTCAGAGGGATGCTCTTGCTGATCACGGGCTGTCAGTGCATTAATTACTGGGCTTGCACTTTGTATTAACTCTTTTAGCAGTTCATGTGCTCTCAGTGAGTATCATTTAATCAGAGAAATACTGCTGTGTCAGTTTCTAGTTTGCTACAGTTCCTTTTCCCAGAGCTATTTAAAAGATTTCTTAGTTTGTGAAAGTCCAGTTGTCATAGGAATGACTCCTCTTTCATTTCAGAACAGCAGACCTCTGTGACTTTATTGTCACATTTATATTCTAACCTTTTTCTCTTTTACCTAGTGAGAGAGCAGCTTTGGTGTTGAAGAGAAACCTCGGAAAGGAATGGGCCCTGTTCTCTTGAAGCTGTTTGCCCTGATCCCAGGAATGCTGTAGAGGTTAGTGACGTGAATGCTGAAGAGCTTTTGTGGAAATTGCCTTTTGATTTGTAATTGGCACACTCTTCAATAAATTCTGTGTGAAGCAGTTCATTTGCCTGTCACAGAAAGGGAGTTAATTCAGGCACTGTCAGAACACAGTCAGCTTAAAATTGCTCTACCCAAACAAAATTGAGGATTCTGTTTATCTGTGTGGATGTTGTGGAAATACGTTGCTGGGTGGTCACAGAAAGTTGTGTGGGTGTGATGCATGTTTAGAGGCAAGCTGCATTAAACTTGGAGGTTTTAATCAATAGGTTTAAAAAAAAAGGGTAAGAATGATCATAATGCATGAGACTGTAGTGCCTGATTCTTCTTTGACTTTCTTGAGTCTCTCATTTTTGCTTTGAGAGAAGAATACTCCTGATCTTCAGTAGAATTGACAGGCTAGGAAGGGTCCATTCTGTATCCACACAGAGGTAATGTCATCTCTACTTCTGCCTCAAGTGACTTGTATTTCGGTGTTATATCCTAGTTTATTTGGGTTTGTACAAACTGTATAGACTGCTTGCTGTGAATGTTTTTCCCCAGAGCTCTATAGTCCTGCTACAAATATTACGCCGTACAAGAAGCTTCCTTTTGTAACTAGAACATTCAGTCTAGTTTACTTCCATGTTTTTGGAAAGATAACAAGGATGATGTAGATTTGTTATCTAGTGGTTTACTTTTTAATTAGTGAAGTAAAAAAAAACTTGTATAACTATTAAATTCAGTAAGGCTTGGTTTTGCTGATGAAAAAGGAATGTAGCAAGTAAAGTTTGATAGAGTGGTGGGATGGGGAAAGGGAAGAAGTAGGCCTATTGAAGTGCTCCTAAAGCAAAGAGGTGAATTTCCATAGGAACCGTTGAGTTAAACTCTATTAAATCTGTCTGGTTTCCTGTAAAGGATTCTGATCTTTGTTTGCTTACTTTACAAGCATAGGTGTGTGTGGTGTAGCTACTGAAGAGTAACGTCCAAGCTTTGCTAGGACACCCTTTAACATACAGACCCTTTTGGAGCCATAAGAAAAACAACATAATGGAAAAAAGGCTGCAGCATGTCACACACACAGAAAGTGAAGAGGTGACTCAGTGGGAAAAGACTTGTTAGTACAAGGAAATGTTAGTTGGCATCGCTCTTTGAGGCACAGAGAGCTCAACAAGTGCAAGTGCTGCCACTTGTTATCAAGAGCTTTTAGTCACTGATGTATTCTCATCATCTTTATCTTGTTTCATATAAAACTGAGAGGTGTAAAGTGTTCAAGGGGAGGTATCACTTCTAATTTAACAAAAGTATACGGAAGACAAAAACCCCAAAGCACATCCTGCCATGTGAAATCCTTCACTCCAACATCAATGCTTTCATTCTAGCTCTGTGCTGCTGCTTTTGTTTCCAATGTTTTATTCATTAACAAAAAACACAAACTTGTCCACAAGGGGGTCTGACAGAAATATGCCTTTTTTTACCTTAATAGAAAATACGTAGCTCCCTTCAACCTATTGTGTTAAGAAGTTTTTGAGACATCCATATATATATATGTATATATGTATATGCACACATACACACTACTTTATGGAGAATAAAAGAAGATGAAAGGTTTATCTCCTCTCATGTTAGTCTCCCTCTTGACTTAGTAAAAGCAGTTGGTTGAAAGCCTGTTGAATGCAGACTATTTTGTGAATCTGTGAAGATTGTCTTGTTAGAATCACGATCTGCTATTCAGATATTTATGTAGAAAATAGTTCCTTAGCACTTCATGCATCCTGTTCTTCCAGTTCTGAGGACATGCAAGAACTGGGAGAGCTTAACAGCTTGGTTTTAGGGTTGTGGTTATATTCCTTTCAGACCCAAGCCTGCTATATTTGATTTGGTTGAGCTCTCCGTGGGGCCACGCTGAGTTTCTCTCCAGCTGTGGCATGACTTACCTGCAGCTACATGGATAATAGTAAAAACTGTGATGCAGTTTATGAGCACATAGGAGATAATGAGATAAGGGAAGACAGCCAACCAACATGAATTTGCCAGGGAGAAAATTGTGTCAAACTGATTAGTTTGCTTCCTTGACAGATGATTTAGATTAGTGCATAAGGGAGGCAAGGGATAGAAGTGATACAAATAGAAGTGTATAAGGTTTTGAAGGATGTTCTTTTGAGTGTAATATGTGCAGTATTTTGGTTTTTGTAAATGAGATCTTCCTTAAATGCCTATGTTGCAGGAGCAAAATTTATTAAAAATGGTTCTGTGGAGCCCTTAATAGGGATTCAGGATCACTTGGAAAGGCATTTGAAGTAGGCTTCCATACTAGCTTGTCATGGCTGGATTTGTCAATGACCCCCATGATTTAGATTTTAGTACATGGAGTAGAGTTTAGTTACGAGATGTGCAGGTGATGTCAGTTTGGGAGCAGACAGAATGGGCAGCCCAGTGTGCTGATATGAAACTGTCACTGGGTAAGCTAAGTGTGTGTGTTGGCTTGACCTGACTCACCCTGTGTTTATTTGTTATACCACAGGAGTTCAGTCAGTGTATATAACCTAATTATGCTGAGTTTACTGGGTTGGATGGCCTCGTCCAACGCTCACACCACAGCTTGTGGTACTTTTCTATCCTTTAGAAAACTGCAGCATTGAAACCTAGAATGTGAGAGGAAGCGTTTGTTTGTAGCACTTTCTTTATTCTGCCACAGGGAGAAAATGTATGAGTAGGGAGGAGTGACCATATTTTTTAAGAGCTTTTATAGAATAAGATATAAAATATAGAAATAATTGTCATCTTGGGATGGTGTTGGAGAAGTCTGACATACTGCTTTGTTTTTAATTCCCTGTGATAGAAAGGGGTGTTTGTGTGCCATGCTTTTGTACAGACAACGCTCTTCTCATAGTTGTCAGGTTATCATGAAAGATTCATTTTGTGGCTCCCTTAGAGGTAAACACAAATTTTTCACACTGGGTCAGTAATTTTTGCTAGCAATAGATTAATGCCTGAAACTCCCTTTGACATGTTCCCGTCTGTTGGTGATGCCATAGTTTCTTACGGATGGGAAGCATAGGGAGGCAAAAAAACCCCTCTATTTAGGTTATCTCTGTGGGGATGCTGCTCTCTGTTTCTGTGATCCCTGCTGCTGGTTTCCTGACTTCTTGGGGTATGGCTTTCTCCTTGGCATCCTAGCAAATGTTTTTCTAGCAAAACTACAAATTAAGAAGGTACACCTTAGCAGAGAGTGGTGCACCAGTGGTGTAATTGGAATAACAAGGATGCTGTGAAAGTTTCATGCCCCATCTTCCATCCCGAAGAGAGGGGGGGATATTGGAAGAGCCGCTGCTGCTAAGTGATAGCCTGTGAAAGGCAAGCCTTAGGCAGTCCCTTGGAAAGACTTTTAAATCCTATGAATTGAAACAAACTGGAGGCACAGTAAACCTAGTTTTAGAGCTTTCCCTTGTTTGATTTTAATTTCAAGAAGCTGCCTGGGAGAAATCTCAAAGGCACATTCCTGTAGACGCAGAAATAACTGTTCAAAGTGCTGGGAGATGAAACTGATGTGCAGCAATTTTTATAAGTGAGGAAGTAATAGAGCAGAAGTGGGCTACCACCTGCCCGTGTTGCAGTGAGAGTGTATTAGAAATACAGTTTACTCTTCTTCTTTAGTGTTGCTAAAAGGTCACCTTAGGAGAAGACAGAGAAGTAAAATCAAATTAAAGAAAGAAATGTATGATAAAATTGTGAAGGAATATATGGATGTATAAGAGAAGAAGCCTTTGCTGTGATACTATTGTTGCAATTAAATTCTAGTATTGAGCATTTATTTACCTAATTCTTTCATGTGCCTTTGTTTGTCAACATTTGCAGGGTTTCACTCTGTTTATTGCATTATGTTTGTCTTAAAAATAGACAAGAGTAGTTATCCTCATTCTGTGCACTGCTTAGTGTCAAAGCTTAAAAGGGACACAAAACCAGAGAAAAGGGATAGCACTGAAAAAAATCTTGTTTTCTCTCTTGTGGGGAGCAAGTTCTGTTCCCAGGTTCTTTGCATCCATAACAGCCAAACAGTGCAGGTCGTCTAAGGGAGCCCATACACTTTCACCAGATGCACTGCAGAAGCCAGGACTTGCATTAAATAACTACCCAGTGATTTCTGTAGCTGTGAAAAGACATGACAGTGCATTTGATAGACAATTACCGTCTTTTTTTTTGTTTTCTTCTTGATGTTTTTTCCTCCAGTAAGGAAGTCTGTTTCCTTAGTGTGGGTATTGTGTGTATGTGTAGGTGAATCCAAGGGAAAAATGTGAATAAACTCCATGTCAGTAGTTGTGCTTTTACTAAGTGGTTGTTCAAGTTCTTTTCTGGGATAAATTTAGTTAAAAAGCAGTGTCCACTGTAGTCATTTGAGCATCATTCTGGGAGAATTCTTTTCCGAGAGCTGCAGCTTCAATCCTAATTTGTTTTCTGTATCCTTGTTTTTTACTAGGAAAAGAGGCAAGTAGAGCGATGAGACATAACATGCGAGTTTGGATAACATAATGGATTTCCTTGGAAAATACTACCACTTCTGAATAGTTGTTGTTATTGAAACAAAACAGCCGGCAGTTCTAGACTGTATGGTGCTGTGCATGAAAGTAGCATTGCAAGCTAGAATAGTAAGCAGTGTTAAAAAAAATGCAACAAAACAACAAACCCCTGAAAAGCAGAAAAGTTAAGGAAGAAAATCCACGTTGCATCTGATCTAGATTCTAGTAAGGAGTGTCTCTTGTCCTTCGTTTGTTTTTTTCCCCAGAATAATTAGTTCTATTGTAACCAGAATTGAAACATACTTACTTTCCTGTGAGATAAGACAAGCAGGAAAATGTCATCTTGCAAATTAATTTGTAAGCCGTGATACATCATCCTCCTTTGCAGTGACTGTGCTGCCGACCAGATGTCTTTTTGCTCGAGTACACAGTTTTTCATCTTGATCTGGCGCTTGCGTGATTTTGATTTATTCTTTGTGAAGCAGCTGTATCAGTTGCTGCGGCCTGTGGATTGCAAGGAGGAGGGATCCCTTGCCTTGGTGTCGCAGCCCGCCGGGAGGGAGCAGCTGCTCCTCGCTCACTGTCACGCCCGCCTGGGCACTGGTACAGTCGGCGCGGGGGGCTGGCGGCGCAAAGCTCGGGAGAGCCGCCTGACTGCCACAGGGATGTTTACTAACCAAGGGCTGGCAGTGCCTTGGAGGCACAGGAGCTTCTCTCCTATCTCTAGTATCTTACATGGGGAGGACTTGGAAACTAAGATGCTTGCACTGAACTTCAAGAATTCAAGGTAGGATGAGACCTAAATGAATCGCAGCTACTCTTACTTCTTTGCAGGATACTTTTCCCCCCCTAGACTAACATTTAATTCCATGACTAGCGCGTGTGATGTTGTACGTCTTGTTGTCAGACTTGCTGTTATAGGAGAAACTGAACCAAAGCTGAGACTGAGCGGAGATTTAGTCAAAATCTAGTGATATTTTTAAATAATATGAATAATGTACCAGTGCATAATCTTCTGTGTTTAGGATGTTGGCTCTAGAGAAATAAGTCAAAAGTGGGTAGTTTACATTTATCATTCCATCTAAGGAAGAAAATAATTGATTTTAGTTTGTCACATGGGTAGTTTTCAAAATACAGCTAATATGAGCCTTGAGTGCAGTAGTTGTGCTGTGAAGCAAGCTTGTTATCGAGTTATGTTACACATGTTCTAAGAAATCTAACAAAGTTGGAGAAAATAGTATTAAGATAGTATTTTCCCCTGTCTCTTGAGTGCTATAGGCTTCATTTTTTCCCTTTGAATAAGAGAAACTCATTTTTAGGGGGGATTTCCAGCTGTCCTATTTAATCTTGTAGTACACTGCAAACTGGTGCTGAGAAATCATTTATTCACTGTGAAATACAGCTTTTATTTTGGCACTGCTGCCAAGCAGGGCTAGAACGTGAGTAATGAAGAGAAGAGAAAAACAAAAATAGTTTTGAAAGTAGTTACGGTAAATACCAACCTCTTCATTGGCAATCAAAAATAAGCAAAATAAGTATGGATTTCCTAAAATGTTGCAGCTTCGTCCCTTTATGAGAGACACCAACTTTAATATACAAGAATATCTACACCCGCTTCGGTCATTTGATAAGTGTACCATTGAAAAAATTTTCACTGGAGAACTGGAAGAAGGCATTCACTTGAGTAATTAATATTGCTTTAAAAGTCTGCAGTTCTAGTCTGCTTTCTAGGTTTGTGATCTTTCTTGTTAAGTGTTTATTTTGTGGGGAGTGTTTTGTCTTTTCTTTCCCCTCTTTTATTTTTTCCTGTTAAATTCTTTATCTGACACATTCACTGCTGGAGATAGAAACCTTGCAGCTCTGATGGGCTACTTCTAAATCCAAACAGCTCTGTCCTGCCTTGGAACTGTCCCGGGCTTTTTCTGTAGGACAGACTCTACCCAGTGTTCTGGGAGCAGCAGTCTGTTGTGTTACTGGGGAGCAAGAGCTGTTTGCTGTAACAAAAGATTCACAATCAGCTATTTTGTCTTTACTCTTTGCTCCATCTGAGGCTCCTGAGAAGTGTTTTCATGTGCAGTCTGGTGGAGCTGTATCCAAAACCAGGCTGGGAGCCCAAGATGTAATCTAGCTCTGCCTGCAGTCCTCAGGTGTTTGAAGACTGAAGATGAGACTGAGAGGGCTTGGATTGCTTTTATCTGAAATTTGTGACTGTCATCCCCAGAGGATCTTCTGCCACCCAACAGAGAGGGGTCGGGGGAAGGAGAAGCAGAAGAGAGGGAAGGTGAGGAGAAAAGACAGTACTTTTCTCCCGTTGTTGCAATACTTGCTTAGTTACAGAAAGCATAGGAATCCTTACTGTTTTTTCCAGTGGTGGTGCCTCTTATGAGGAGCAACTGAGGGAAGTGGGGTTGTTTAGCCTGGGGAAAAAGAGGCTTGGGGAGGACCTTATTGCTCTCTGCAACTACCTGAAAGGAGGTGCTGGTGAGGCGCAGGTCAGTCTCTTGTCCCAGATAACAAGTAACAGGATGAGAGGAAATCACAGAATTGTTAGGGTTGAAAGGCACCTCTGGAGATCATCCAGTCCAACCCCCCTGCCAGAGCAGGATGGCCAAGAGCAGGTGACACAGAAACATGTCCAGGTGGGGTTGGAATGTCTCCAGAGAGGAGAGTTCACAACCTCCCTGGGCAGCCTGTTCCAGGTCTCTGCCACCCTCAGTGTAAAGTTCTTCTTCTATATTGAGGTGGAACTTCTTGTGTTTTAGCTTATGGCCATTGCTCCTTGTTCTGTCACTGAGCACTTCCAAAGCGAGTCTGGCACCATCCTCTGGGCACCCACCTTTGTGATTTTTATGTGCATGAATGAGATCCCCTTCAGTCTTCTCTTCTCCAGACTAAAGAGGCCCAGCTTCCGCAGTCCCTCCTCATATGAGAGGTGATCCAGACCCCTCATCATTTTTGTGTCCCTCCTCTGGACCCTCTCCAGTAGCTCCTTGTCTTTCTTGTCCTAAGGAGCCCAGAACTGAGCACAGCACTCCAGATGTGACCTCACTAGGGCTGAGTATAGGGGCAGGGTCACCTCCCCCAAGCTGCTGGATGCATCCATGATCCCATTGGCCCCAGCCATCAAATGGCCTCAAGTTGTGCCAGGGAAGGCTTCAACTGGATATTAGGAAAAAGTTCTTCACAGAAGGGATTATCAAGCAGTGGAAGAGGCTGCCCAGAGGCTGCTCCAGTCACCATCCCTGGAGGTGTTTAAAAGATGTGTAGATGAGGCAGTTGGGAACATAGTTTAGTGGTGGACTTGGCAGTGCTGGGTTAGAGGTTGGACTTGATGATCTTAAGGGTCTTTTCCAACCTAAGTGGTCCTTTGGTTCTGTGCTGCATGGTTGTACAGAACTTGATTCCAGTGGAGCTCAGTGGATGACTTTGGACCATCCTAGTTTCAGGCAGTAGAGATGTGTATGCAAGAATTTCTGCTGCTTTCCCGCTCATCTCTGGACTGAATGGCTAATTATAAGGTCTTGGGCTGTTTTATTTTGTTTTGCACTTAGGAATACTATGAACATGCAGTTTAAAACATTGGGATTATTCACCCTTATTTACTTCCTGTTGCTCCAGAAATAAACAAGCATTTGTGCCGAGGGTTTAATGCTGATTTAAATGCAGATATGCTGCTGTTTTTGTTGCAATCTTTCTGCCTCGATGGTAGCAGAGAGAGGAATTTTATTACATCAGCCAAACATGTGCTGGTAGGATAATTTTGTTGTTTTTCTTATCCGTGTTGTTAGAAACAAGGGCAGCTCTGTGGAGACAAATTTTACAGGTAATGGGCTTCTACTTACTGCTCCTTCATATGCAAATTTCCTAAAGGCAGAAGAAATGTTTTCTTTTGGGTGCATAAATGGTTGGTTTACATGGCTGGAGGAAGTTCAGGCTGTAGATTGCTGTTGGGAAGAAAGCACCACAAATGGGGGCCTGCTTTGCATAATACTGTGCTCCTGTTAAAAAAATACGGTGGCTTTTTTCGCTAAATATGAGAACTGTGCTTAGAGTCACTGTTGTCGTTACTGAACATGTCCTGTTTAAGGCTACTTTGCTTCCTGCATGGCCTTACTGTGATGAGGTACAGGCTCTCTCCTGTTACAGTTTCGCTGGTTTCCTTCCCCATCTTCCCCACCACACCCTCCCACTCCCCATTACTTGGAAAGGTGTATAGACCAAAGCACTCTTCCCCATTCATGATAGTGGCCCATTGTTTCATTATTGATTTGGATGCAATAACTTTCCTAGGAAGGCTTTTTTGCTTTGCTCGTTCCCTGCGAATGCAAGAGCCACTCTTCGGAGCAGTGTTTTTATTCCTATGCATTTGTTGATGTCTGCATGCCAAACAAGCACATGCTTGTCTCTTCAGATCCCAAATTATTTTGATTTTTTGTTTGTTTTTCTGTGTGTGTCCCTCCTCCTCGCATCCTCTCACCCCTTTTCTGTTTTTCAGGGGCTTCTTAGCGGAATTTTCTCTTCTGAATTGCATGTTTTAGTCATTGCCATGCAGTTCAGGTCATCAAGCTAAAATTTCAGTTCTGCTGTATTCCCAATGAGCTGTAACTAGTATTCTGCTTGTCCAATTAATGCAAATCAGTTTATTTAGGCCTTTTGAAAACAAAACAAAAACTAAACAAGAAAACCAGCAGTCAGAGATGCTCAAGATATTTTACCATGGAACACATCAAGAATTCAATTAGAATTTGCTCTCCAAGAATATTGAGGAAGCAGATAGTCTGCTCTGTTTTGGTTTGAGTTTTTTTACCAGTTGTTACCTATCTTTGTGGTATTCCACGTATTTTTCCTGATGCTGCATAGGTTAGTTGGTTTATAAGCTTCCGGTAAGATGTTCTGATTGATTCCTCTCTTTCAGATGAATTTGCTGAGGTGCAAATGTTTCTGAGATGTTTCAACTCTTCCAGCATGTGTTCAAAACCAAAATGATGTTTCAGTGCTTACTTTTCCTCCATGTGTTTTCAGTGTTTATAGCAGTATTGAGGTTTGCAGGATAATAGGAGTTTGCTTATCTGCTGTCTTGCCAGCCAGAAGGTGGGAATGGGGATCATTGCCACCTTAAATGTCCAGTTACAAAATTCCAGATTAACGCTAATCTGACAAATTTTAGGTTCCAAAAGTAATCTGCTGTGTTTATAATATGTTCATACTGGTTACACTGAAGAACAGAATTTCTGTTCCCTCAGTCCAAAACCTGTTAACTTACTAGGCATAATTTTTCTATAAATAAGTGTTCCAAAAATACACGTTGGTGAAGAAATGTCTCTATTTTTGTTGTGTTTTGTGTCTGCTCCAGCCAAGTTGGACTTTGCTTCTGCCTGTTGGGATTTTTGTGTTACACGTATTTTTGTCTCTTCAGTTAGCATATTTCTCTGGTAAAAAAGGTCCTCTACATTCCTTGAGTAGAGGAGGAATTGTATGTCCAGACTTTATGGCAGTCAGAGCTGGATTGCCGGCTTTGAGACCACACTGGAACAGGTCAGAGGAGTGGAAAAAATGCCTTAGTGGTATGATTGCACAAGCATGGGCAAATGGTTTCTTGGAGCCTGGATGTCTATGAATGAACCACCTGACGGTGCTAATGCAGGTGTCTCCTTTCTAACATAATACCTGTACAGAGCCCAGTACTTTGATCTTCACTGTAACCAATGATTACGGGTAATGAAATATGGCAAGATTGATTTATTTTCTGGAATGACTGTTCCTCATCTTGTAAAGCAGAAAGGCTTCTTTTACACATAAAGTGTTTTGTTTGGTCCTCAGCCCTGCACTGGCAATATATTTCTGCCTTGCACTAATTATTGAAAACCTTTTTCTGGTATAAATGTTGCCTTTTTTCTCCAACCTAAGCGGATACCATCTAGCAAGAACAGTTTGAGGTATGGAATTTCCAACTTCTTTGATTGCTAGCAAACCCAAACTTGTTTTTGGAGATCAGATCTGTGTTTATATGCAGATGGGGTGGTTTAAGACTTTGCATTGAAATTCAGATGAGAAGGTGTGTAGAGCCCAGCAGTCAAATATGGATTTCAGGTAGCCTTAGGGTTGGATGATATTTCTTGATCTTGTTTTGTGAAGAGATGAAGGACCGTGGGTCACAGATACCTCAAAGATGAGGTTTTCTGCTCCTCCTGGTTGGATGTTGATGCAGTCTTTACTACATGCCATTTGGCTTCTGAAAAGTCAAAATTACTCATTCAGTTCCCCAATCTTTTTCAAAAGCTGCTTTTAAACAAGTGGATGGATAAATAGGTGGATGTACCTATTCAAATGCTTACAACAACAGATTTACCTTTTGGTTCTCAGGATTGTGTGTGGTAGTTCAAGACAAAATAAGAATTCATCTTTTCATTTTAGTTGAAAAAGATGTGAAGTGTAGAAAGGCAGACACCTTACATGAATGTGTGGCCAGTCTGAATAGCCTGTATTTGAGCTTTCTGGCAGTTTGCTTTTTTGGCATTTGCAATTCCTTAGCTTGGTTATCAGTTTATTACTGAGCTGAGAAAATGGAAGTCCTTAAATCTTGTTAAAGGCTTCCTTAAAGAAAAACAATACTGAGAATTGGGTTCATGGTGGTGACACATGATAATGAGCGCTAAATAAAGATGTAGGAAGAGGAATTATCATCATCCAGCCAAAAATCACATTCTAGATGCAGTGTGGACAGATTTGTTCCTCATAGGAAAAGAAGGCACACATTTGCTTCCTTGTGCACTGTCTCATCTTCACTCTCTGTAAAAGTAACTTGTAGCTCCTTTCTGTTTCATCAAGATGTGAGTTTTGTACACCATCCCCAGATGTCTGTGAGCAATGATTGCAGTCACATCCTTTGCTTCCATGTGTGCATGGGTAGTCCTTCATGCCAGGTAACTCTTGTTCTGTGCTATTGCTCCAAACAATGATGTTGAAGCAGGCTCTCCAGTCTCGAGGGCAGTCTGGATGGTGGGACTGTGCTTGAGGTATTGAAGTTGTCTGTGCTTTTCTTGCGCAGAAATAGAAACGAAGAAAAGTGATGCAATTTGAGCTGTGGTTTGGAGAAGTACTACACACTATTTTCAGCTGGGGTAGGATTTAATACTTTGGTTTACTTTATTTTTTAGACGTGGCAGAAGAAGTGTTCATGGCCTGGAAGTATTTTGGTCTAACACTGCAAGTAATTTTGGGAAATGTGGTTAATAATTAAAGCATTAGAAAATGCAGTGACAGAGTTATTTTCTAGATAACAAGCTCTACATAATAAGTCAGGAGAAGAATAGGCTATTTGCAGAAGTCAAAAGCAGTACTTTATTTTCTTATTTGAACAAAACAAAGTGCAAAAAGTTGGTATAACTAAAGGTCATTTTCATTTAAGTTATTATTAAGTAAGCATATGTGCATTATTAGTCTTTAGCGAGACAACTCTCCTCCATCCTGCAGCATAGGTCAAAAGTATCACTGTTGTTTAATTGTTGTCCTTTTACACTGAATATAAAACATTAACCTTCAGGAGGGTACAAACCACAGGAAATCTACTCTATCAGCACTTGCTATTATGTGTCATTATCATGAATAATTTGTGGGAAATGGAAGAAGACTGATAGTTCATGTTTTATATCTTTATCTTTCTCAATAAACAGTTACTAAAGTTCTTCATATTTGTTGAAGCATTAGGAATTTTTGTTTGCAGAGATTTCAAGGCATTAAGAATAGCATTTCTAATATTGCAAATAATGAGGAATTGTATCTAACTGTCATCTGACTGGAGTTCAGAGAACAGGAAAAACATGTCCTGAATCAGGATAGCAAGGCTTTTTTTTTTTCCTCCTTCTTCTTCTTAGAAGTGTTAAAGCAAAAAAAATAGCTGCATTGAATTCTCAGGTTTGGATCCTACCCTGTGAACTGAGATATCTCTGTAAGCAGCTCTTCAACTTGTAGAAAAAGACCAGTATTAGGCTGGCCTCTGCACTCTCCTAAAAAAGTCAAGATTAAGTTTTTAGGTGGTAACATAAGATTCCTCGAGATAAGTTTTGAATTATTTCAGCGCAAAGGAGAGAAAAACCCAACCATACACACAAAAGTTATGACCTTGAAAGAATAGTGTGACTTTGCAAATCCTTGCCTGCACACCTTCCTTAGCTTCCTTAATGATACTTAGCAATACAAAGGTGGAATGGGAGCTGATGGTGTTTTCTTGTTGGGGGGATCGCTCAACAAAATAGTTCCTGTCTCAGCCAGATGACTGGATGTTTAACAAGAGGAAATCATAGTATGAGAATAGACACTTCTATTACTGGGGCAGAACATGGGATTTGCTTCAGGCCCTGTCTTACAGGGACCAGGCAACATTCCCCAAAGGCATATGTGCCAGTTGAATCTGTCAGGGAGAGCTCATGGCATCCTTTTCAGCAACACAGCTTGCTTGTGCATCATTTTCTTTGTGTGTGAGTAGTTGTTTTGTGTTTGGTGGCAGGACTGGTGGGGGGGAAGGGAATGGGAGGAAGTAGTTGTGTTCCTCGTTTCCCCTCCTGCTGATGTTTTTGTCTACAAAGAGAATTTTTTATTCCTGCTCAGTTCTAAGCACAAATGGATGTGTATCTAGCCAGTAACAGCTCTTTATTGTTTCCTATGAAGGCCAGACAATGTCCTTTTGAATAGTGCATATTGGTGATCATCTTCAGAATGTTAGTATTAACTACATGGGTAGGGAATCTGAAATTCAGGAAAGAAATAACAGACCTAGTAGGGAGGGAACTGACAGGTGTGGAATTTACTGATCCTAATGGACTTCTGTGATTCATTATAGCAAGAGGACTTAAATTTCATTTTCCTGAGATAGTTGGGGTGTTGGAGGTGTGTATTGGTGTCCCATTATAATCTGCAAAGAAAGAAGTTGATCCCTGTTTCACTGCTAAGCTGCTGATGTAATACCAGTATAGTGCCTGGAGAAACACTGGTGACTGTAATTATTAAGCAGATAATTACCTAGCTGCTTATTTAAATAACATCCTTTTGGAACTAGATGCACAGCTCGGACCTGTAATAGCTATTGTGAAAATGAGTGTCTCATGCAGCTTCTGTCTGTCTAGTTTTTTTTCTTCACAAGTGTTTTGATAGCTCCAGTGGTATTACCCATACATTATCATACCCTAACTCGTGTTAATGATTATGTGTGTGTGTTTTGTTTTTCTTGCAGTGTCTGTCTTTGAGCTTTGTAAGTTGTTGGTATTTTCTGTAACGTAATTTATGATCATTTTTCCAACAGCTTCCACTAACAGTAAAAACCACTTTAAAGTATTTTGAAGGGTAGAAGTTACCTCTTACACTAACTCCAGTGAAACTTCTGGAGAATCTCATAGCTTCATCTTGTGGGATTCCCCCATAAATTTAACATAAGAGTGAAGAACTTTGCTGAATGGCTTTGTATCAGATCTGCTCAAATGGGTCAGCCTCGCTTATGCTCATGGGGAAATGTGCAGCCATCTGACAGCCTGTGGAAAAAAAACAAAGGGCTGTTTTTAAAGTGAGGATGCTTATGCTGTGCTTTCACTGCTTGCTTCATTTCTCCTCACGTGGAGATTCTTCTGCTTCTACCACTAAGAGAAAACCATAATGTTAGTTACAAGAGCAGTAGTTTTATTGTGCATGTTTGTAATCTACTCATCAAGTGTCTTGTTTTAGTTTTGGTCTGTACACAGAGCATGATGCTCTGCAACTGCCGTTAATTCACATTTTTAGCTCTAGTAGCAGAAGGTGGGTACAATAGGTTGAACTGCTTCAACCCTCCTGACAAACCACTTGCCTGTCACAGTGGGGCTGCATCACAGAAATTCCACTTGCTTAGTTTGCTTTTTCAGAATAATTTGTAACCTCTTCCTCAGCTTAAAAAAGCCAAACACCCAACAGCTGAAATGTGCAACTCACAGGTTCCCTATGAAGAGTGTGCCTGCTTGGACCTGCTGGGGAAGAAACTCATCAGGGCTGTGTAGTAAAGAATGTGGGGCAGCAGCAGGATGTACATGCCAGAAGAGGGAATGCGAGGCAAGGACTGGTGGGGGGGAAGGGGGAACCTGTGCTGAAAACAGGTTTCTGTCCTTGCCTTCCACAAAACTCCTCTTGAGGTTTTTGGAGCTGCCCTCTAATTGCATCCTTTGTGTACTGGGTGTTTACACCTTGTACAGATCACAAGCTGGGAGGAGAAGGACATCAGCTGGTCTCTAAGGGACACAGTGCAAGCAAGCAGAAAGATTCAAGCATTACAAGATTGTAGGATTAGCTGTTCTCCGAAGTATCCTCAAATAGGTACCACATTATTAGACATCATCAATTTTAGCATAAGGGAGGGTGTGTGTGTGTTCATTGTGTGTATACTGAGGCTGCTGCCATGCCTCTGCTGTGGGGCAGATCTGTGAAAGGTAGTTGGTTTATTAGCTGTGATGCATTCTGATCTGGCAGGGCTGAGTGGGACAGAAAAATCCCTGAGGAAATGCACTGCTGGGTGTGCAGAGCAGCCTTTCAGTTGAGGTTGCAGGAACCAAGGTGTAGCATCATACTCAGAGGGATGAAGTAACAAAATACTGACCAGCTGCTTATGAAGCGTCTGCTGAGAGAGGCAGGAGGCTCTTTGGGGACTGTAGGAAGTGAGTGTGCAATTTAAGACTCTACTGCAATGCATGTGCAGAGCCAGGCCAAATTCAAGCTCTACAATCAGTTACAAGACAGGTGTTCCCGTACTTTTGGGTTTGCTTTTCTTAATTGCTGAGCAGGGTGCTTGATTGTCATGTGCTATAAACAAGCAGTTGTGAACAGGTGAAGTGACTGTTACTGAATATACTGGGATCTTTTCATTTTTGGCATTAAGGAGTCTGCCAGGTTTTAATGATAAATTCAAGTCACATGTGATGGTTGCAACTGACGGAGGATTGTGCAGATGCTTTCACTTATTAGAATAGGAAGACCCTTTCTTCTAGATACTTTTTGTTTATACTAAAAGGTTTAGGTGTACTGCTTTCTCTTTTGCAGGCCTAAGCCTAAACAAAGAAAACCTCAGTCAAACTACTTATACAGGATAAAGTAGCAATATAACGCTGTTCTTTCACTGTTCACTTTCACATATCTAAGATTTGGGCCTAATCCTGGAGGTCCCAGAGCCCACAGCTCTCTTCCCATAGATAATCTGTGCTGTGATAATCAGAGAAAATGTCACTGGATTTGGACAAGCAAATATAAATCACAGAAATTCTTTCAGTTTTCATGTACAATATATTTCAGATGACATTGCATGGAGCCCACACTGGCATTTTTTCTAATAGGAGAGAAACACAGTAGGAGACAACTCTGGAATAGGTGTAAGTAGTATCTACTCTGGAATTTGGATACTTCTGAAAAAAAAAAAAAAAAGAAGTAGTTAATTGGGGTGTTATTTATAGCATGTTACATCCTTTCTCCTCTCCTCTCTGCCCAGTCTTTTACATTGAGGTTGAATACCTGCTTGTAGTGGGGAGTAGACAGGAGGGACCATGACTATTGGGGAAGTGAGGACTATCTTAATTGTTCTCTGCATTTGTCATTCCCTTGGGTTAACTGCCCCAGTGGAGGTAAATAGATCACAGCTGTGAAAGGGCATCCCAGTAGGCTCCTGTACACTAGGAAAATAGTGTGTCACATTTATTTGAACTTCTCTGACTAGACAGAAGTTGTCAGATCTATAACTATGAGTGTGTGGCTGAACCAGTGTAAATTTCTGTTTTAGGTGTGTGCTTAGGCTGAATAAAGCAAAAGGATTTAAAAGAAAATTTTGCCACGCTAGCAAAAGTCCACAGCAGTGGTGAATTTGATGACAATATGCATTTTGGGTGGGAATATAAAGTTCTCAGCATCTTGTGAATCATAAAAAGAAATTTAAAATATTGTCTTTAAAAGATTTTATGAAGAAGAAGATGTAGACTGTTTTCCTGCTGCTTAGGCAGTGAAAGTTTGGGTCTTTGAGCTCAGATTTGGTATTCTGTTAGTTTACCTGTTACAGCAAGAGAAGCATTCCCAAACTGAGGAGTTTGGGAAAAGCTATAGGTTTCTGGAGGAAACTGTTAGCTGCGTGATTAATGCTGATTCGAAGTCTTATCCTGTGTTATTTCTTAGGGGTGATACACTAAAAGACAACATCCAATTCTATCTAGTTTTTCTTTAGTTGTGAAAAGCCAGTGCACATTTCCAGCGTGGACTGACAGATGCTGGCTTGTAACTTAGCTTAACTTTCTTGATGACTTCTCGCTTCATGAATTATTTTTTGCATGGTACCAAAATGTTCTTTAGCATTAGTTCCTAATGTTTTACTATGTGTTAGTAAAATACTTTATCGATATGTCTTATGAACATGTTCCAGAAAGGTATCTCTTTCTTGGGTTAGAGAGATAATATTTTTTTTATTAATGTTTCTTAGTAGTAATTAGTTGCCTTCACTTTTACAAGTATAGCTCCAGTTTGTTATTGATGTTATTTTCCTGGCTTTAGTATCCAGCTACTCTCTTTCATCACAACTTAATCTTTGGGTTGGAGTTCTTCAGTAATGTCTACTTTCCCTTCGTTACTCTAATTACAGCACCTTTGGAATCATCACTTCTCCTTTTATTAATTGACCCTTCGTGGTAACCTCTCTTTTTGACAATTTAAATAATTAAGTTCTTTAAGTTTCTTGCTACAAGGCATTTTCTATTCTTGAATAATTTTTATAGCTGTTACTGACCTTTGGTTTTTCAACTGCATTTAAGCAGTGAGATGTAGGCATTACAATTCTGGGGAGTATTTAATTTTTGGTGGTCTTTACTTTGTATCACAGCTGAAACTGTTTCCCTAGTATTCCCCTTTACTCCTTCCCTAAGGTGAACGTGGTTGTGAGATTAGTCCCTTTTGCTGCAGTGTCCAATTGGCTACATCTGTTTTTGGGATTTATCTGCTCTGACCCTCACACGTCTTGTGCAAGGTCCCGCCTCTTAGAGTTCAGTCTCACGGCTGGAAGTCTTGGTCTGTGTTGTTTTGAAGACTGAGGAGTTATTCTGCAGAGCCAATAGCTGAGGTGTGAGATGAATGGTAGCGCCATTGGATAGCTTTGTTTCTTTGCCATAGAAAAGTCAGGAGAAAATCTGTGCTTGTCTCTGTATGATAAAGCCAATGTCTGAGAGAGTGTGAAGGTCTTGTGTGATTAGATTTTAAAGTACTGTTTTTATTCTAGAATTAATTTGAGAATAGTTTGCATTATGTAGATAACACTGTTGTAATGCTGTGGGATGTGCACCAAAGGATTGTAAAACTCATCCAATAAAAAGTAGCAAAGTATTTTGCAGTGTTCAAAGCCTGGCCAGCTGTGCTTTCTGCTGGAGAATATCGGATGTTTTTCTCTTTCAAGTTGTTGGCTTTAAATCCTCCAGGCACGTCCTAATCAATGCCTAGCATATAAAATTAGCTAATGCTCTTAACTGCAGTGTGGCACTTACTGTGAGAGAGGGTGCTATGTATTTAAAGGCTTTGATGGAGTAATGGCTCAATCTCTTGTACTCAGCAAGTTCATTTTCCTTTCTGAACAGGATACGAGGGAGCTTCCAGAAGTCAGCCAAGATGAATATGGTGAAGAGGATCATGGGCCGGCCCCGGCAGGAAGAGTGCAGCCCCCAGGACAACGCGCTGGGCCTGATGCATCTGCGGCGCCTCTTCACGGAGCTCTGTCATCCTCCACGGCACATGACCCAGAAAGAGCAGGAAGAAAAACTTTACATGATGTTACCGGTGTTCAACAGGGTAAGCCAGGCAGTTCGCAAGAGGTGTTTTCTTTATTTGAATTGTCTGCTCATATTTTGTATTCCCAAGACCTTTTGGTTCTAGCACAACAGATTTTCTCCCATTGGCATCCTTTCAATTTTCCCCTTCTCACACAGTGTTGTGTTAGGGGATAAGCTTACCTTTGTCGATTCCCTTTTCTTATCACTTTTTCTCAAGTGCAATCCACAGATGCATGTAGGCTGACAGCTTTTCTGCAGTGCTCACTGTTATTAGTCATCTGATTTCCAGCCTAAACTTTGGTAGCAAGTTTATACCCACTTTTTTTTGTGTGACGGCACTGTCCTTGAATTTAAATAGCTCTTTTCTCTTCTTTGCATTTATTGTGCTGATCCATATTTAGAGATAACAATCATAACATGTCCTGTCAACTTGGTTTTGCTAGGCTACGTGAGCTGAACAATTTTAATCTCCTCATGTGATATATTCTCTATGTTCTCATCACCTTTATAGGCCTTTTACTGTGTATTGAGTCTGAATCCCCCTTTGTGGACAAGGGAGATTTTGAACATGCAATCTGTAGGGAAGATACAGTAGTCACTTTTACAGTAGCATTCATATTTCACTACTCCCTTGTACTCAGGCACTGAGATTTTGTTTGGAGGCAGAACTATGGCAACTGTCACTGGAATTAATAGGAACTAAATCCTCATCATGTCTTAGATCATTCAGTTATGCTGCCAGGTTATTGTGAGTAATAATTCTGATGGTAGTTTTAGGGTCTTGAAAGACCGGTAGGTACAGATCTACCTTTCTTTTTTTTTTCCCCTGCTGTGACCTAAACTCTTACTCCTGAAGTTGTTCTTGGGTGATGGATTTGTGCTTGAATACGCTACCATGGAGAACTGGAATAATGCAAAAACTAAAATGATGTTTTGTTGAAAGTATGGCTTATGAAGGTGTTAGACACTGAGCTGCTTGCATGCTTGGGCTGGTTTTGGCTGGGATAGAGTTAATTTTCTGTACAGTATCTAGTGTGGGCTGTGTTTTGGATTTGTGCTGGAAATAATGCTGATAATATGGGGATGTTTTATTTATTGCTGAGCAGGGCTTGCACAGAGCCAAAGCCTTTCTGCTCCTCACCCCACCCCACCAGTGAAGAGGCTGGGAATGCACATGGAACTGGGAGAGGGGACACAGTGACCCCAGCTGACCCAGTGGATATCCCACACGTGGTGTCAGGCCCAGCATATAAAACAGGGAGAAGGAGGTGGGGGGATGTTCAAAGTGTTTTGTCTTCTCAAGTCACTGTTATTTGTGATGGGGCCCTGCGCTCCTGGAGAAGGCTGAGCACCTGCTTGCCCATGGAAAGTAGTGAATGAATTCCTTGTTTTGCTTTGCTTGCTTGCATGGCTTTTGCGTTTCCTGTTAAACAGTCTTTATCTCAACTCATGAGTTTTCTCCCTTTTACCCTGCTGTTTCTCTGCCCTATTCCACCTGAGAGCAATGAGCAGGTGTGATGCTTAGCTGCCAGTTGGGGTTAAACTACAACAATGCTGTGTACAAAAATTAATCCTAGTCAGGACATAGTATTACTAGGATTTTCAGTCGACTAGGCAGTGTGCTTTAGTGGATGGATCACTTGATTGCCATTCTGTTGCCTTAGGTCTTATTTCTGCTGGTAACCTGTTGTGTGAGTTTGGGAGAAGTAAGCTCAGTTCATATGCCTCCTCTTTAAATTATCTGCTTGGATTATATGCCTTTTAGTTATGGACTTTCTTGATTTGTTTTTACAAATTAGCACAGTGGAATCTTAATCTTGCCTTGAGCCCATGAAGGTTATTTTGATGCAGTTATGCTTAGAAATCTCCCTCTGGTGGTTACACGAGGCTGATGCTTCTGGAAAGTAGAATGGCCCCACTTGAGCTTCTTCAGCACTTAACTCTGATCTGCAGGTGGAGAAGAATTTTTTCTTAGCCTTTGTGGTAACTACTGGCAGTAGCACTATATCGATAGAAATTGCAGTTGGTGATATTGCTGGGTTTAAGTAAAACTAGTGTAGCAATGCATGTACAGTAGTCTAAGGAAAGACTTTGATTATACTGCTGAGATGAAAAAGTTCAGTTAGTTTTAATTTCTCTGTTGTTTCTGCCTTTTCTCTTTTCCTATTTTCTTTCTTAATATACTTCCCCTCCCTCCTTTACACCACTTGCTGGCTTTGTCCTAACTCTCATCCTCTCCTCTGGACTCTGCTGAAGCCTAGTTGAAGTTACTTCCTGTCTTTGTACCACTTGTTCTCACTGTCCTTCATTCGGCTCATGTGTTGAAACATTCTGAAAACCAAATCAGTAGCCCCAAGTATTCTTTTTACTTCATCAAAATCAGCTCTTGTGTAAGTAATCTCAGGTACCATTTACATTCTTGAAGAGATGATGATTTCTGTGGTTTCTATTTGTGTGAATGCATCTCAGAAACCTTTCCTCAGTTTTCCCCTTGTTTATAGTAGCTTTTCCGTCCCCAGGTTCCCCATGTCTCTCTTCTATTCTTTATAAAATCCATCTAGTTTTGTTTATGGGCTCTTTTCTATGAGTGCTAGAGACTCTTTTGTACCCTTCTTTACTGAAGTGAACTTGATGCTGAAGGCACATTCTTAGGTGTTTGCCAGATGTTTTGTTTTTCAGTCCTAGTTCTGGTTGTTTTCTTCCTCTTTCCTCTTTTTCCCCCCCCCCTCAGTTTCCTTGTTTAGTTTTAGCATCACTATTCTCAAGCTCTACCTGCTTTGAGCTTGTGAGCTTCTTGGAGTTGTCCTTCGTGCCACAAATACAGGCTGTTGCCAGATGTTGTTGCTTCAGTTTTCAATCTCTAAAATCTGGATCATAGCTTGCATATTGAGGAAAGCAGGTGTTGTTTCTGCTCTTTCACTTCCTTTCTTGCAGACCTTGATAACTATTATCAGTCATTGATGAACTTGGATAGTGTAACCCAAAAAAACCTGTTTTTTCTTGATCAGTTAGGTCTCATCCTGTCACTGTTATAGGGGGATTTTTTCCTTGCATTTCATGTAAATGCATCCTGGTTTTCCTGTGTTCAGGAGGCTGAGCAATTGTGATGCCATCTATTTCTACTTTCACAGTTTACCTTTTTAGATTCCTGGTTAATGCCACCTTCTTCTTTTGATGTTTACATATAGAGTCTGCTGTGGCTTCCTCAGCTTATCTAGTTTTATGTCTTCTGGAGTGTCAACTCTTGATGGTACAGCTTGTTTTGGAACAATCCTGCTGGCTTAGTAACTCTGCAGGTCATAGCAAGACAAATGCTGATGGGAAAAAAACAGTACAAGAAAAAATCTCATTTTCTAAAGAGTCTTGAAGAGATTTTCAGTGGCAGATATGGTAAATCTTGGTTCACTCTAAAATTCTGACACAACTTTTCTCTGAGAAAGGGTACTTTTGCTGTCAGGAAACACTAAAATGTTATTAGAAGTTCCTTTCTAAAATTTTTCTTGTTTCTCCGACATAGTCCTTAGCTGCAGATGTTTTAAGTGATCAGTTAATAACTTCATTCAAATTCAGACTCTGAATCCATCCATAGTTACTTTGCATGGTTATCTTTATTCTGTTGAAGATTTTTAAGTGTGATTGAGTACTTTTTCTGTTACTGCCTTAAGCAAAGATTATGATGGTGTATCATAAAAACATTATCTGCTACATGATTGGGATGTGAGTGTTAGGAGGAGAGACTCCAAACAAATTGTGAAGCTCAGATCAAAACTTGTGTGCTATCCCTTAATGTGTACTCCAGAATATCTCTTACACCAGAGTGGTGAGCTGTTAGAAGCGGGAGCTGCATGTGTTTGGCTGGAATCAGTGTTTGTGTGTGCACAAAATGCAGTAAGGACTTCTGGGAGAAGCATTATTTTTGCTGAGTGCGGAGATCTAGAGTGAAGAAAGTAACTCTGCTTCCTAGAGGCATCCAAGTGGCCAGCAGCAGGCAGCCAGTTAAAATAATGACCGTATCCAGGAGCTCTTTTGAGGCTTTCTTGCTTAGCCATGGGGTTGAGTTTTTTCCTCCCATTAGAGATATCTCAAGTTTTGTGTGAAATGCAGCCTCATTTCCTTTTTTTTTTTATTTTGAGGATTATTAATCAGTAAATTCAGCAGAGCTAAAGCATTCTTAAGTTTGATTTGTAGATAGAGCATGTCTCAAACGTGCTATGGATAAAACCATCTTGCTCGTTCTGGTAACGAGTGGGTTTACAGACCATTTCTTTTTCTTCATTGTTCAGGGAGGCTTATGAAATGATGAATCACATAGTAATGACAAGCTAAATTGGTGCATAATGAACAAAAGATTGGCCCCTTGGAAGAGTACTCAAAAGTCTCCTTTCAGGGTTCAGTGAGTTTTAGGAAGCACTGCTCTACCAACGCGGTAGTAACGCTTGTGCAGTATGTGAGAAAAGTGGATGGAATGATGAAGAGGCTGGTTTTGAATAAGTGGTACATTGTTATATTGTCTTGAAAGAGCCTTGCTTTTCTTTATTAAAAAGATGATTTACTGGTAAAATGTGTAACATCCTGGTCTTGGTTTTGGCTACCACTTTTAGTCAGAGGGTATATAAATATCCAATGGCAGTGCTTATTTACATAGTGCCAACTTGGTTATGGGGCAACTAATTAAAATCCACGTGACCTCAGTTAACCTTCTACTGTAACTTTGAGTTCTCTGCATTTCCTGGGAACTGCTGACAAGTCTGAGCAAGCTCAGGACAGGTAAGAGGACCACTAGTTTTTGCTCTTCACTTGGTCTGGGTGAAAAAGCTTTAAACACTTAGTGATGACAAGATGTTAATGTGCATTCTGGTCTAGATAATCTTGCTTATGTTGTATCGGTGAGCATACAAGCCTCAAGGCCCTCTTCCCTTCTTACAGCCTTGTGGAAGTTAGGGGCTCTTGGATGAATTGGGAGCTGATGCAGACAACTGCAAAAGGAGGTCTTGTGAAATATTTAGGGAAACTTGGATTGTCTGTACTAGGAATGTTGTGTAGTCTATAATCCAAATGAGGGGTGTTTTTCTTGGTCTGCAGAAAACAGTTGTCTGCCTGTAATGTCTGGTCTCCCATTTGCTTGCTTTAGTGATAATGGTGGTTGAAGTTTCCAGTATGAGAAATACTTATGCCTTTGGTGAAAACTGTTTTTATTTTGAGGAAACTGAGTGTTCAATTTCAGTGCTGTATTTCTGGCTCCATTGCATCATGACTTTGCAATGCAAGTAGACAGGAAAAATATTTTTGGCTGTTTTGTGATGTGCCAGAGCAACTGATGCTAAGGGAGGTAAGAAGTCAAACTTAGACAAAGGTTAATCTTTCTTCTGCCTTTTAAGTTTTCTTCAGTGACTTAGGGGTTCCAAGGTAAGTTGGCACCACAATTACCTTCCATCCCTGTTGGCTGTAATCATAGATTTCACTGGATGTCCCTGGACTTGAGAGTGACCTCAGCCAAGTAGGTCAGCAGCTCAGCTGTAATAGGATAACTGGGTCACCCAGAGAAAGGAGACAGGGGTGAAACAACTGTGGAGTCCAAATCAGTTGTACTGTTGTAGAACACATCGTTCTTCTGGGAGGCCAGTATAACCTGTTGTACTTAAGTTTTGCTAGAAAAATACTGTCATCTTTTATGCCCATCAGGGACACTCCTGAAGGTTACATAAATACCTATACAGGAGAAAAATCTAAACAAGCAGAGACTGTTCAGGTCTTGAGCAGGCTATTCTGTTTCTTCAGCACTAACACAAGTGATGATACCGTAATTTGGGTTGCATGCTTTGTTTAATAATTAATATCCTGGGTTTATTGTGACCATTTTAGTGCAAGTTTTACATTGGAAGTGTAGATAAAGACTCCTTTTTGTGTGCAGTCTTGAATGAAGAGTAAATTACTGCAGGAACTAGCTAATCCATTTTGAGATAATGTGTTCCACAGCTTAGTGCGATACCACAGAGTTAACACATTTCTCCCTGTTAGATGTGATTTAATACATTATTTAATAACATAATCAATGCTTAATCATGAAGAATAAGTTACTAGAATTAAGTGACAATTTATAAAAAAAAGCCTGCTGTTATGTTCAGGAGGATCTCAAAAGAGGAGAGTAAGTCCTTGGGATATCAGCAACATGGGAGGCTTCCTGGTATTGTCAGTTTATTGAGGAAGGGCATAACAGGGCAGTTCCAATTCTTAGTCCTTTTAAAAGATTTTACGTACGTCATTCCATTTAGGTCCAGTAGATAGTAAAGGAGTTGATCTTAGAAACAGAAGTCCTGTTGGAGAATTTGGTTTGGTACCTGATCTTTACCTCATTAAGTGCAATCTCAGTCTTTTGGGGCTCTGCGGGGTTTTCATCTTGTGAGAAAATTTACAACTCTCTTTTCCCCTCCATTCATCAGATTTTACCTCCCCGAATGAGGTCTGAATTCCAACTCTGAACATATCTTAGAGCCTGCTTGTAATCTCCATAGGAATACTTCTTCACAAAGGAACATGGTAGTTTGTAGTGATCCTTGTAAACTGAATGATCTTAATGCATCCATTTTTCTCTTGGTTTAGGTGTTTGGAAATGCTCCTCCAAGTACAATGACAGAGAAATTTTCTGACCTCCTGCAGTTTACTACTCAAGTGTCACGATTGATGGTGACTGAAATTCGACGGAGAGCATCGAATAAGTCCACAGGTATTGCATGGGGCACAGGGGTGGGCTTTTCCACATCTGTGCATCATGATTTTCAAATCAGTCAGAATACTATGAACTGCCATTCACAGCAACTGTGCAGGCTCAGAAAATGAATTCTTAGCAATGAAAATGTGTTGTCTTTTGTTTCTTTGGACTGAGAGAGAGAGGAGGCGAAAGAGGTTAGAGGTTTCCTCCCTGAGTTATGGAGAAAGCTGATTTCCACAGACTTCCAACGGATGAGAGAGAGAGGAGTGAATTGAGTTGCATGACCTCCTGGGAGAAGGAGGCCAAGAACGTGCATGTGGACAGCTGCTGTATCTTGCCTGAGGTGCCTGTTGGTGGTGTGTTGTGTCACTTGGATATGTTAACATTCCAAAACTCTGCATTTTAAATTAGCTGCTGGCCTGGAAGCTAATGAGATGTGAAAGTACAGCAAGTCCCGCGTTAGGACCAACACTGCCAGCCCTAGAAAAATGTCAGTGGACTCCTCTTCTTCTCTGATTATTAAATGTCAGGGTGAGATTTGGTTCTGTTGCACACTGAATGTGTCAGAACCTGATCTCATATTGGCATAACTGAGGACAATGCACCAACAGGGCAGTTTCATTAGCTTTCGTCTTAGACTTCCTTTTCTGAAGAGGAGTGCTTCCAAGAAGTATCAAGTCTTTGCCCACTAGATAATTTTAAGATCTGTGCTGTGTTCTCAGTTTGGATTTGGTGGTAAATGAGAACTGGAAAAGGCTGTGAAAATTATTATGCAGGAAGTCAGGAGTCACAAACTGTGCCAATTACAATATATTTCCATTTTAAGTAGAGTGACTAACAGTGAAACATTCCAGATGGCTAAACAGATATCATAGACAAAACCTCTCCTCTATGGGTAAACAGGCACAAAATGTCTTTTCTTTGAGTATTAGGGGGAAATAAATGTCCAACAGCCGTGCTGGTAGAACGGTGGTGTTCGCTTGACCTTTTTTCCTGGGGAACATCTGTTATGCCTGCTAGTCAGTTGGATTCTGCTGGGAGTAACCATTTTTGTGTGTTTATTACTTCATCCATACCTCTGCTTGTTGCTCCAAGGTAATCCAGTTCTTAAAACCTCACAAATCGGAGGTAGATTTTTGTCGATGGTGGTGGTTTGGGTTTTTTTTTGTGTTTTCCACCCCACTTAGAAACTTGACCACAATGACTAAAAAGACAGTTTGGTGCACTTCAAGTTTTAATGTAATGAATACCAATGTTTCTGTTAAAACAGAAAGCAGTCTTTTTTCCTCTGTTATCAGGATTGCTGTTACTCTGGTCAGTAAACCCTTTTTAGACCTCAAGAAAGCCTCATGGGTCCGTTTTCTGCAATTGCATCGTCACTCCTGGTGGGACCAGTGAGTTGCAGTTTCCTCTCCAGAAATGACCAATTAACAAGCTGTTAAAACTCAGTTTGTAGACTTCTGTGTTAAAATGATTAGAGCTGGATATATACTTCCTGTGATGCTGATTAAAAAACCTAGAAATTACTGGTTTCTTAGAATATGTTTTATGTTAAATACAAAATATTGTGTCTGTGGATTGTGAAGACTCTTGCATAATTATTTTGTAAACTTCCATTCTTTTTGTGTCTCAAACAAAAAGATATATCGTAGTAGTTTATATCTCCTAGCGTGTTTTTAAAAGTATAAAACTTCAGTAACAACAACTGCAGGAAATGTCTCTGGTAATATACAAGTGAGAATTCCTGGTGGTGTGAAGTGCTCCATGTAAATAAAGAAAATAGCTGAGCCTGTTTTAGAGACAAGCTTTCCATACAATCAAAAGTCAACTTTTGATAGTTAATGACAGGGAAGAAATTCTGCAAGAACTTGATTTCTGTAAATGTGTTGGCAGTATTTTACAGTGGGGAATGTGGTATGGTTAAATCTTGCCTGTTAGTATGTTGTGGTTGGGTTTTTTTTTTCCTTTGATTTTGTTTTTTTTTTTCTACTCCATCTGATAATGGAACACAGGGCAATTATTTTCATCAGGCCTTTGAATATTTATGCTAATAGCTATGTGAGTAATGCCTGCTATGGTGGAGGCATATCTCAGTTAATCTTGGCAGACTGTAGTAGTTTTCTCAGAACAGTGTTTTGTGATTCAGTAGTAACTGTGCCAGCACCCTGTCTTAAGTGGTCTCTGAACATTGCCGTTGTAGTTGTGTGTTCAGCTACAGTTTCAACTGCCTTATTCCTCTGGTAGGGATGTAATCTTGGAGTAAGAAAAATGAAGCAGTTAAATCTGAGTTAAATTATCTTGCAGGTTACAGTCTATGCTGTACAACAGTGATGATTTTCAGGTGACAGCAGTAACTGTTTATGAGGATTAGTGAATAGTTTCCCTTGCCATGGAGTATCTTGTCTGTTTAGAAGACGGTAGGGTCATGGGTGAGATAGCTCTATATACTTGAGTCCAATTTTGTGTTTGAATTGATCAAAAAGTTGTGGTAGTACTATATATATAAAATATGTGTACAAATGTCTATTTCTAGTGTAGTCTCAGTTCTGAAATGAACCTTTCTTTTGGAAGCTAGTGCATCTGGCTCAGAGCTGAAAAAGACTTCTGGAAAAAGGGACAGGGACAGCTGGAATCTTGGTAGAACCACTGTGGCTACTAATGGCTACTTTGGCTGGAAGGAAAGCAACATTTTCATTTAATGTATTTTTCTAAAGACATACCCTGGGTGCAGTTGGTGGTTCTGTGATTTTGCAGATATTCCAACAGCATGTCTTTAAACTAAAGTTGCTGGGGAAGGAATCAGAGAATATTCTGAGTTGGAAGGGAGCCACGAGGATCATTGAGTCCAACTTTTAAGTCAGTGGCCCATACCTGGACTGAACCCACAACCTCGGTGTTATTAGCACCAGGCTCTAACCCACACCTCTTTCACTCTAAACAGCTTCTCATATTTCATCAGTTGAGGGTGTGCAAAGCTGTGATTTGGTACCTGGTAGTGGTTATTCCCTTTTCACTAAAATGAGTTTCTAACTCAGTCCTCCATTGTCTGTATCTCGAGCACACCAAATGACACCCAGTCAGGGTCCCTTATTTAATGCATTAACATTTATCCCAGGGAGATTCAGAATGATTCCCTAAGTGATGGGCAGTCCTGCAACCTGGAAAGTCATACCCTAATCAGAATATGAATAAGTTGTTGTGAGGACTGGTGAAACTGTGAAGAAGGGTAGAAAACTGGACAATGAGAAAGCAAAGTGGTACATCACAGAGCTGGAACTTTTTTGCCTTCTTTCAAGTTCAACTTCAAAAGTTTGGTTGTTTGGATTTTGTTAGGATTTTTTTTATGTGCTAATGTGTTTACATCACTGTTTTGTGCACTTTTAGAGTTCAATTTAGTTGTGTCTCTGTTAATTTCAGTCAATTTTTCATTTCATATTTACATAATTTTCTGTATTTGTTTCAGTATTTACTATTTAATGCTAAATTTCTTTTTACTGTACTACTAGACTGTTCAGCTAATCCTTCCTACCTCCAGAAACAACATTTTCAGTTTACACCCACTGAATGTTGTAGTGATTTGGTCTTTTTAAAACGTTTTTTTTGGAGGGGGGAGTGTTTTCAATTTGGGGTTTTTTCACCCTTCTTTTTAGTTTTTAGGGGTTTTTTTCTTTGTTTGGTTTTTTGGGGTTTTTTTTGGTTGGTTTGTTTGTTTGGGGTTTTTTTTTTTTTAGTTTTCTTAGTGGTTTTTTTATGGGGGAAAACTCTGGTTTCTTTCTTTTCCTCTTAATTTCACAGATTTACTCAAACTGTTTCTTCACTGAAAATGCTTTGAACATCTTCAGGCATTTTTCTAGTAGATCTGCTGAAAGACTGTCATTATCTCATCTTCAAACCATTTTGGATGATCAAGTCCATAAACATTCATCATCACTGCAGAAAACCACATCAGTGGTTTGTATTTGGCCTCTGACAATGCCTACCTTTATTCTTCTTAAAATTCCAGTGATCTGCAGACTCTGGTTTTATTGTTCTTTTTTCGTTTATCACATCAGCATAACTAATTTTATGTTTGTCCTAAATCCACAAAAGTTAGTATCATTTGTTGAAGTGCATCTTGCATTTGGGTGGGTTACAGATGATAGTTGAAGGAATCTTCTTATCTTCTGCTACTAAGCTGCCTTTTGGGCTCCTCCCATGATGAAGTCTGAAGTTTTCCTGATACTGAGGGTCTTTGTCAATAAAATAAGTGCACTTAGGGGCTGCTTTCAGACTTTTTTTGGTATGTTAACTTCTCTTCTGCTGAGAAGGGACTCTGTTGGAAATTATCTCCCATGCTGTGATTACACATTTTGGTTTTTTCATTACCTATGTATGTTTTTCCTGTTCTGTGTGTGACTTCGCTTTACAAGGTGATTCTGGTTTGTGTTTATTGAAATTGCTCTGAAAAGGAAAAAAGAAGTGTCCTATCAGGTACTATTCATCAAGAGCCAGTTCTGATAAACAACTGCTGTATCTTACTACTTTTGGTCAACTTTCTCTTTACTTTTGATGCTTTCTACCAGATCTTATGCAAGGCAAGTGTAGTGCAATATAGAGCCTTTCTAAGAGATCCTAGAAAGCCTGTTCTTTTATCATCTGAGTTAGTGAGGCTAAAAGCTGGCACAGTTGACTTGTTTTATCTTTGGATGAGCAGCCCTCCATTTCTGCACACTGCAAAGGCACCAGCCACTTCATATCTGCCACTTGTGATGACAGCCCGACACTGCTCCTGGTGATGGAAGGCAGACTTTGTGCCATCACGTTTTTATTTGGGTTACTATTTCTCTCTTACTATCTAGGTAGTTGGAATTATTTGTGCTCTGTAACTCTACGTACCTGACTGTGTCTTCAGGCGTTTCCCACAAGCAGTAGCAGAGACTTCTAGAAGGCTTTGTTAGAGAAGGTATCCCTGACTTCAGCTTCACCACCCCCCGACACACCCGTCCATACCTTTTACTTCACCTCCCCTCCCACCCTTGGCACATGCACAGGTACTTTTTTCACAAATATTGCCCTCCAGAATAAACTATACAAAAGTCTCATGACACTATTGTATGCTGTTTATGGTTCTAGACCATCTAACTAAAAGCTTCTTGTACTGAATTTGCCCTTGGTGCTATTTGCTACAGGCAACAACATTGCTTGTAGTGCTTGTGGCACTGATTTTTGCTACCCATCTGAATGAGTCTACTCCCATTGCTTGCTACCTGCTGGTTTTCTGAAGTCCAGGATAACAATGCACCTCTTACACGTGAAACAAATTTTGTTGTTTGATTCTACCTCTATCCCATATATACTGAATCCATGCTAGGAAATCTGACTCCTGTGTATTAACCATGTAACCACATCATGGTTATACTCATGTGTACATGCTTGCACAGTTGTCACAATAGGTATGTTTACGTATTATTTTACAGGTTTTTCTCTTTGCTTTTTTGCTGTTTTTGCTAGTTAGCATATCTCACTCCTGTATTGGCTTTCTTCTGCAGCAGAAGTTGTAGGGCTAAGGACATCTTAAGTGGGGCACATAGAGGATGTTATATTAAAAGATGACTTGGGCACTTCAAACCCAGGGGAAAGGTACAAGGAATAATTTAAGACTAGTGCTGATGATGGAAGTTAATCTTAAATGATAGCACTATCAAATTTGTTCAGAGCAGATGACAAGAGAACGTCTTCCAGCACTTAAAATGCTGTCTGTGTTTTAGGTAGTGCTTAATTAAGAGTGACAGCTTTGAAACTGCTATTTATAGTGTTCAACTGCTATGCCAAGATGCCAGCAGCGTGACAACTTTTTCAGATGCATGGGCTTAACCCCTGAGTCTCACTTTCAAAGATGACTAAACGAGCCCCTGTTCCACAGGTGGCTTTGGAGACTGCCCAAAGGAGGCTGTGCACACCCAGTTTGGTACCAGTCTTGCAATCAAAGATGGATTGCCCAACTCTGTGGTGGGATAGAAAGAGAACTGGCCTACAAAATCACACCTCATGCTGGGCTGGTGGGGCACTGTCCCTGTAACAGCAGTGCATGCTTTAGACATGCCTGGCTCTCAGAACTGAGGAAAAACGGCTTTTGTCAGGAATTCTGGCAGTTTGCCTATGCCTTTATCGTAGGAAATGCAACTGTATCACGGCTGTTGTGCTTTCTAAGTTGGCCTGTTCGTATACCCAACCACCTGACCAGTGTTTTGCACTGATAGTTTTGGAAGACAAAGTGCCCATCAGGTACTTCAGGTCAGCATGCTGGGAAATGGTTACTTGTCCTTGTTTGTGAGAGTTTTATAAATTGCCTTACCTTTCACCTTGGTATCTCAGCCTTTGTTTTATCTCAGTCTAATGGAGGGAAGTGGCAGGGGCCTCTCCTTCCTTTTGCATCAGAATTGGAAAAGCCAGTGGTTTGTACAGAAGTCTGTTATGGGAGTAAGTCTGCCAGACAAAAGCATGAGAGAGGAGCCACTGCACAAATGAACCAAATCTGCACAGCTGGCAGTGTGGTGCTTCAGAAAATTATCTTCTCAGTGTAGTTGATGCTACAAGTTTGATGAGTACTTTGCCATATGAAATGTGCTGCCTTTCAGATAAACTCCTTCCCAGGTGTGTGCTGGGGCATCTTAACAGCAGATGAAGCAAACAAGCCAATATTAAAATTGGATTTTTCTTCAGTTGCAGATTTATTTCTCCATTAGTAATTCCTTTGTAATTTCTTTTTTATGTGATATTATTCACCTTCCTTTTCTGTCCTAGCTGACACTAAAAGCACAGGAGATGATTGATACACAGTTATTAATGAAAAATGGTTTTAGATTTCTCTTAAAGGTAATGGGCAGACATCACAACTGGCATTATAGACTTCTTACATAAGTGTGTTTTCAGGCAGCAGTGAAATGGGATTGCATTTTCTCTTGATTTATTTATTGAGGCTGATAACTTGTTTACTAGGCTGAATATTTGTCTTTGGCTCTGACTGATACGGAGTAGCAACTAGAAGTGGGACTGGATCATAAGAATTATCCATAAGCTGTTACTGTTTTCATTCTCAAAGAATGTAGGATGGGGATGTGGTAATTGGTGATCTTAGTCTTAATGTTACTTTTTTTCCTGTATTTTATTCCTTTTGTCTTTCAGCACCTCTCCTTCCCTACAATCCCCATTACCCTCCATACTGTTGTTTCAGTGCAGTGCTTTTTTTCAGAAATTTCAGATATTTCCACAGAGGCCACTAAGTGATGGTGACTTCATGTCTTTTGGAAAAAGTATATTGTATTTGATAAAGCAAAACTACTCAAACAAAAGTCACTGCAGGTTACTGTAATCTGTCTGCTGGTCTCAAAGGATGATGTCTGACCAAAGAATTTTTGCAGCCTTGCCAGTGTCAAAGCCAAGTGTGTGTGTAAGACTGGAGTGTGTGTCGGGAAAGTATAGGCCTAAGCCTAGTCCTTTTCTGAAGTAGTGCTATAAAGGTGAATTTATGCTCAGTGCTTGGAGCTGCTGAGAGGATGTGTCCCCTTCTGCAGACTACCAGACTGAATTCTTACTGCTTTTTTTTCTTTTTACTGTCCCCTACAGAGGCTGCAAGTCGTGCCATAGTCCAGTTTCTGGAGGTCAATCAAAGTGAAGAAGCAAGTAGAGGTTGGATGCTGCTCACCACAATCAATTTGCTAGCTTCATCAGGACAGGTTAGTCTGAAACAGCAAAACTAAAAACAAATTATGGGGTGGAAGAGACAAAAGCAATAATAAAATGAGCTGCATGAACACTCACTAAAAGATATAACTATATTCTGCTTTTCTGTGTTAAGATCCTCTTTCTCTTACACTGCCACAGGACTTCTGCTTTAGCTCCTTGTGGTTTCAGTTGCCTGAAAAAAAAAAGTCATTTTGAGACTTTAATTTATAATGTTCTTTTGAATTACTCATGCAACTTTTATTGCTGCTCAAAGGCTTCCTTTGCATACTGCTGCTTAGTGCCCCAGGAGCTGCATGGCACATACAGCACCTAAATAGTTAAGACTTCGAACTTTGCACACCTCACTGGAGGAGGGCCACAGCAGTTGCAAAAAGCAAGGCCAGCAGCAGTGATGAGTGGGTGGCAGTGAATCATTCCTGCCTCTGCTTCTGGTGCTGCCCTCCATCAGAGAGCTGTCTCTAGCAGTGTACTGGGCAGTTGGTGGTTTGTTATTTCTGCTCTAATCTGCCTTTGTAATTCAGCACATCATCTTATCTCTGTTCTGGTACACCACCAGCCTCCACGCCAATTTGTCTTTTCTTCCCACTGATGCTTTTCCATTTTCTACTACCTTGCTTCTTACGGCTGCTTACACCTTCTTGCCAAGTGAGAGCACAAATTGAATAGTCCTTCTCCCACTCCCATTTCTACTGCTACAAAGAATTGATAGCTGATGAGGGCTTGGCTGAAGGTCTTGTAATTAACTTGTTAACTTCTGTTGGCAGAGACTGACAGGTTTTGTTTCTGTCCTGTACAATAACTGCTCTGAACTGTGGCCGTGAGATGCTGTAGTCATGTAAATAAATCATCCTATTTTTAGAATTACTGTTTGGGTAGGCACTCAAGAATAGATGGTGAATCTGTACTGCTGTGTGAACACCTCACCAAAGATGTGAGAAAGAAAAAACAGCATTTCAATCAACTGCATTATTATTGATGTTTTAAATATATAATATGCTGAACTGATATTTTTCACTGTGTTTTCTTCTTCCTCAGAAAACTGTGGACTGCATGACTACAATGTCAGTGCCTTCCACACTCGTTAAATGTCTATATCTGTTTTTTGACCTTCCACACGTGCCTGAGGTAGTTGGAGGAGCACAGAATGAACTACCTCTCGCAGAGCGCCGAGCGCTGCTACAGAAAGTCTTTGTACAGGTAAGAAAGGTAAAATAGGTCATGGAATTTGGAAGAGGAATGTAAATACTTCATGTGAGCAAAGTCTAGAAACTTTTCACTTGAGCCAGGTTTTACTCTTCCTTGATCCTTCAAAAACTGATGGCTAAGAGAGAGGTGGATTTTCCTGCAAGCACAGTTGAGGTTAAATTTCCACTCCTCCTGTAGTTTTTGTCTTTGACAAATACCTCCTGCACAGAAATGCATGCAGCTCTTCTGCACAGATACTTAAAAGGAGCAACAAGTGGACTGTTATTCTGTTTTCATCTAACTGGTCCTAGTACTTGGTGTCTTTGGCTGTTACTGATTGAAATAGACATAGTAAAAAACATCAGTATTGATAATAAAGTGGTGCTCTCAAATGAACTGACTGGAATGGATGAGGTTTCAGACCTCCCCCTCCAGTTGCAGACAGCCTCCCTCCAGTTTTCTGAGAGGGAGCCTGAGTTTTTCCTGCACAAGATGCAAAATGGAGATCAGATGTCCTCAAAACATGCAGAAAAGGGAATGAGATGTAGTAGCTTCACTTGTGTGGCTGCATTTTGGTTATGGTAATTAGGAAATTCAGATCCAGTTACCAGTTATTCAGGTAGGTCTGCAGTTTTGCTGTAGCCTTTCCTGACAAACTTAATTTGACCGAGATGTTATGGTTGCTGCTCTGCCAACAACCCATCAATAGCCTTCTTCCTGCATTAGGAAAGGATACAGCAGTTTGCCTCACAAAGCTTCTCCCCCACTGCAGAATTTAGACCTGTAAATTAGGCAACTGGCAGATTCTCCAAAAGTGAAATATCCTGGTATCCATGCAAATACACTGTGTCAGCCTAAGAGATTTAAACTCTGCTTCCAGTCTTCTGGTAAGCATTTTAACTTGAACTGGGTCTTGAAATAACCATGTGTCTAATAACCTTGTCTTGTGTTCGGAGTACTGAAACACACAAAGGGAAAACAGCATGTTACCTTTTTTAATGTGTTTGCTTAAAGGAAGAATGTTTCACCTTTTACTAAGTCTAGGCAAAATTAACAAGGATAAAGCTATTAATGCTAGTTGTTTAATAACTTCCTATTTCAGATCCTAGTCAAATTGTGCAGTTTTGTGTCCCCGGCAGAAGAATTGGCTCAGAAGGATGATCTCCAGCTTCTATTCAGTGCAATAACCTCATGGTGCCCTCCCTATAATCTGCCTTGGAGGAAGAGTGCAGGAGAAGTACTAATGACCATATCTCGTCATGGCCTTAGTGTCAATGTAGTGAAATACATTCATGGTATGTGTCTTCCCTCAGTATTATTTATTGGGATTTTTTCCTGCTCTTCTTTCATAGTTTTCTTATTTGGGAAGCTTCTAGGCTTTTAGTTTGGACATGTGTGTGTTTACGTACAGGTAACATTTATAAGCGCTTGTGTAGTGAGAGAGGTGATTTTAGCTGTGTCTGTCCCATTCACATTTCAATTTAACCTGGGAGGATAGAGTTTCCTCTCATGTTTTGGTGTAGAGTTCATGATGAGCAAAAGGAAAGGCTTTCAGTAACTTCAGTGACTCCCTGTATTGAAAAATATTCGCTGTGAAGATGCATTAATTCTTAACAGCCAGCTGTCTTCCTCCTCTGTGGTCCAGCCCAGCTCCCCCAACATAAGGATGTTGTTCTTAGGGCCTGGCCCATGGAGGCTCTTTGCTTGGCTGAGAACCACACCTGTGCTGGATGAGTTTGCAGCCCCTATTTTTTCCTTGTTCTCTCACTGACTGGATTGCTGACTCTTCAACCAGCCTACATTTCTTCTGCCAGGCCTTCATCTTCCCCACCTTTCCATACAGTTTACAGATTGCAGGTTTTGTGCATCCTGAAGGTCAAATGAAAATTACCTCATGGGCTCAATCCAGTCTGCAAGTCACCAAATGAATGAAGCATCCAGAATCATTCCAGTTTGTCTTCTGTCCATTTTTTAAGACAAGTAGATCTTGGCTCTTGCTGGCATGGAAACCCTAGTGTACAGGGACATTTCTGTAGCTGGTTACAGATTTTGGTAGCTAATAAAAGTAGTAGTTTACTCATCATCTATCTTTGCAAGGAGCTGGTAAAGAGGCAGCTGCCAAGCTGGTTCACAACAACTTGCAGATGAAAACCAGTGTTGGAGAGGATATTAGCTGCCTGGAAGCAGCTTTGCATACAAATTACTCTTTTTGCATTAATTGAAAACTGTATGGGTGTTTCGGTATGTAGGACTTGAGGTAAGGAATCTGATAAAATATGTTTCTAATATTATATTTAAGGCTTTTAGACTGTAGGGCCACATGGGAAGCATTTGTAGTTTTTAAATTGGACTAACTGTTGGAGTGAGCTAACATCCTTATACATTTTAGCAGTGTACACCTACTGGAAAAAAAGAAACCCACAGTTTTGGGTTGCTCACACCCTGAGAAGCAAGTAGTTAGTTGCAAGGCTCTGCAGAACCATTTTGATGGTTTATTAAATATATCATCCTGCTCCCACCACTTCACAGAAAATTTCAGCCTGTGTTTTTTCTTGAGCTAGCAGTGCGTTTCCAATTCCCGTCAAAAAGATGTGAATGTACAGTATCACTTGAAAGCACAGCATAGTCACCAATTGAGTGTTTTCAGATGGGGCTTACAAGGTGATAGGTCTCTGGTGGGCTTTTGATGAGTGTAGAAGGTGTATGTATGTGTGTGAAAATGTTGTGAAGTGCAACAAAGAAAATAACTAGAGTTTTGACTGTCATTTGGCATATTACAGCTGCTACCATTACTGCTTCTCTATGGGCTTGATCCACAGAGGAGTGAAACTGGCGTGTGAAAAGATACTCCAGGTTCTTTAAAAAGAGAAATGAAGGCTTAAAAAGAAAACCAGTCGGCATTCCTTCTTGCATTTTGATTAAAAAAGTGAACCTGACTTAAGAGATAACAACATCTGTCACAAGGCTCATCTTACATTCAGGAAAGATTTAAGATATTTCATCATATGCAAAGGAGCATCCTTTCACCATCTCATGCTCTGATTTAATCTCTGGGAAATTTTGTTATCAGTCTAGCTAGAAAGATTTGTGCTTGTGATGTGCATGCTGCAAAGATAAAATAGCAAATAATTGAAGGGAGCATCTTTAAAACAGAGTGCAACTTAAAATGTCACTATAGACTTGAGAAAACTTTTTGTTACTGACCTAATGAACTGATGGAATGTGAGAATTATGCAGGGCAAGACAAGCTGTCTCTCTTTCATGCCAGCCAATGAAATGCTAACCAGAGTAGGAATAAGATGACATGGTGTAAAGGTTTATATATAGTGTTTTAATAACACTTCAAGTCAGTGCTTTGTATAACTTTGTGTTTTAAAAGAAGAAAATATGGTCTAGAATTACTTACAGTTCCCATATTTGTCTTTTTATTCTGTTGAGTTATCTGATCAGACTTACTAGGAAGAAATCAGTATTTATCTACACAATTTCCTCCTTACAAGAGTAAAGGTTATAAAAGGGAGGAAGGGGTTGGCAAAAACAGGGTAGGAGTCTGATCGAAAGCCACTTGAGAATCCTTCTCATCCTCAAGTGGTATTAAATGTTCTATGACAAGAGATACTTGGATAAGTTACCTTATTGCTGTGTTTCATGTGTTAGTTATGCTTCTTGCTGTCATTATTGCCAGTAAAATCCTACATTTCTTCGCTGCAATTCTTTTCAGAAAAGGAATGTTTGTCCACGTGTGTCCAGAACATGCAGCAGTCTGATGACCTTTCTCCCCTGGAAATAGTTGAGATGTTTGCTGGACTTTCTTGTTTTCTCAAAGACTCCAGTGATGTATCCCAAACATTGTTGGATGATTTTAGGATATGGCAAGGATACAACTTCCTCTGTGACCTCCTCCTCAGGTAAGCAAAAGTGCTTGAAGAAATGCAGGCAGATCACTGAGCTTTTTTCAAAAAGGTTTTCTTAATAAAGAGTAGATTAATAGGTTTAAACAAATAAGTGATTATAGATCATTATGGAATGAAGATATTAGGACCAAAACATTGAATTTTATGCTTCTCTCCATTTATGAAACTACACTATTTAACTTTTTGTTCTTTAGTACTGATTTGTTACTAAATGCTTCTTGCTGTGTAAAGAAAGCAGTTGCTTAAATGGTACTGGTACTAAATATTTAGACAGAATCCAGAACATGAAATTTTGGCTGCAACTAGAGATTTTTGAGTTTGGTTGGAGTTTGTTTTGTCTAAGGAGATGGTTTAGTGGTGGACTTGGCAGTGTTGGGTAACAGCTGGACTCAATGATCTTAAGTCTTTTCCAACCTAAATAATTCTGTGATTAAATTATTGTCTTGTTTTATCGTGCTATCATAATGAAAAATCACATATGTAAACGTGGTGCATGTTACAAGGGAATCAGTGTGTGTGTGTGTGTATATATATTTCTTTTTCTTTTTTATTAAAGGCATTTCTAAGCTGCTAATGCATTAAAAAATATAGTAATGAAAATGCCTGCCCCAAAAAAATTTTGGGTGTATAATCTAGCCATGATTTTATTTCTTTTCAGGAAAGAAACTTCTTTGATTTTCTGACTGAGAAAGAAAAGATTGTCTGTTGAATTATTTGTTTAAAATCTATGGGCAATCTATGTTGCTATGTTTGGATATGAAGTTTTGAAGAAGGATGCTTAGCTGTTGAAATACGGAGATACGTTTTACAAATCCAAGGCACATACTGGGAAACTATAAGTGTACACCTAATGAAGTATATTTGGGTCAAACATTATTAATGAGAAATGCTAATGTTGTAGTCTCCCTATTTTTGGTGTTAGTATGCTGAGTTTTGGCACCCAAGTATCTGAACTAATTTTTCCACTACATTGTATACTTCTGAGGGGGTTTTTTGTTTGTTTTAAGTGGATACCAGACACAGACATGGTATTTGAACTTTTTAATCACACTTAAAATTACTCATGAGTTACCTTTGGTGGCGCAAAAGCTAAAGGACCTGTTAAGGAATTGTTATTTTTCTTTGTTCTATAGGTGGAGTTGTGGAGTATGTTGTATTTACTAATGCATTAATTCAAAGCAGTGTAATGCAAATGCAGTTGTTTTCCAGAAACTGTCAGCCAGAGTTTAGGTGAAATATGAGGGGAACATGCTGTCATGTTTCATGTTGAGGTACAAAAGTGATTCTCTGTAGATCAAGTGTTTTAAACAAATTCTCTCCTGAGCTTTCTCATCCTTTAAATCAAAGGATGGGGGATCCCTGCCAAATGCATAGGAAGACTAGGGATTTGCATGTCTCATTGAAGAAGGAGGGGACACCTGGGATTGTCAGATGACATCAGTAAGTTAATGGTGTAGGAATGTGTTATCCTAACTTCTTCCTGAGGTGGTTTTCTAGAAGAAGACATTTTCTTTCAAAAAACAGTGAACTTGAATAAGCTAGTGTGTTGATCAGTGATGGACCACAGTAATGCATTCTCCCTGGACATGTTTTGGCTCGAACTGACCCACAGAGACTTGTTCAGCTCTGGGGCACTTTTGTGAAGATGACTGTCACGTGAGGGTATGAAATCTGGACACTGGGCCTCAAGCTGCAGAGCAAAGGCTTTGGAGCTGGAAAAGCAGAAGGATGTGTGAAGAAGGTGGCTTAGTAAGAAATTGCAGAAAATCTGTAGGGCCATAGGGACATTTTGGTAACTTCACCTGGATGATGAGAAAGGGCATGGCCTGTGGAGGATTAGTAGAGTGGCAGTAGGTGAGCTCAGTGCTTCTGTAGTGACTGTTTGCAGGAGGTTCTTGTTTGAAGGAGGTTCCTTCCTCAGCCATGTCTGACTGAGAAGAAGATGGAGGATGCAGAATGAGCTGCTTGTAAAGAGCTCCCATAATCACTTGTCAGGAACAGGCAAAACAGAGCTTGCACTGCTTGAGTGAATAGAAAAACATGATCTCCAGTTTACTTCTGAGATCTACAGAGTTAGTAAATAATTAAACATGGATTAATTTGTGGTGAAGTAGCAGGAAAATGCTGGAGGATGGTTTTATGATTCAGAGTCAGTTTTTAGGGTTTGGTCTGATGGTGTGTTCCTGTCAGTGAACAATGATTGGAATGGGATGTTAACATTTCTTTTCTCTTGTGTTCAAAGGTAAGAGTTTGTAGTTCTAATGAGGGTGCTTCATCCTGTGCTTTTAAGTACTAGGCTTCTACCAAAATACTATTTCATTAGCACAAAATATTCACTCTCAAAGTGGCAGATGTAATCTAGCAAGTTAATTACGGATCTATTTAATTACAGACTATCCATGTACTTTCCTCTACAGTATCTTCATGTCTGTGAGAGGATTTTTAATGTAATTTTCATGTCTCTTGGTTTTTAGTAGACTGTCGAGTTCAAGGAAAGATTTATGAGGTAAATTCCTATGGCAAATAGCTGTTTGCTCTTGTAAGTCCAATGTTTGACTAACTTAATGGTGTGACATAGGAACCTGGAAAATACTGCAGGAATAAGGCAGTAAAGCTGGTCTCTAAATTAATAAATTGAAAAAAAACCCAGATCTTACTAAAATGATTTGAGTTCAAATAAATTAGTGCTGCTAACTTGATCCTTTTGTATTTTCTTTAGGTTAGAACAGGCAAAAGAAGCTGAATCTAAGGATGCTTTGAAGGACCTAGTTAATTTGATCACTTCCTTAACAACATACGGTGTCAATGAATTAAAGCCAGCTGGTGTTACCACTGGAGTACCTTTCCTGCTACCTGGGTTTGCAGTCCCACAGCCTGCAGGCAAAGGTGAGTCTGCTTTTTTCTCTCTCTGTTTGCTTTTTTGTTGTTTTAAATGCAACTTACAAGATACAGAGCAGCTGTGTATTGCACAAACCCTTTGTAACCAAGTCTACGTTCTTTATCTAAGATTGTGTATGAAATACTCAGTTATTTTGGTCTCAAAGATTTTATTTTGGGGTTGGTACCCAAAGAAGAACGCTTAGGGCTTGTGTTTTTGAGGACAGGTCCAGCCTCTTCACTGCAAAGCTGACAGCTTTCTGCATGGAGATTTGAAGAAATCATCTTATTGGAGAGATGCACTGATTTGATTTATGGTGTTTTAAGCTGCTCTTACTTAACTGATATGAAAGGCTGATGTGCTGGCGTGATTTTTTTCTTTTTTTTTTAATCCTTCCCCGACCCCAGTGTGCTTTCTGTTAGCTTTTGTCAGCATAGGCAAATGTAACTTGTGAGCTGCAATCTATTATTTCATCACCAGTGTGATCAGAGTGATAAAATCTGTGGTGTGCTTGAAACCACAGTCAGTTACGATTCGGAGATAAGGTTGAGGAAGTCTTGAGGGAGAAAGGATTTTATAAAAATTAACTTATGTTTCATGTTCTGTGCATAAACTTAGAATTCAGGTTGGTCTTGTATGTAACAAAGGAGTTTGGAATTTAATAGTGACTGTGGAGCTAGTTTGTTACTTGAACTTTTTATGAGATATACCACTGGCACAAGAGAAGTTTGTTATAGGATTGCATTTATAGATTTATAGACTAATGAATATACATCCTAGGTTCCTTGGACAGTGACTTCCTTTCTCTGGTACGGAGAGAGTTCATTTTTCATAGGAATTGTTTTTCTTTTGCACTAAATAGAGAAAGAAGGTGAACACTCAGAGTTTAATTTCTCCGTGTTTTGATAATATTATTATATTATTATAATATTTTTGTTAGGCTAATCAGCTTTTCTGATACATTATGAGAGAACCATGGCCTGTTGTAATCTGCAAAAGAGTTTTTTAACTTTGTGGTATTTGTCAGGACATCTCTGTTTCTTTTACCTGCTTCTCATCACTTCTTTTTATGAAGACTGTATTCATTCATTTTCTCAATTACTTTTATCTAAATCCTTTTAGTTCTTGAACTCTGAAGAGCTGGTTAGACTTTGGTTTCTTCAGGGGTCCTCCTAATAATCGAAAAGAATTTATTAATCTTCTTGATTGCCTGGAACAGCTGTTCATACTAAGCTGGAATATAAATAGTTCTATCTGACACTACTATGTTCCTGTCACGTTTAATAAGCTCTAAATCCCCTCATTTGAACATTTTTCATAGTAAAGAAAGCATGTAAAGAATTCCCTTTAGGAACACCTGAGTGTGACTTATAATGTAACTAATATTCTTCCAGATGTGAAATTGTTCCATGTTCATTTACAAGGGAGTTTTCTCTTGCCTTCTGGAGAAATACTGACATGGAAGGTGGGGAGGCTAGGCATGGAGATAATTGAATTTACTGTTCAATTGGACAACTTAGTTTACAAAAATGAATAGTGTTCCACAGACAATATGTAGTAAATAAGGATTTTTTTGTTTATGAAAGGATTTTCAAATCAGGTTAACAGTTTGTATGTAGCTTTATTTGAAAAAATAGAGTAAGATTTTATTGTTAAAACATCCTAAATGCTTTGTTTAGAGTGTGTTTAAAGTTTGCACTCCTGATTGTTTATTTTGTTAGAACTATTTTTTACCATCAATTGTTTTCTGTATCATGGGATATGTCCATTGTGGCTTGTACTATTCCTACAGAAGTTAAAAAAGTTGTCTTTTAGGCATCTTTTGAGTAAAATAAGAATAATATCTGCCTGCAGAAAATTTTGGGGAGCACTCATAAATGATGCATTCTTTGGCTGAATGAATGAGTTTTTAATCAAGTTGAAGGTACTTACAAGAAGAAATGTCACTGAGCTTTAAAGATGTGAGATCTTTGTGAGCTAATATTAGAGCTACCTTATGCTTTTCAACTCCTTCCCTGTGTTTCAATTCCTTAATTGTTAATCGTACTGGACCCTGCCAAAGCTCTTTTATTCCCAGCTGCGAGGGTTGCGTGCTGCATTATGGAATACAGAACATGTCAGTGTTGCTATAGTGAGTTCTCCTGTGGCCTGGATACACGAGGGGCAGGCTTTGTTTTGTCTCTAGGACTGTATCCTGTGTACATTTTAACACTAAATCAGTGTGCTTATCTATTTTGAAGAAATTGTCTTTGATCAGCATCTTTAGCTGCTTGCATAAACTCTTACTATTGAAGATGAAGATGCCATCTTAAAGAATAGTAGGTTGTGGAATTTGCAGTGTAAGTGGTTGTGCAGAGGCTTTTTTGAAGTCAGTTTTAATGATTTTTTTATTAAATGTGACATCATACACTTTTATTCCCACTTATTAAAATGCATAGATCATTATTAATAAGTGTATTCATTGTTTATGATGATTAAGAGCTTTCTCTTTCCTTTTTCCTCCCATCCCACTTTGTTTCCTGATTTAGGTCATAGTGTGAGGAATATTCAAGCATTTTCTGTCCTCCAGAATGCATTTTTGAGAGCAAAAACCAACTATCTAGCACAAATCATCCTTGATGCCATCACGAATATTTATATGGCGGACAATGCCAACTACTTCATTTTGGAATCGCAGCACACATTGTCTCAGTTTGCAGAGAAAATTCCTAAGCTTCCAGAAGTGCAGACCAAATACTTTGAGATGCTGGAATTGGTTGTCTTCAGCTTGAATTACATACCCTGTAAAGAACTGATCAGTGTGAGCATCCTTTTAAAATCCAGCACTTCTTTTCAGTGTAGCATCATTGCCATGAAGACACTCCTGAAGTTCACCCGTCATGACTACATCTTTAAGGATGTCTTCAGGGAAGTGGGACTTCTGGAGGTGATGGTAAATCTTCTTCATAAATATGCAGCCCTTTTGAAAGATCCCACTCAGGCACTGAATGATCAAGGTAGCGTGTCCTTTTCCATTTTTCTAATACTTGTCTCTTTTGGCTGGAAATAGTGGAGTCTAGCATTTAGGAGAAATGAGAGAGTCCGAACGTGTACCTCGCGGGCTGAATTCTGCTGAGGACTGCTATGCCATCTTAAAAGCTCACTGGAATTGCTTCTCTCAGTTTCTTGAGAGAAGCTCGAGGCTAACTTTAAGGAATGATGCTGTATGAATGCAAAGTAGTAGAAGCTCATATTTTCTTTTTAAAATGTTTTTTGATGTACTGGTTCAATATTTGTTACTTAATGTGAAAAAAGTAAAGGAGCAATACAAAGCATCAATATTCTTCCTAACAAAAGGTACTTTGTACCTTCGTGTTTAACCCCAGCCTTGAAAAAATACAATAGAGTGCCTATCTGAGCTCTTAATAAGAGACTTTTTTTGTAAGTTGGGTCTAAATTTTTCTAAGCATTAAAAAATGTAAATTAAGATCAGTTACCTGCAGACTTGAACATCCCAGATAAGCTGCACAGCTGCTAGGCCTGCAAAGCAGGCTCTGCCACGTGCCATAGGAGCATACATGTACACACAGAGAATTTCTTTTTACATTCTTTATTCAAACTGCAGTCAAGCTTGTGTGCATCAGTGACACTTTTTAACCATAACTGCTGGATGTTTAAACTGCTGGATGTTAAACCTGGGTTTAATTGTATGAAGCTTCATTAGTGAGTGGTAGCTGTAGGTTAGAGTTAGAAAGCTTTGTTGCCAGTAACTCCATTGAAAAACACATCAGTTCTTCTGTTCCTGTAAATAAACCAATGAATCTGCCATCTAATTAGGGTGCTACCTGGGTGCACATATGTCCTTGTGTTGGGGTTTACTTTTTATTAGAGTAATTTTAAAAAACCAAAACCCCACTGTTTTTTTCTGAAGTGTTACTCTGTGTGTACTATGCCACTTGCAGTGTTGGTCTGTTACACCTGTTGAGTAATCAGCTGTAATTATGTGAGTGTAGTTTTGTGGGGTTTGTGTGGAATTTCTCTTTTCAAGTCCTGAAAACTGAACGAGAACAGATGCAGTTAATTCTTCAACTATGGTATAGTTTTGTGGCTTGAAGAAATAATAGCAGCAGTGTCAGGCACTGTGGAGTTTACAGTGCTCAAAAACTTCTGCTTAAATTCTTGTCTTTATAAAATTAACATTTCAAATGATTCATAGTTAAGCTTTCCCAGGAGCGCATGTGTAGACTAAATCTCAGCTTGCTTTGGAAAATGGTGGGGCTGCCTGCTCTCTGGGGAAGCAAAGAAAATAAAAGTGTTGGTGCAAAGTACCAAGAAGCATCTTTGAAAAGAGTGGTATTTTCTATGACTTTAGCATCTGAAAATATTTTTTTAGTGGATTCAAGAAACAGTTCATTTGAGGACCAAAAGCAGCTGGCTTTATTGGTTATGGAGTCCCTGACAGTACTACTCCAAGGATCAAACACAAATGCAGGTGAGTAGAGAGATTTTTGTCAAAATAGGTATAAAAAAGTAACTCGGAAAATTATGTTTTGACTTTCTATCTTCAGGCCAGTATTCAAATACTCTGAAATACACTTTCTCTCTTGCCAAGTTTTTCCAGCAAAGAGAATAGACAACTTAACCTAGAGTGCATAAAATAAAGGAGAACAAGAGTGTTTGAGTTTCTTTGCTATTGTTTACTTGAAGGCAACCGCCACACCCCATCACTCTTCAACAATTCTATAATAATTTTTAGTAGTGCTTGTAACACTGTTTGGATATTTTAAAATTTAAGCACATAATTAGAAATGTAGTTCAGTGTTCACAATGTCATATCTACTTAACGGAATGCCTGTATCTTTAAAGATGTCTTCTCATTTTTAAAGAGTTATTCCCAGTCAGTATGTACAAACAGGGCTCTGTTACAATTGTTCTTTTCTAAATCAAGCAGCTGTGTATTAGGCTTCATTAAGCAGGACTTAGTGGTTTTGAAACCGTGGTAGCATCCACCTGCCTTGTGACAAATCCTTGGCTGCTGTTGGATGGCGTTCCTGACCTCACCTAGGAAGCATCAGTCAGCCATCAGGACCTCCTTGCTGCTTCTCAGGACTGAGTTAATCTCTGAGTATGCACTGGAGAAGCAACAGTGGGGAGTGTAAAAGACATCAGCACTTTGGGATGATGCCACAGATGTTTTTTCCTGAGGAATCCTGGAGAGTTCAAGGGCCTCATTTCATCAGTAGCTCTCCCAGTTCAGGAGCAGGACAGAGCATACAGGAGGAGCTGAGAAACCATTCCTCAGGGAAGGGGTGACTGCTGTCTGTACTGGGATGTGAGCCCAGTGGCACTGTATCCAGAGGCCAGCAGAGCTTACAGGTCATCACAGAGGCATAGGTAGGCATGATGCAGCCTTGCAGTGATCCATACCACATTCAGTGCTTGGTTTCTAATCTTAAGCCAGTGTCTCTGATAAGCTTCCCTGAGTATCGCATAACTGCTAACTAAATTTCAACAGAAAATTTGGGTGTCCAGACCCACACAGGTTCACTGGGTAGTTGAGAACCTACACTGAGAGTGAGAGAAGTATAAAATGCTGCCCCAGTCTCTATGAAAACCTGACTACAAAGGAGATAGGATTTGCCTGTGAAGGGATGCCACAAACTCACCTGTCTCAGGGTCTGAGGCCTCTCCTTTTGCACTGAATCCCTATCTTATCCAAAGGACGTCAGAGAAAGCAGGAGGCAGGAAATGGATAGTGGGATTAATGTTTGTATGTGTATGTTAGAGGGAATCAACTTGTTAATCCTGAACTTGATCATTTAAACTGCTCTTTTAGTTTATAGTCACATGGAAAATGATCCCTTTTGATGCCGTAGTGCAGCATTGATCCATTTCCCCACTCAGTTTTCATCTTCAGTAATTAACATAGGGCAATGCTCTAGGTGCTGACACTGTACTAAACACACATTATATATGCCCATGTGTATTCTACTCTGGATTTTGTGATGTTTTCAGAATTGATTTTCATATAATTTTTGGTTATTGTGGTAGCCAGTAAGCTTGAATAACCATTATTTGACTTAGGCTTAATCTCTACAGAGATAGTTCTTACCACACAAAATCTTCTACAGAATCTTACAAATGATGTGGATAAACTGAACCACTTCTCAACCAGTGCTCCTGTCCAGAAACAGCCCAGTTATATTTTCAGTTCATATTGCAGAGGTCATTGCAAAATGTAAGATAAACACTCCCCTAAACCAGACTAGTATATGACCTTCACAAAATATGGAGGGTTTGGTACATTTTTTATTTCATCTCAAGACCGTTTGACCTCTAGCATGAAGAGAGTAACTGCTGTTGGAGTAACAGAATTATTGAGGAAATTCTTAGAACTGACCTCTATCCTTCTACTCAATGCCTTTAGTGAAGAATATTGCCAGAAGACATTGAAGTTCTACTTTTATTTGTGTTAGGAGATGAAAAATAGTAGTAAATAATTAAGCATCAATAGAGCTAAAACTGCCCTTCAATCTGTAGAAATGAAAATAAACACCTTTGGTATTGTTCTGTTGTCATTATTTGTCACTGGTTATATTTTGCTTACTCTTAAAGCACTTATCCTCCCTGCCTCTTTCCGAGCAGGCATTTTCAGGGAGTTTGGTGGTGCCAGGTGTGTGCACAACATTGTGAAGTATCCTCAGTGCCGCCAGCACGCCCTGATGATCATCCAGCAGCTGGTGTTGTCACCCAGTGGAGAGGACGACATGGGCACCCTGCTGGGGCTGATGCACTCGGCCCCACCTACGGAGCTGCAGCTGAAAACCGACATCCTAAGGGTAGGTGAAGGGCTGTTCTTCAGCACTCTTGCTCCCAAGGTGTGGTTCCGAGAGAGAAAACACTGAGGAGGGCATTGGATTGAGCTGGATTGGGTGGATGGTGTTTAGTTACTGTATGTAGATTTTCTCTGGAGTTGCTACGTACATCTGATCCATGGTTTTTGTTTTCTTCCATCTATCCATAGTAGGCTTCAGAAGTAGAGATGGAGGCTAGTGAGTGAGTATGCTTTTAGTATCATCACTTGTAACCAGCCTCAGTGGATAGAAAATTAGGTCCTACAGTTACGATAATTTTTCCTGGTGGGGTCTTACTCAGTTAAAAATAATGGGAATACGTGTGGAAAAAAAAGCAAGCAAGTAACATAAATTTTTTTTCAGTGCTGGCTTGCATTTTCCTGTGGTGTCTTATTTTACCAATTTGTATCTATGAATGCTGAAATAATTAATATAAATGCAAATTGTAATGATCACAGTAGAAGATAAAGCCAAAGAACTTGCTTGCTTAAGCAAAATAGTGGAATAGTGGAAAAGGCTGGGAGTGGAGGAAGAGCAAGAAAACTCTTGTCTGTTTCCTGTTGTAATAGGTGTTTTGTTTGCTAATCTAGACCCACAGTTTCTTCTCCTAGTAGCTAATGTTATTTTTGTAAATTGACAAAATACTGTTTGGTTTTAGGGTAGAAAAGCTGAGGCAAATAGTAGAAAGCAAATGGGTCTTACTGGAGAGAATTCAGAGACATCTGGGTTCATCTCTGTTCAAAGGAGCTGTAGTGTTTCTCTGGCAGATGAACAGCTTCATATTATTCCAAAAGATAGAAAGGAAAGCTAGTAATTATTCATTTACTGTGTTTTGTCTATCAAGGTATTTAGTAATTTTTGAGCATGTGTTATTCGCAATACTTAAAGGGGAGAGAAAAGATACTGCAGTTCCCCAGAGGATTTAACAGAAAATCAGGATTTCTGTCTTTCTCACGACCTGTTGTCTTCCATTGGTGCTGTTCTCAGAAGTTTTGGTTATTGAACTGACAGCCCAGAACAGTGTGGTGATATGTCTCTTACTGTTTGTTCAGGTTTGTCAGGAAAGGAGATACTGCCTTCAGAAGAGTGACAGTCTTGCTATTTCACTGCCCATCTTCTGAGTGCTTAAAAAAGCAGCCTGATTCTGAAGAAGTAAACTTTTGGTCATGGAAAATTCCCCCCAACCTATTTTTCTGTATCAATAACATTTTTCTGTTCTTTATGGTGGTTTCTGTAGGGAGACGTTTTCTTCTATATTCTATATTCACATGTGGGTCAAACTTCCCATGACGGTTGTTCTTTTTGTTTGTTTTTTGTTGTGTGGAGGGGCTTCTCCACCCCCTGATTTCACAGATAATGAGTATTATTCTCTAGTACCTAAGTTTAATGTAGTTTCTGCTGTTTATTCCACGGCTTTGTATTTATTAGTTCAGCAAGTAAGATTTTTATCCACTTTGGTTTCTCTCTCAGGCTTATTTTTGAACAGAAACTCTTAAAATGAAGTCTCACTCAATTCAGAGATTTATAGAGGAAAGCTAAAAATAAGTGGGGTTATTTGGCTGATTTTTTGCTGCCTGAATTCACTAACTGAAGAGTTATGTTGGAGTGCTGTTGAGGCTTCATAGGTGCCAGGAGTTTCTGCATTGTTGATTGCTAGGAGACTATTAGGATGCTCCAAGGTTTAGATTTCTCATTGCTGCAAGAAGTCATTTGCCTGCTCTTGTTTGAAATTGTTTATGAAGTGTGATGATAGAGAAGATTCCATTCTAACAGAGATATTCTCCACCTTGTCACCTGGGAATTTTGAGTTCCATTCTGGACGTGGTCAAGTCTTTTCTGTTGGAAGGTTTCTTTATCTCCTTAATTTCTTTTTTCTAAATTAGGGGCAGTGTTCTGCTTGTCCCCCTACTCTTTCTCTTTTTTTTGTAAACTTTTGAGTATGAGAATTTTTGTAGTACGAAGTTGATCTTCGGAGACTTCAGGCATTACCAAATTCTGACAAATGACACGAGGATTTTGCTAGCACAGCAACGTTTTGTGAACAAAAATGTTCCTGCCTTTTTCCAAGCTGTGTGTAACGCTGCTGCTTCTTGTTGTTGTTTCCCTGTTTTGAGTGTTTGTTTTGTCCACAGGCCCTACTCTTGGTGCTGAGAGAGAGTCACCGCACAAGAACTGTTTTTAGGAAGGTTGGTGGATTTGTGTACGTCACATCTTTACTCGTTGCCATGGAAAGATCTTTGTGCTCACCACCTAAGAATGGCTGGGAAAAAGTAAACCAGAACCAAGTGTTTGAACTGCTTCACACTGTGTTCTGCACATTGACTGCAGCAATGCGCTATGAGCCAGCCAACTCTCACTTCTTCAAGACAGAGATCCAGTATGAAAAACTGGCAGATGCTGTTCGATTACTTGGCTGCTTCTCAGACTTGAGGAAAATAAGTCCCTTGAATGTCTTCCCTTCAAATACACAACTGTTTCAAAGACTTTTGGATGATGACCTAATATCCCTGGATTCTGTGTCACCTACTCTAAGACACTGCAGCAAACTTTTTATTTACCTCTACAAGGTAGCAACAGATTCTTTTGACAGGTATGAACTTTGCTTTTTTTCTTCCTTTTCTTTCATTTTCTCTGCCTGTCCCATGCCAATGTTCCCCAAAATAGTTTTCTTCAAATACCTTCGTTGCAAACTTTTGTATTTCCATTTTAATCTACTTTCTTTCTTCACACCACTGAGAGGAATACAAGGTGTCAACATCTGACCAAATACTGGCTTAGCTTTCTGGTGTTCTCCAGGGTATGCAGCAGTCTCTCTGATGTTGGATGTTTTTATCATGGCAGCAGTTAAGATAGAGATATCAGTTCATGGTTGTATTTGATGTGTTGAAGCAACCTGTTGGTTGATAGGATGACAGATTGCATTATCATCATTAGAAGTACTAGATTTTTATGCTTTTATTCAGTGAAATGAAAATTTGGTTGTTGAATGTCATGTCTTAACTTCATGTTTCCTTTGAAACGGAGCTTTAAAGTAGGTGATTAAATAATACCATGATTAATTTAGAATCATAAAATCATTTAGGTTGGAAAATACTCTTAAGATCAGGTCTAACTGTAAATCTGGCACTACCAAGTCCACCACTGAACCATGACCCTGAGTGCCACTTCTACATGTCTTTTAAAGACCTCAACCACTTCCCTGGACAGCCTGTTCCAATGTTTGATAACCCTTTTGGTGAAGAAATTTTTCCGAATACCAAATCTGAACCTCCCCTGGTTCAACTTAAGGCCATATCCTCGCGTCTTAGCACTAGTTATTTGGGAGAAGAGATGGACACTCTACTGCTGTGACCATCTCTCAAGTACTTGTAGAGATTGATAAAGTCTTCCCTGTGCCTCCTTTTCTCCTTGCTAGCACATAAGACTGATGTCTTGTTTTAGATGGATTTGCTTGTTCTTTAAAGTTCTAGCTAGTCTGTAATATATTGGTTTTTAAATTTAACTTGGAGACACTGCCAGAGTTAAAACAACTAGAATTTAAATTATAATGAGACTCAAAATGAACAGAAATGTGTCTTAAAGTTGGTTCAAAATCACAGCAAAACTGTGAAGTATGTGTTGAAGATTGGCTTGTCTTAAAGTAGTTTTGGCCCACAATTTAAGGTATAAAACATGAAACATAGACCTAAGCTTCGTATCTGGGACCTTGAATCTATTTTGCACCCCAGCCTTTGAATGCATGTGACCCTGTTCTAATAAGATGGGCCATCTTGCCCCCAAAGCAGCAAATCTTAATGCTTTTCTCTTCTTTAAAGAGAATTTTAAAAACCACCAAAAAAAACCCCAACACACATGCCCATGCGCACAGTCCTACACACTCACCAAAAAGCCAATTTCAGAAATCAGTTTATTTAATCTCATTTTAAAGCATTATTAAAGCATTCAGGTAGCAGGAGGACAGTTTGTATTAAGAATGTGTTACTTGTACTGTAGAAGTTGACACTGGCTAACAATACAGAATGAGGAAACAAGGGGGTAAGTAAATCCCATGGTGATGTTGCTTAAGTTGCCTCACTAAGTTCCTTTCTTTTGGCTGTTGTTTTCAGTGATTTTTCCTTCTTTAAATTTTCTGTTCATCATTCATTATTGAATTTACATTGACTCTATTTTTTACCCCTGTTGGTTATACTTAATATACTGAAGCTTTATTTTCTCCTCTGAATTTCTGCTGTTGAACATCAAAAGATGTTCTGCTTTGCTGGTATCAGTAAATCTCAGCAGAGCAATGAACAAGCAGTGCAGTGTCACACCACAAGACCAGTGCACACTTTGCATGTCCGTGTGTTCGCCTGAGGCTGTTGTTCAGTTTGTCCTTTGTCATCCGTGTTGTTTCTGAGGGATGGATCCGAGTAACAATTTTATTGGTGCTTTTGTAAAACTAACAAGCTTATGGCCTCTGGTTTCTTCTCTAACCTCTCTGTCCTACCCCTGTCTGTTTTGTCTGTAGTCGTGCAGAACAGATCCCTCCTTGCCTGACAAATGAGACTTCTCTCCCCTCTCCTTGGGGTACGCCAGCTTTGTCCAGGAAAAGGTACCGACCCTTCGAAGAGAAGTTGATCTCACTTCCAATTTTTCTCTCTCGCTGTTGTGTTTCTTAGTTTTGGGGGGGAGGGATGTTTCTCTTAAGTTGCTATTCTGAGGAGTGCATTTTCACTTGTGTGTTTACTGGATAAAAAAATGTAAAGGCATGTTTCATAGTGAATCCTAGGCAGTGATGAGATTAGAGACGTCTCCAGATTCCCATAGCACTTAAAGTTGGGCTTGTGTTTCAAAACCAAATAAAGCCTAGTATAAGAAATGATCTAAGGGAGGTATACATGACACTCTGAGGAGTAGTTCAAAGACATTCAGACTGTGCTAGTAGATCAATGAATACAGCAGGATTTCTTTTTTCCTGACTAATTTTTCAAGAAAGCATGTTTTTGGTGGAAGGTGAATGGCTTTTAAAGGTGCTCATTTGTTAGTAATTGCAGAGAATAAAAAGTAAAGAATGAACCTGTCAGTACTTGACTACCAAATGATGTAGAGACATGCTAAATTAAAAGGTTTGGAAAGAAAGCACAAATGGCTCAATTCAGAAATCCAAGCACCCACTTTCACTCCCAAGCTACAGTCTTTTCTTAAAATGTGTCTGGTAGATTTTAATAATTTTTTTTAAATAAAGGTTGCTGTCTGAAGAGTGCTACTTACAGGCTTGTGCAAATGCCAAAATTTTTTTCCTGGAGTCCCCAGGGAAGGAAGCAACCCTTCACTATCTAAAGATGCAGGTCAGACAGAGGTTTGCTTTTGAAAGCTAAAAAGGCATTTGAAAGACACAGGGTTAGCTGAGATGCAGGTGCCATGTGTAGAAAATATGATCGTTCTTGAGCGGTATACTGGTTAAGACATGCCATCAAGCTTCATGGTTGGAATGTAAAATATTTTGCAAAAAAAAACAACCAAAGATGCTTTTGGAAAGTGATTTGAAGGGAATGTTTCTATTAAAGCAGGTTAGTAAAGAAAACCTTTTTTCTTTACTGAGTAATTTTATCCAAGTCATACCTGGGTGTTCTACAGGGAGTGACTTGGGCAAGGGCACCTTCCCAGTAACCCAGAACCTCTTAGACTGTCATTTCCTTTCTTTTCTAACACTGAGGCATTTAAGAACAAACTTTATAGTTTACAGAGAAAAAGCTTAGCTGCCAAGGTCTTTTCCCTACCATTTACTCTGAAGACACATGTAAGAAAACGGTGTCTCCTGTGGAGGCTCTTTATAGCCTCAGCCCTGGCATTAACTTCTAATGTTTCAGAGTGCCCAGCCCTTTGCTATGTTTTGCTCTTCTCCCAGGTGTACCTGGCAGGGCTGCTCAGGTTCACTGAATTACTCAAGCACACAGATATGCAAAGGCTTGCAGCAGAACACAAGCAGTGCCTGCCAAACAGGCGCTGATTCCAGGCTGTGATGAACGAGAGTGCCAGATGGGTAGCTGACGCAGCCTGGAAATTAAAAGATAAATATAGCTATATATGAATAGATACGTTAGGCTTCCCTCGGGTTTTTTTGCTTGTATTTTCAGTAAAGAAAATGCTTTACCCCGAGGTAAAGATTGGGTAGTTTAAAAAGTCATTATCCCTGTAGGGTGCTTTCAGCAATTCAGGTAAGCTCCTGTACAGTAATGTAGGTACTTGCTGGGGTTAAGTGCCTTTGAAATGGATTTTCACAAACAAAATAGGCCTTTGGGTTGTAACAAATTGTGTAAGGCTCAAAGCAGAAGTGGACAGAAAGAATGATCATGCTTGCCTGGGTGACTTTCAGATCCTTTCTGAAAAGCATGTTTTAAATTAAAAAAATAGAACTAGGCTTTCCAAAAAGTCTGTTTGAACAGCTGTCTGCTTTCTCACAGCATTATGTTTGTCATTCCTAGTGAATTCAGTGCCAGTAGCTGTGATCTTCCTACTTTCAAAAATAAGCAGCTTGGGGTTTGTAGTCCAATATTATTTTTTTCTCCTCCTAAATGTCAGTTATGGTCAGATTCTGTCGAAGTTGACTCTTCCCAGAGAAGTGTTTGCTCTTCTCTTACTGTTTTCTGTCTCCTTTGCTTTGCATCCCTGGGATCTCACTTGTTGTGGCCTGGTTTTCTGCCTTTTCACTTGTAAGACAGATGCCTGAGGGAGAGCACTCTGTTGTTTGGCTAAAAGAGCAAGCAGACACTGTGCACACAAATAATTCTTATAAATAAAAATAGTACAGTTCTGGTTTCTCACGCAGTCTAGAACTAGTTTTGGATGCACTGATATGCTAATACTCTCTCTCAGACGTGTCTGTCACTTCTCAAAGCTGTATATCCCTGAGGAGTGCTGCCCTCCAAGTGTTACCCTTTGTGGAAGCAGAGTAGGTAGGACTCCTGCAGTACATTTGTTGGGATAGCAGTACATGGCTGTCCTCCCTGTTACCTGGAATGCATTGTTCTTCCACACCTGTGTAATTTGAATCAAGAACTACAGCTTTTTCAGCTCTTTGATTGTTGTAAATTTTGGCAAAAAAAAACATTCTCTTTTTTTTTAGGATATTTTGATCTTAACGGAGTTAAGTAGAGAACAGAATGTAGCTTTGACTTTGCAATATTTTTAGCCGTTGTTTTTAAAAAGTTTGGATGATGATCACTCTTGGGGAACGATATGCAGAGGATTTATCTACAGTAAATCTAACTTATTTCTTTGCAGATCAAAATGCTGTTATAATTTTCATCAATAATTGTACATAATTATATAACTTAAGTTTTATTAATTAATTTTTCTTCAATTGTATTTTTTATTAAATTAGACAGATTAGACATACAGATGTATGTCATCTTGTGTACACTGCCTTTTTCTGTTATCCACTTCTTTTCTTCTTCTTTAAAGGAGTCATATAAAGAACATAGAAGCATAGCTAAATTAATTTATTGCAGGTTCCACCCTGACCCATAGAACTATAACATTTAATTAATCTTTTGGCAAGATTTTGTAAGATCTGTTTTCTTTTATCTGTGTTGAGATATCTTTACAAACTGATTTTTTTCCCCTCTTGTATTGATACAAGTACTCCTTATTTGGAAAAACTAAAAATAGAAGGTATTTTAAAGTTATGTGAAAAACTTTCAGTAATATATGCTTTAGGGACATAATTTTTCCTTAGACTGCTAACAGGAAGCCTAGTCTGGACTGTATTGCCTTTTCAGTTATATGGAATGTTGCAGTCCAGGTGGTTGGAGACCAGGATCATATTTGTGTTTGTGACTCACACTGAGCAATATTTTTGTTATGCTCTCCCTGTACTACCATGTTATAACCTCACAATTAACTTAATGAAGTGAATGTGATAGTGCAGATCAGTGTGCTTAAAAGTAAAATTTGTACTTAAAAGTGGACGGAGTGTCTTAGGAAATGGAGTTTCACTAGACTGAAGAGAATTCTGAAATATAAACGGATATTTAGTTTTTTAATTGCATCCTGTAAAACTTGCATTGAGGTGCTCAAGGTGACACTGGAAAGAGGCTGCAGTTTTCTCTTTCTGATGAAGAGCAGTGCTTTTAGGATGCATGAGAAACAGTTGCCTGTGTTTCAATCTCTGCAGTAAGGCAGGGCAGAAGCTTGAGATAACATCTCTGTGTGATAGTGTTACCAGTTGTTACGCTGTTCTTAATTCCATTTATTTTTAAAAGAAACAATGAAGCCTTCCTTACCTGCCAGATGTTTCAATACGTGGTGAGGCTGACAGAGAAGTTTAGAAAATTAATGGCTAAGGACTTGTAAAAAACACTAGAAAAATTCATTTAGGAAGATGTTTTTCTTAGTGGTTTCGGTAGAATTGCCATTATTTTCTGTTTGCTGTAAGCATTAGCTGAATGAGTAAAGCGTCAGTAATCTAATTTTTCTTTAAAAACTCACTTGAACAGTACTCTTGGGTTGTTCAGCTGCCAAGTCTTTGCTGATCTGCCATAAAGCTTTTCAGTAGGAACCTTTTTATTGGAACATTATTTATTGAACCTGTTTTCCAGCCAGCACAAGACTGTGCTGTACTTCCTATTGTCTGTCTTAGGCTGCATAATCCAGTGTCTCAGCATTCCACAAGAGATGTGTTTCTTGCTGGGGGATTGGGCTTGGTGTCTGTGTTTAGGGCAGAACTGTGTTTGCAGCCTTCCTCATCTCCCATCTATGTCCTGTTTTTCCCAGGAGTAAGAGACTGCCTTGTTGGAAGTGTCTAAAGGGTGAGGCACAGCAAGTGCCTAAGTCTTAACTTGTGTTAAGGTTAGGGTTTGAGTAAATTTCTGTCACTGAGAACAGAAGAGAGGAAATGCCTCTTTGAACTGATTCGATAAGAAGAGACACTTTTTTTTTTGCTGTATTCACTTGTGAAACAACAGACAATATGTGATGATCAAAAAAAGTTCTTACACAGAGTTTGTTCTATTTCTTCTTACAAATAAGTGTATATGATAAATACTGTGGGAATATGGCTGGTTTGGGTTGGGGTTTTTCTGGATTTGTGGGGTTTTTTTGTTATGGGGGTTTCTCGTGTGTTTTGTTTTTCTTTTTTTGTGGTGAGCATGAGTCTTTCGATCACGCTTTTGCTTCTAAAGCACCATCTTGAAAACGCATATGTTCAGTAAGCTGCTCATGCTGTTTGTGTATTGAAACCCTTCCTCAAAGAAAAGTGGCATCACGCTGATATCATTGAAACTCCAAGAGTTTCAATGAGGAACACATCTGCATTTCTCAGGACATTTCTCAGGTTGCTTCTAAGTCAGTGTGTCAAAGCCTGTTTTCCCTGGATCACACTAAAGCATCTTAATGTAAAACTACATTGGCGTAGCAGTCATGGAAGGACTGAGAACATACAAATGGCTGACACGAGTATACAGAGACCACTTTTTTATTCCCCTAGTCTGATTAGAGGTTGCTGAGAGTTTTGTGATAGCACATTTCATAGTCAGTTGTTAATGAAAAGCAAATGGAGAGAAACGTATTCAAAGAACAGGAGCAGGGGTAGGTTGCTTACTGCAGTTGCTGTGTGCTGCCACTGCAACTAGAGTAAAAAGAGGGAAGCAATAAAAACAACCTCTATAGTTCTTCAAACCACGTAGCACCTGGGGAAGACACTTCCAAGTTCAATAGTTGAGAAATTGAGATCTTTCCAGGCTGTCTTTAGGGAAACATGCCCAACAGGTTTGAGAAGAGGAACACTTGGTCTGTCTCACTGAGGGAAGAGAAAGGAGAAGGGAGTAACATCTATAGGCCAGTACAATTTTACAGCTGTTTGAAAAATGCAGAGCTCGTAATAGCTGGGTGTTGTAACCATGGGATGTTTTCTGTCCTGCAGGCATGCATATCATTCTGTTTCTACACCTCCTGTTTGCCCTCAGAAAAACATAGCTGATGTGAAACTCCAAACTGGACCCACGTCCATACAAAGCTCTGATGCAGTCATTATTCACCCTGGTGCTATGCTTGCAATGCTGGATCTTCTGGCCTCTGTTGGATCAGCTACACACCCAGAGGTAGGGGAGAAAAATCTGTGGTCTGAAGCTTTGTGAGTGACTGGGAAAAAGGATGGCTGTGGGAAATAGAAAAGCTGATGATGTCCTCTCATTGTGTGCTGAAAAACTAGTACGTTTCACAGGTTATTTGAGTTGAATAACTGGTGGCCTAGAGGTCTGACAGGAATTGCTTTATTTTGTAAGCCTTCTTCTGTTTATCTCTTTCAAACTCTTGGTAGTAATGTAAATTTAAAGAAAGATCTGAAGTGGCCATCAGATAAGTTTCCAAGCACTGTGATTAATTCATGTCCCTGATGTATCAGATGTTAATGCATAGTATGAGGAGGACACAGGACTGAACGTTATAGCTCAGGCTATACACACTGTTTGAAGTAGCTGGAATATGTTCTAATTCCAGAATTGTACTGACTGCTTTGTACAATTTCCAACCCAAAATGTCTGCTGGTACTTTGTATATGAAGGATTTGTTGGACATTTTTGGAAGTTGCTTAAGTACTTTTTGTTTGAGATGTCTTCCCTGAAGAGCACTTTTTATTTAAAAAAAAAAAAGAGTTCCAAAAGCTTGCAAGAATTACTAGATTCCTCTTTCTTGGTGTCTACTGGTGATGAGCGTGGTGACTTTTTTGGTGACTTTCTGTCTTCAGGACATAAATTTGACAATTATGTTGCATATGTCTTCAGTTTTGTAGAGGTTATGATGATGACAGGGAGCAGAATGAAGCCCTTACAATCCAAGGGGAAGTAGTTAACAACCTGATACACCACTTTAACACTCACAAATCTGTGGGGCTGATGGGATCTGCCCAAGGGTGCTGAGGGGGCTGGTGGAAGTGCTCAGTTGAGGCACTTTCCATCATTTACCAGCCGTCCTGGCTAATCAGGAAGATTCTTGTTGGCTGGCGATTAGCCAGTGTGATGCCCATCTACAGGACTGGCCAGGAGAATCAGGGGAACCACAGGCCCCTCAGTCTGACCCCAGTGCTGGGGAAGGCTATGGAGCAGACCATGACACATCTCATGATGCAGCACATACAGAACAGTTGTGAAATCAGGCCCAGCCAGTATGGCTTTATGAAAGGCAGGTCCTGCTTGACCAACCTGGTCTCCTGTGACAAGGTGACCCTCTTGGTTGATGAGGGAAAGGCTGTGGATGTTGTTTGCCTGGACATTAGTAACTCTTTTGACATTGACACCGTTTCCCACCACATTCTCCTGGAGAAACTGGCTGCTCATGGCTTGAGAGGGTGGACTCTTTGCTAGGTTAAAAACTGGCTGGGTGGCTGGGCTCAGAGTGGTGGTGAATGGAGTTACACCCATCTGGCAGATGGTCACCAGTGGTGTTCTCCAGGGCTGAGAACCGAGGCCAGTTCTGTTTAGTATCTTTATTTATGATCTGGATGAGGGAATCAAGTACACCCTCAGTCAGCTTGTGGATGGCACCAAGTTCAGCTGGAGGGCAGGAGGGCTCTGCAGAGGGATCTGAACAGCCAGGATTGATGGGCTGAGGGCAACTGTGTGAGGTTCAATAAGGCCAAGTGCTGAGCCCTGCTCCTGGGTCCCAACAACCCCAGGCAGTGCTACAGGCTGGGGAGAGAGTGGCTGGAAAAGGGCCTGGGGGTGCTGGTTTGCAGTATGAGCCAGCTGTGCCCAGGTGGCCGAGAAGGCCAGTGGCATCCTGGATCAGCAATCCCAGCAGGACCAGGGCAGGGATCATCCCCCTGTATTCAGCATCGGTGAGGCCACACCCCAAATCCTGTGTCCAGTTCATGGCCCTTCAGTGCAATAAAGACATCGAGGTGCTGCAGCGTGTCCAGAGAGAGACAGTGGAGCTGAGGAAGGGTCTGGAGCACAAGTCCTGCGAGGAGCAGCTGAGGGAGCTGGGGGTGTTTAGCCTGGAGAAAAGGAGGCTCAAGGGGGTTCCTTATCTCTCTCTAAAACTACCTGAAAGGAGGTTGTAGCAAGGTGAGGGGAAGTCTCAACAAGTCAAACAAGTGATAGGGTGAGAGGAAATGGTGTCAAGTTGTGCCAGGGCAAGTTTAGGTTGGATATTAGGAAAAATGTCTTCACCAAAAGGGTTGTCAAGCACTTGAGTGGGTGCCCAGGGCAGTGTTTGAGTCACCAGGCCTGGAGGTCTTTAAAAGACATGTACATGTGGCACTTGGGGACATGGTTTAGTGGTGGGCTAGGCCATGCTGGGTTAAGAGTTCAATTCAGTGATCTTAAAGGTCTTTTCCAACCTAAATGATTATGTTTCTATGTTAAGTTACTAGGAATAGCTTAACAGTCACAAAAATAAAGAGTTCTTAGTTCTCTCTAAGCTGACTCTCTTTGCTGGTGAAAAGTAGAACTTAGTTTTTAGAACTAGTAAGAACCATTCCTACCTGAATAATTCTGGTAATCCTTCATGTAGCTAATTACTCTTTTTTGTACAGAGTGTTTTTTCACACAGACATGTGCACACACACCCTCAAATACACAAGTGCATGCCCATATATTTAAATATAGGTAATTTTCTGTATTTATTGCTAATAGTAGTTTCTTTTTAATTATTATGCATAAAGCCTTTCTTTTATTTTCCTCCTCAGTTTGCACTTTCACAAGCCGTGTGCTGTTCTCTTTTTCAGCACGCGCTGGATCTCCAGCTGGCAGTGGCCAACCTCCTGCAGTCTCTGGTGCACACAGAGAGGAACCAGCAAGTCATGTGTGAAGCTGGGCTTCATGCACGACTTCTGCAAAGATGCAGCGCTGCTCTGGCAGATGAGGACCACTCCTTGCATCCACCGCTCCAAAGGATGTTTGAAAGGCTGGCCTCCCAGGCTCTGCAGCCCATGGTGTTGAGGTCAGGAGGATAGCCCTGAAGTTTCTTTGGAGTGAGCCCTGCAGCCTGCACTGTCCCTGGCTTGTTGTAAATGGCTGGCAGTGGTAGAGAGCCTTGGTGACCTGATGTGGTAGTGATAGCATAAGATCCCATTTTATTTCTCATCAGATAGATTGTCTCTTGACAGAGAGACTTTTTACCAGGGCCTGTAGTGACAGGACCAATGCCACAGGTTTTAAACTGCAAGAGGCTGGATTTAGATTAGACATGAGGAAGACATTTTTTACAGTGAGGGAGGTGAGAGGTTGTCCAGAGAAGCTGTGGATGCTCTGTCATTGGAATTGTTCAAGGTCAGGTTAGACATAGCTTTGAGCAACCTAGTGTAAGTGAAAGCTGTACCAGCCCACAGCAGAGGGCTTAGACTAGATGACCTTTAAAGGTCCCTTCCAACCCAAACCATCCTGGGATTCTGTGATCTCAGCTGTAAGAAGGAATTTAATTGTATTATCTCCTCTGGATCCCTGGCTGGCTGACCTGCAGCCAGGACAGCTGCTGGGTTTACTTCAGTGACATGTAGCTGTGTCAGAAGGGATTCTGCGAGGAGCCCTCTTGCTGGAAATCATATCACAGGGACTTAGGCTGCCCTGAGCATAGGCACTGATAGCCTGGGTAACTCTACTGAGAGATATTATAGTTATCTAGAGATACAAGTGTTGATAGCTGTGAAATGATTCCCCCAACCAAATAGGACACACAGGTAAAACAAAACTGAGGTTGCTTACTTCAGCCTATGAACTCTCCAGAAGAGTTCAGCTTGCTGAACACACATCTTTGAATGTCCTGATGTTCTCCTACAGGATGCAGCAGCCTCCTGCCAAGTTTTTACATGAAGAGAAAGGAATTGGAAGCTTTATTGCTTGATTATTTAAAATAATGTCAACTTTTGAGTGCATGTGTTCACACATTAAATAGTTTTGAATGGATCAAATATGTTATGGATCATTATTATGCATTGGTTTATTTTCTTAGTTAAAAGTTATGTTTATTGCAAGCAATTACAGTCTTTATTAAAAGTGCTATTAGACTTGGTGCCATTATAGGCAAATAAATAGAGAAAATTATTTCCAAATGTTTTTATTCTCTTTCTCAGGGAATTTTTACGCTTGGGAAATCCTTTGAATTGCGGAGCCTGGGACAAAAAGCTGTTGAAACAGTACCGAGTGCACAAACCCAGCTCACTGAGTTTTGAACCAGAAATGAGAAGTAGGTGCTGAAATGCTAAAAATGTGTATAAAGAATGTTTCACTGATATCCCCCAATTGTATACCTATTTAAAATTTTTAGATAAGCATCTATAAACTCCTGACTCTACCCCAGCTTTATATGAATGTGAAATCATCAGAACAGTTTGACATCATCAGAAAAGTTCTAAAACCAGAGGGAATGTAGTTTTTTCATTGAATATATATCCAGCAAGGTAATTATAGGTTTTTATTTTAGGAATAGTAACTGTTAAATATGTTAGTAGTTTGTTTTTAAGTCTTGAGTAGGTCCCGCATTTGTAGTTATTTAACATTATTTTTTCTCAGCTACTTTCATGTGCACATAACATATCATTATATCTGTGTAGTGTCTCTCACGGGTTCAGTAAGGTGTCAGATAAAATAACTGCACTGTCTTCTGTTATTATCCATGAGTTGTAGAACTTGGGAATGGCTATTCATGTAGTATAGGGGAGTCTCAGTAAATTATAATACAAAGAAATTATTGAAAAGTTTCCAAAGCATGAGATATTTATTTCTATGTGTCAGCTTGGTCATTGTATGGCCGGCTGTAACACAAAGTTAAAAATACCTTAGTTTTTAAATCATGAAATAAATAAACAAAATAAATTAACTGAATTCATGTTATATTATCATGTTCAGTATATTTTAAAAGAAGGGAGAAGAAGAGATTCAATGTATCTCTCAGTCAGTGCTTTATTTATTTTTTATATATATATATGTGTGTGTGTATATATATATATATATTTACATTAGGGTATTTTCACTGGGAAAAATAAACAATAAAAATTATGAAAATGTGAGACTGCAAAGTTTTTAGCCTAGGAAAGAGAATGCAAAGCTACCTTCTGAATACCACAAGTTACATTAAATTGCCTAAGCTAAGTTAAGTGATCCATTCTGCTTATTGAGAGCTCTGAGACTTCTTGCTTAGAGTTACTTCATCTGAAAAACACGAAGCAGAGTTTTTCATGCCTGTTAAGTCAGGTAGCAGGAATGCATCTGAAGAGGAGCCTCTGCAAAAAGGACACTGTGCCGACATTAGGTAATGGGACAGCCTCTTTACCACAAACTTTCCGTAGTGTGTTGTGCAAGATGCTCATCTTTCTGCCTGGGTTGAGCATTTTTATAATCAAAGCAATGCTGCCCAACTCATTATCTTCTGAGAGGCTGAACTAGCTGATGATGACTGACCATCCAGCTATTCCACTGGACTTGGAAGGTCCAAATAAACAGCCTGAAAATGCCTCCCTTTTGCAATGCCGTGTTGTTTCTTGGCTTCTCCTGTAGATAGCATGGTCACCTCCATGGAGGGTCTGGGCCCTGACAGCGTCTTCGGCGTGCACGAGGACAGCCACTATCGGATAAGCAAGAGCCTGCTCAAGCCAGCAGAAGGGAGCACAGTGCCCCTGACCAGAGTCAAGTGTTTGGTCTCCATGACAACCCCACATGATATCAGGCTTCACGGATCATCGGTGACGCCGGCGTTCATCGAGTTTGACACGTCTCTGGAAGGGTTTGGGTAAGGTCCTGCAGCGCTCTCTAAGTAGCGTGGGGCACAGTGCAGTCAGTGTTTGCTTACTTTCCTTTTTTCCAAAGGAATGCTTGTAATTTTTTAATAGACTGTTTGCCAGCAAGGAACAAATGAACTCTTTAAAGAAGAGAAAGGAATGTTTCAAGTCACATAAATTTCCACTCTCTCATTCATTAATACCTTGATAAAAAATGCTCGCTTGCCATGTGTGAAAGTAAATAAAGTATGTATCATTGATAAGACCCTCTCAGTTCTGGGTCTCACATCCCTTTTAAAATGAAGGAATGCCAACATACCCTTGAAGGGTTGCTGGAATTTATGTATGACATTTGGATGGTCCAGATGTTCTGAGACCCACTTAAAATTGCTGAAGAACATGAAAATGTGGAAGTGGGCAAATCAGAAATACAAATAAAGCAGACAATGCAGCTATGATGAGTTCAAATAACTGAAAAAAACCAGTATTACTAACTGGAGGGATAGCCTGGATGTCATACTTAGCTCATTTTTTTCTTTTAGCACCCAGTATCATATACTGTTTTTCTCTCTCTAATTAAACACCTGCTGAGTGAGGCACTTTATGAGGATCATGTAATATGATTTGACTGTTCAGAAGATGAAAACACTACACCATTCTCAGCATCTGTTTAAGGAAAATGGTTTGTCTTTTTGGTTATAAAAATGGAATAGAAAAACATGGGTACTTGGGAGCTTTACTGCTCTGCATTCTCTTTTCAGTTCTGCAAAGCAAGGATGCAGTTCCCATTTTCCATCTAGTCTTCATATCCAATACAGTCAGAGACAGACTTTTTTAATGAAAACAAATGTTACTCTAAGCTCTGTTCTACATCCTTCATAAGAGAAAAGGAAAGAAAATTCTTTATACCTAAGAACTTGAAATAGGCTGGCAAAATGAATTGTCACTGTTTTTACTTCAGGAGATTTGTGGGTGCTGGTAACATGTCCAGAAGTAACTCACATAATGCAGCTGTGAATTCCTGGAATTTTAGCAAGTCACCTAAGAAGGCTTCTATAATAAATTTTTAAAAAATCTAAAAGCTTTTTTCCTTATATTGATTTCCATTGCGTCCACAGCATCAGTGACTCTTGTAAGGACCAAACATAGCTAAGTTGATAGAATATGATGTTAGTGTGAGAGCATACTTCTTAAGATAAGAACATCATAGTTTGCAGTAATCATGCAAGGGCAAGGACTCCGCACACATGGTGGAAAAGGTGCAAAGCCTTCATTGCACATCAGAAATTCCCCTAAATACCAATACCTAACAGGATATCACATCATATAAACAGGAAAGACGTTCACCTCAGTGTTCCCCAGTCACCCGGGGTAGTGCACAGACATTGCCTGTTATGGTGATAAGTAAACAATACCCTAGAAGGTCACTATGTGCAATTATCACGTCTCATAGGTCCAACACTGTCCAAAAACCCACAATCCTCAGCCCATCCCCGGTGACCTGGATGCTTTCCCAGGGTCACCTCCGGGTCTGAGAAAGAGGCTCTCTCTCTGGCCTTCAGGGCCTATCTCTCTTCCAGCACATAGTGCACCCCAGTTGCCAGATCCTTTGACTGTTTATCTGATCCACTCTCTTGAGAGAGTTCAGAACAACTCAAAGGCTGCTGCAAGATACGGGTGCTCACAAGGGAGCATCCTGTGCTATGGAGCCACATGGGCATAACTCTGTACCTTTGCACCAAAGGCATACACTGCCAGAGCTCTTTTTGCTAGAGATAATTTAGACTCACAATGACCAATCTTGAGAATTAATTTTTGTTTTTCATTACTGCGTAAAGTCATGAAGTGTGTATGCTTATGGTATATTTTCCTAGGCCATGTTTTGTTTGTATTGAACTCCACTTACATTGAGTTCCCTAAACTCCAGTGTGTTACTGATCCTCTGTTTAACAGCTGCTTGTTCTTGCCAAGCCTGGCTCCCCACAATGCACCTACAAATAATGCTGTTACAACAGGACTTGTTGATGGTGCGGTTGTGAGTGGAATTGGAACTGGTGAGTACTCCAGTATGACTGGTAACAGTGTTTTGTGTCTGATGTTTAGTTGTCTTAGACATCTTTGTTAGCCATGAACTGACTGTATGGTGTTGGATGCTGTGCACTCACCATCAAGAACTTCTTGTGTCTTTTTTGTGTGTGTGTTCCTGTTGCCTGTTGCCCCCAAGACAGTGAAAAGCAATATAAAATATAAATGTGTGATTGCTTTAAAATGCAAAGCTTAAAGTAGAAGGTTAAATTGTAATCAACCAAGGTGTATGAGTAATAACCAAGGATGCATTAAGGAAAAAGTTGAGGTAGTAGTATTGTAGAGCATAGGAAATGTGGAATGAATTGTAATGCTGTACTTGTGACTTTGTTCTGCTGAGTCCTTGACTGCATTTATTACAGATGTAGTTGCAGACACCATGACAAAAACCCCATCTAAATTGTTTGCTATCACTTTTACATGTTTGTTGTAGGTTATTCACCCTACAGGAATCTGGTGTGCTGTGGGATTCATTGAACATGGTCACTCAGTTAAAAAAGTTACTAAGTCTAAAAACTAAGGTGAAGGTTCACTGCAGTAAGACAGAATTAGTGGGAGCATCCTAGGATGTTAAATGGAGCCAGATGTATGTGGTAGAGAGATATTGCCTCAACAGAGGCTTCTTCAGCATTTGAGAAAACACCTGGAATCAACTGAGGTGATATGAAAAAAAGAACAGGATCAAGTAGGAATCCTAAGTAGTACCTACTGCAGCTGTGTGATGGGCTTTCTTTTTGTTTTTAGGTGAAAGGTTTTTCCCACCACCCTCTGGTCTAAGCTACTCCACTTGGTTTTGTATTGAACATTTTAGTACACCTCCTAATAACCATCCCGTGAGACTCCTCACTGTAGTGCGGCGTGCGAACTCCTCAGAGCAGCATTACGTCTGCCTTGCCATTGTCCTGTCGGCAAAAGACCGCTCACTGATTGTTTCAACTAAAGAAGAATTGCTTCAGAATTATGGTAAGAGGTGTGCCACGTCATCAGCTAATGCTGACAATATTATAGGGATGCAACAGCAAAGTTTACTGTAAACCCAGTACCCAGAAAGATTGTGTGTGCTGGAACTTTCGTTGCTGCTTCACCAGTTCCTGATGGGTTTTGACAATGGAAAAATGCAAAATATAAACATTAATTTATTGAGCTTTTATAATTTCCAAAGAAGATCCAATGTCTATATATAAAGAAAAATTTTTGCCAAAACCCCAGGTATTATGTATTAGTGGGAGGGATTACATCATTGATTTTGAAAGGTCTTGCCTGTGATTTATCTTGTGTCATTCATTTTAGACATCATCTCTTGAGATCTTGAGGTGCAAATTTTAACTGTCTTTGCTTTGAAGAAATTTGGAAATAGTAAACTAAGAGGTTGTGAAGGCTTTTTTAGTCTGGATAGTCCTGGTACTGGAGGGTTTTTTGAAAGCAGTCAGTCATTCACTTCATGTTTTAATGCTGTGGTCAGTTTTCAGAAACATTTTGTATCTCCGTTCGGTGTCTCTGACCAAAGGAGGAATTACAGGAGCTGTAGCAAAGATCTAAGTGAAGCTGGTGACACCAGTAAATTTGCTAGAGAGAGCTATCAGTGCACTTAGGGACTTGAGAATGAGCTGTCTCCTGCCTTGTCCTTCATCAGAGCCTCCAAAAGTGGTTGGTTTTGACAGGCTGTTACACATTGGGTCTGTGGAGGAGCAGGGCAGCCTTCTGCATGTGTCACCAGACCACCACAAATGGTTATCAAAAATCTGTTCCTGCTTCTGTTCTTTACTTTTGAGTAGGCAGCACTAATAAAGAATTTATACAACTGTTGTTATTAAAAAAACCTCCCACAAACAGCTAAGCGAACTGTTACCATGAAAATAAGGAATAATCTCTAAGCAGACATTCACATCTTTAACTGCAGCAGTCTCTCTTAGTAGAAGTCATGTTCAAAACATGAAACTTGAGAGCTGAAAACCCATGGTATAAAGTATGAATTAAACCTCTTAAATAACAAAGATACTGACAGCGCTTTCTTTCTCAGAGGACCAAACTCTTAGAGAATGAAGCAAGTTTATCTTCACACTAATTTCTTTAGCCTGCACTGGAGCTGTAGTTCATATGTTTTTAGTTTGTGAGCCCCTCTAATCAAACTCCCTGAAAGAGACTGGATTTGAAAAGGCTTTGTCAGAGAAGATCTGAAGGTGTCTGACTATAAAGACTGGTTTTTTATTGAACCAGGACACTTTGCTTCATTTCAGTGCTACCCTCTTGTGTCTAAATCATAGTTGCTGGTGTACTATCGAGTGCCGAGCAGGTACCTGAAGAACTGAGATTGGAATTGCTGTGCACAACACAGGGATTGGAAGTGCTGACAGTCTCTTGTAAGAATAAATGGGGTGGTTTAAGTACCCTTCTTGTGAGCAAGAATTCTGCTCAAAGATGTTTGGCTGAGAAAAAGATCTTGAGATTATTTTTGTATCTGAACATTAGTTCTAAGGACTCTGCTGTTAACATTTTCCTTGTGCTATTTGAGTGTTCTCCCTGTGCAGGCAGCTGTTGTGGTAAGAGGATTAATGGTTTATTTTGCTTCAGTATGAAAGAATGAAGAGGGATCTGAAAAGTTCATGGTTTCTGTTGAAGCATTCCCTGGGGTTTTGGGGGGCGTTTTTTATTTTTTTTTTTTTTTTTTTTTCCTGTTGGGACAACTTTTAAGTAGAGTAAGGGTCATTTTAGTGATGCAAAAGTGGGAATAAAAAGTCTGGAAGTATGGGTATCATCCTCTCCACAGTGTGAGAAAAGTGAAAAATGGATTCGGGGAGACATCTGTTGCTAGTGGGCAGAGACCGAGGAGGAAGGCGACGTGGACAGCTTGTAGTGATATGAAAACCGACGCTTTATTAATTTACAAATTCGCTTATATACCTTAGCATGCTGGACTGGCATAAGGTCATTGGTTCACTGCCTAGCCACCCCTCAGAGGGATTGGCTGAACCCAGTAACACTTACTTCAGATATTTTCTCTTCGGTATCAATAACAGTGCCATAGTTTACAAAATCTCTCAACTGTTTTCCCGTAGCGTCCGTGAGAAAGCAAAGCTTTCTCACAGACACTGTCAGAAAACGGAGAAATCTCTCTGCACCCATGCTTTCAGCATTCACAGACATCTATTTTTTCTTGGATACTGCTGCTGTAGAAAATTTTTTAGGCAAACAACAAAAGACCTTTCTGTGACTTGCATGGCAGCATGAGAAATTTGAAACTTGTAATTCCAACTAAATTTCCAACTAGTAATTCCAGCTAAAATTTCAAAGGGAAGGGAGAAGGTGAGAAGTAAAATACAATTGTCAAAAGTCTGAATATATCCTGAGATTTTTAAGCACTTCTAACATTTCTGCTGGTGCCCACTAACTGGTGCTTTTCCTTTAGTTGATGACTTCAGTGAGGAATCATCATTTTATGAAATTCTTCCCTGTTGTGCCCGTTTCCGCTGTGGTGACCTCATTGTGGAAGGCCAGTGGCATCACCTAGTTCTGGTCATGAGTAAAGGCATGCTGAAGAACAGCACAGCTGCACTCTACCTGGATGGACAGCTTGTTAACACTGTTAAGGTAAAATAAGTCTCAATCCTCATTTTTACTGGTTGGAGTGTTTTTTCTCTCTCTGTGCAAAAAAAAAAACCTTACGAAAAACAACAAAACAAACCACCACCACCCTGTCCAAAAATAAACCCCCAACAGAATAGAAAAAAAAAAACCCAACCCAAGCAACAAAACAAAAAACAAGCAAACACCACATTTATTTGCAAAGGTCAATGCCTTACTGTTAGGTGGAAGAAACTGCAGAGAGCAGTGAAGAGCCCTGTGGACCTGTCCACTGAGCACAAAGTATTCCCAACCTGCAGCAGATATCCAGACATCATTTGGCACCTGGCAGGTGTAGGCTTTAAGGGATAAAGCATAACCTTGCGTGGGGTTTAAACTAGCTAATGTTACTGTACTGCTGTAGGTAAAACAACAGGTTGACATTCAAAGTTTACCTCCCACTATTCCTTTTGCAAGAGGAGGACTAGGGTAAGTTGTTATGCTAACAGCTGTAATACATGAGTGTGTATCTGGCCATCTATCTGGCCATACATGACTACATTTAATAGCTGCTAACAGAATTTTTACAAGGTAGATAGAAAAAACCTGTGAAGTTGTTACTGTCTTTATATATTGGCCAGGATCTTACTCATGTGTTTGTTTAATTCTTTGAAAAATCTTGCTGAATTGAATTCATAACATTTGCACTTTACCTTGAAATGGTGTAATTTCCAAAGGCTGGGAAAGGGGAGAGAACACTACTTTGAGCACCATGTTTTTAGGATCAACATACAGCCTCTTGAAGCACAGAATTTTCATATTCTCATTGTGTGTTTCCATATACACCTTCATCTTTTGATAGCCACTTCTGGTCTTTGCACTTCCTTTCTGTTTAATGTTCTTCACCGTCTATTTCAGTATGGTGTCAGAATACCCTGCATTACATAGCAATAGCAATCATCATCCCCTGGCTTGCAAAACCATTTTTGGACAAAATTTCTGATCTTGTCACAGTACCCTTGCTCCCTCAGTAACTTGGCCTGTGTTTTGCTTCCTTACAGCTTCACTACATCCACAGCAGCCCCAGTGGCTCTAGCTCTGCCAATCCCCCCGTGGTCAGCACAGTGTACGCCTACATCGGCACGCCGCCCGCACAACGCCAGCTCTCCTCCCTGGTGTGGCGTCTGGGCCCCACGCACTTCCTGGAGGAAGTGCTGCCTGCCCCAGGGGTCAGCACCATTTACGAGCTGGGACCGAATTACGTCGGGAGCTTCCAAGCAGTTTATGTTCCATGTAGGTACAGTTCAGGTGACACCTGGTAACTTGGGCTGGCCGTGCTGGAATCTTTGTGTGCGTGTGGGCAGAAGAGGTGAGAGAGTGTGCAGGAGCAGAGAGGAAAAGCTCACTGTTCATAGGAAGAAGATTAGTAGCTACTGTTGAAGAGAATGAGAGAAATCCAAAATCTTTTTCTGAGATATGGTAGAAGTGCTTGTATTCCTCACTTTCATTTTAAACCAGTTAGAAATGCTTAAAGCTATCATTTTTCATACTGTATGCTATATTTATCTACAGAAAGTGAAATTAGAAAGGATACAAAATTTTAAATTTATATGGTTATATAGTCTCTTTGAATCTTGCATCTCTTGTACCATTCCAAGGCAGTTTTCCTAGCAAACTGTAGTAAAAAGCCAGTTGTTGCAGGCAAAGATGCAGATTTACCAAATGCTTCTCTGGTTTTTGATTGCTTTGTTTTCCTTCAGAAGGGAAGGGATGTTTACAGCCCTTAGGCTGGACAATATCACGTCTCACCTATTTGTAAAATCTTCTTTTTATACTTATTCTGCAATATAAGTTGCTTAAGATTTTACTCTTCAAATTTAAAAGAAAGCAATGCCGTTAATGAAGGGAACTTCTATTTTGTCTTTAAGGTAAAGATTCAAAGTCTGAAGGAATCAATCCGTCGCCAGTATCTTTGGTACCAGAAGAGAAGGTCTCCTTTGGTCTCTACGCACTGTCAATTTCTTCATTTACAGTGGCAAAAATAAGGAAAGTTTACAACAAGTTGGATAGTAAAGCTATTGCCAAACAGGTATATTGGGAAATCAGTTGGTTAATGTGTATGACTTTCTCCTTTCTTTTAACTTCAAGGCAATTTGCTCACTGCAGCCAGGAGCAATAATGTTGTTGTCATCTACTAGTCCAGTCCCCCTCCTGTGGGCAGGGACACCTTTCACTATATCAGGTTGCTCAAAGTGATTCCAGCTTGACCTTGAACGCTTACTGGAACTGAGACTTCCCAGCTTCTCTAGGCACTAGATGGCCAACCTTGGGGCCTTCTATGGTGAGGTGACTGCGTTGGTGGAGAAGGGAAGGGTTACACATGTCATTTATCTGGACTGCTGTAAAGCCTTTGACGTGGTCCCACACAACATCCGTTTCTCCAAATTGGAGAGGGATGGATTCAATGGGTGGGCTGTTAAGATGGATAAGAGAGTAGTTGGACAGTTGGTAGTGGTCAATGGCTCAGAGTCCCAATGGAAATCGGTGACAAGTGATGTCTCTCAGGGGTCACCAGTATTATTTAATACCTTCATTAATGACACAGAGGGATCAAGTGCACCCTCGGCACATTTGCTGATGAAACCAAGCTGGGTGATGCTGTTGGCACACCTCAAGGACAGGATTCCATCCAGAGTGATCTGGACAAGTTCCAGGGCTAGGTGGGCCCAGAGGAGTGGGCCAATTGGAAGCTCATGAGGTTTAACAAGACCAAGCGCAAGGTTCTGCACCTGGGTCAGAGCAATCCCCGGTATCAATCCAGACTGGGGATGAACAGATTGAGGGCAGCCCTGCCGAGAAGGACTTGGGGACACTGGTGGATGAGAGCCTGGACATGCCCCAGCCATGTGCACTCGCAGCTCAGAAAGCCAAACATGTCCTGGGCTGCATCCAAAGCACCCTCGGCAGCAGGGGAGGGAGGGGATTCTGCCCCTCTGCTCCTGTCTGGTGAGAGCCCACCTGCAGTGCTGCCTCCAGCTCTGGGGTTGCAGCACAGGAAGGACATGGACCTGCTGGAGTGAGTCCAGGGGAGACCACCAAGATGATTAGAGGGATGGAGCACCTCTCCTGTGAGGAAAGGCTGATATCTGGGTTTGTTCTCAGACCTGAGAACAAACTGAAGAAAGGAGAAAGGAAGGTTTCAGGGTGACCTAATTGCAGCCTTCCAGTACCTGAAGGGAGCCTGCAAGAAAGAGAGAGACTTTATACAAGAGCATGTAGTGATGGGGCAGGGGGGAATGGCTTCAAACTGAAAGAGAGTAGGTTTAGATAGCAGGAGAAAGCTCTTTGCTGTGAGGGTGGAGTGGCAGTGGCACAGCTTGTCCAGAGGAGTTGTGGTTGCTCCAACCCCTGCAGGTGTTCAAGGCCAGGTTGGATGGGCTTTGAGCAACCTGGTTTAGTGGAAAGTGTCTCTGCCTGTTGCAACAGGGTTGGAATGAGATGCTCTTTAAGCTCCCTTCCAAACCAAGCCAATTTATAATTCTATGAACTTTAAATGTCCCTTTCAACCCAAACTCCTTCTCTGGTCTGGTGGGATTATTTTTAAAGTTAGACTCATCCTCCTTAACCTTTGGAGTCCAGAGATTTCTCTTAACTTGGGAGACTATGATGGTGATGATGATTCTAGTTCTGTTTTAGTTGTATGCTACTCCTTATCACAATAGGAAAATCAGTAAGTTACAAATTTTAGGCTTGCATTAAAAAAAAACCTCTTCCCTTCAGCCCCTGCTTTTTTTTTCTTGTTTTCTTCAGCTGGCAATTTCTTCTCATGAAAATGCCACACCTGTGAAGCTGCTACATAACTCAGCAGGGCATTTGAATGGACCGGCGCGCTCCATTGGTGCAGCTTTGATAGGGTATTTGGGTGAGTTGAGCACTTAAGAATTATTATGCTTAAAAGTTATTAATTACTTGTCAATAAGAACTTGAATCTAGAAGATGAATCATGCAATTGATGAATGTTAATGGTGCATTGTTGTATTTATTGAACATTTTTGCGTTTTATGGATATACTATTATCTTTTGGTTTTTGCTCATATGGGATGCTTGTTTCAGTTTATGATTTATCATTATGAAAATATATTCAATTACTTTACCTTAGGTTATAAACTATTGTTCTATATTTCCTTCATTTTCTCTTGTGAGGTGTCATAGTTCTTCTAGTGACATTCTTTTCATAATTCAAGAAATGCTAAAATGAAAATTGCTTTCACGTTTTCACAATTATTTCTTGCAAAAATTCGATTTGATTATATTTGAACTTGTTTTCTCTGTCTGTGCTCAGGAGTAAGAACATTTGTCCCCAAGCCTGTTGCCACTACGCTGCAGTACATTGGTGGGGCCGCTGCTATTTTGGGACTTGTAGCCATGGCATCAGATGTGGAAGGGTTGTATGCAGCTGTGAAGGCCTTGGTCTGTGTGGTAAAGAGCAATCCACTGGCCAGCAAAGAGATGGAAAGAATCAAAGGTTATCAGGTATGTAAGAAATGTCTTAAAACAGACCAGGCTGATTGAATTGAATTTCACTGTTTGTTATCACAGTTCCCATGGAAATCGCTTGTTGTGTTGTAACCCGAGTTTCTCTTTTAAAGTTTCTTGAGCTCTTGGTTAATTAGCATAGATGAATTATTTAGGACATCTTTTAAAGGAGAGGGTGAAAAGTTTTTGCTAAGCCATTGTGCATATTTAGCTGCACTGCTGAAAGTGAGCCTTCATTAACAGCATAGGAGAGCACAACTATGGTACTTATATGATTTTTTTCTTGTGATTTTGAACCCACCCCTGCAAGCCTGGGAGCTATTGTCTCTGATGTGCCAGCAAGAGAGAAGGATAAGGGTGCATAAAAAAAACCCCAAACAAGTGAACTCCTAGAAGCATCCTTTTGAGGAGACTGCAGGGATTTTGTAGTTAGTGATGCTGTTTCCTTTCAAGCTGAAGACATTAATTCTCCATTGGGATGGGGAAAAGGCAGTCAGTTATGCAGGAGGATTGGTTGACTGATTTGAAAAGGTCTTCACATGAGCAATGTGTTTTATGTGTCTCATGGAGGCTGCTTTACTGAAATGGAAAGTGCTGTGGTTTGGGCAGCATATTTAAAAACTTTGTAATGCTGATGCCTGGTGTAGTTATTTCAAAACATACCATTCCAAGGAGCCTGGTGCTGACCTTGGCTTACTGTGACCAAACAAGTCTAGACAGTGTCGTCCTTGTACCATGAGTAGTCAGTGGATCATCACATATGACCTTACATTCCACTTGTATCAGCAAATAGTGTGGTTTGAGGGAGATTCCCAGAAATCTGTGTTTCTTTAGTGTTTCAGTGAGGATGGTGAAGCTGAACAGGCCAGTATGCTGAGAGTTTAAACAAGTTTGCTTCAGAAGACAAGAAACTGTAATAGTACATCTGGCAAATGGTTCTTTCCCAATCCAGACTATAAGAAGTTAGAGCAAAAGTGGGGACTGCAGTCATGCCTAGGGGAAAAAAAAATAGCAATAGAAAAAAAGGCTTACTCAGATTTATGTTACTGTTTTTCAGTGCCAGAATACCTCTCATTTGGGCACACAGTGCTCTAGCCCTGCTCCATTTAAGTCTGCCACGTCCACGTTTGCTATCCAGGAACACAGCTGTTTGAGAATGTGCTGTCTTAAACTGTGACTGACTGCCAGAGAGCTGAAAGGGCTGTGTGCATGTGCACCTAATCCTCAGGGCCTAGATCCTGTCTGTGGTGTAAACAGATGTTTTATGAGCTGGAGAGTGTCCTGGATATGCTGCTTTTGTGATGAACTGTAATGCCACTTTCAAACTCTTTCATCAAGAGTACCAGCTAGCAGACGTACTTTAAGGACCTTCTCAAAAGGGACACACGTTTCATCTGTTCTCCTGCTTGCTTAGACATTGCTGTGTGCTCACAGGTACTAATTCCTTTTCTGTTCACTTCTTCAAGCTGCTGGCAATGCTGTTAAAGAAGAAACGGTCCCTTCTGAACAGCCACATACTCCACCTGACCTTTTCCTTGGTGGGAACAGTTGACAGCGGGCATGAGACATCCATTATCCCAAATTCTGCTGCCTTCCAGGACCTGCTCTGTGATTTTGAAGTATGTAAAGCTGCACAGAATAGTGATGATGGTGCTGGATAGTGGTTAAGTCAGATGCTGATAGTGTAGCTTTAATATTCAACAACAGCAAACTAGGCTGTTATCCTGAAAACGTATTATTTCTTACATAGTACAGTAAAGCAGCTTAGCAACAAGATTATTGGTAACTTTTCCTGCTGAAATAGCTTAAATCAGTGCACAAACGATGGATGAATGCCACAGGTGTTTCTGCTTTTTTGTGGTTTTAGAAGATAATATTTTGTAGTTTTCTGTTCATCAATTTCTTTTCATGTGTGTTCTACTGTAGTACATATATCAAGGCATGAAAAATGCACTGAAAAGAAAAGTAGGAGGTAAACTTTCAACATAGCACATAGGAATCACTTTTATCACACATCTCCTTCAAGGTTAATAGTAAGGGAGTTAAAATTCTGTTTGCATGACCTATAGAATAAAGTGTTGTGTTAAACTAAGGAAAGTAGCAAATTTCAGAGGGAAATGCTAATGCAGTAGAACTTACCCTTTAGTGTTTGCTCCTTTGGCATTATCTGTACCTGACACAGACTGAGTAAAAGAATTCTGACTCATATTCATTAAAGTAAATAAGTAAAAACACTACTACCACTGCTAAGCCAGCTATAAGATGTGCTGACTTAATATTGCAAGTCAGTTTTGCACAAATGACTTAATAGACTTAACAATTTCCTTTTTTCAGATGTCTATTTGAGTATTTCAAAGCCCTCCTGGAAACCTTATTTAAGAAGAAACTTTCCAAAAGTCTGAGATTTTGGCTGTTGTTTTTTCGATTTTTTGAGGTTTTTAAATTATTTACTCAGAAATCAGTGACCCAAACATTTCACTTGAATTGGATAAATTAGATGTTCTTGCTCATGCTACAGAGAAATTAAAAGATTTGTTGTCATCATTTAAAATTATAAGATTAGAAGAAAAGCAAAAGCTAGAAAGCTTTTCATTTCAGCCAGTTTTATACACCGGAGCATAGGTATTAATTATGCTTTGTTCAATAGCAAATCAATTTTAAGATTTGCAGCTGTAACTGTGAGCTTTCTGGCTTTTATATCTTCTATTACTTCTATTGATTGAACAATTGATACTTTGGATTTTTTGGTAAAGAATCTAAATAATTTAAGTGCAGGCAGTGCTGGGTAAAAAATAAAATCAGGGAACACCTTGAGTTTAATCTTGGCAGAAAGTAGTAAGTTGATTTTACAAAGACATAAACCTTCACTTAAACCAAATAAATTTAACACAGCCTTGTAAACCCCAACAGCTCCTTTGGAATCATTGCACTGTCTGTTTAAAGTTTGTGTAAAAAGACAAGAGGATAGTGTGTAACCTTTTGTCTAGGTCCCTTTATAAGTTTTCAGCATAGTACCCTTACAGAGAATATGTTCGGAATCAATATGTGGTTCTTCATGGCCAGGTAAACAGTCATGTATATGAATGGTTTTAATCTCTTCATAACTTTTGATTTATTAATGCTTTTTTTTAATCTACACGTCAATTTGTATACAAAATACATAGTTTTTTCTGTATTTCAGGTCTGGCTTCATGCACCCTATGAGCTTCATCTGTCATTATTTGAGCACTTCATTGAACTCCTCACTGAGTCGAGGTATGATCTAATGCAAGCCTAGTAATAGGATTTATTGGATTAGGTGGCATTTAGAGGATACTCCAATTTTAAAATTTCTCCGTTCTTTTCTTCTTCCAGTGAAGCAGCAAAGAATGCCAAGTTAATGAGGGAATTCCAGCTCATCCCAAGACTGCTGTTGACTCTTCGAGACATGTCCCTGTCCCAGCCCACTATCGCTGCGATTAGCAATGTGCTGAGCTTTCTGCTTCAGGGCTTCCCCAGCAGCTATGACCTACTCAGGTAGCCCACACCTGCATTTCTGTCTTTCTTTGTTCTGTTACCTTGGTCAAAAGTACTTCACGGTCATACTGCTGAGGAGTGTGTAACATGGAATGCTCATGTACTGATTTTTTTTTCTCCTCTATGAACTAGATTGAACTAGACATAGGCAGTATGTTGAAGCCTTGATTTGCCTATTATTTTCAATTTGCATCGGACCAAGCATGGTTGAATGATCAAACTGGCTTAATGTTCTACAGGTGAAAAGTGAAGGTGCTGAATTGCAGCCCCTTTGTTCATGTAAAGCACTGAGCACTCCTCCTGGATACCACTGAATATTATTTGAGATGGGCTAAAAAGATACTTCTGGTTAAAATGCAGTTTTGATTACTATCTTGAATGCAAAGTTTAGTTCCAGATTTTTTCTTAATCATCACTGTATAAGAAGATATTTAAGACTGTCAGTTATAGTACAACTAATTCTGACTGATGAAAATTGCACTAGTTACTGCAATTCATATGTACAGGAGTATTTGAAATGCTTTAAAAATAGTTTAACTCCTTGATAACTTGATTTTTTTTCATCTCTCATTTCATTAGAATGGAAATGGATAAAATATTGCAGGGCTTGGGAGCTCTTTGCATACGAGTGGTGATGTTTTCAGCTTCTTACTTTTAAGTACAATCAAAGGTATCAGAAGCCTCCACCTGAGCATCTTACCTGTCTTTGTTTTAATTATACAGGACACAAAAATGACTCAAGATTAAAACTATTGATTTTATGCTTCAATGGTTATAGAATAGATTGTAGAATGCCTATCTGAGTGTTCCTTGTTCTTCCTGGAAGGAAAAAACAAAATATGTTGCATAACTTGGGAAAAGTTGCACTAGCTAGGGATCATTTCAGGTTAGCTGCAGAGGAAAGAGGAATATATTGCTTCTCCTTTCTTGGAGTGGTACATCAACATCTTGTCATGGAAAATCATGACCCCGTGTTACATAACCCCAAGCTATAGGCATAAATGTTACTCCAGTGTTGAGTAACCACTGTTTTGATCTAATAATTGTTCAGCTGTAAGGGGTTGAGAATAATGTTTTGGTCTCCTTTAACCTGAGGTATTCCTTTTACTAGAACTCAGTGGTATCTCCCAGGTCCCTTTCCTGAATCCTAGCATTTTCGGGTTTCCTTACCTGCAGTAATTAAAGATTCCATTAATTACTGCAAGTTACTTTGTGTTTTGGCTAGTAACTTTAAATGAAGGCCATTTTCATCAATCTTCAGATGTGAGAAAACTGACATTTTTGGATAGCTCCGTGTCATTGGTGTCATGGTTTTATATTTAAGGTGAACTATTGATAGATGAGAATGCATCTGTCATACCAATGAGTGATGTTTTTTCTGTGCACATCAAGGTTTGGACAGTTCATCTCTTCCACTTTACCTACGTTTGCAGTCTGTGAGAAGTTTGTGGTCATGGAAATAAACAATGAAGAAAAGCTTGACAGTGGTAAGTGTTGACAGTGCTTAGAAGCAGTGGAATAAAAATACTTTGTGGTCTCTTCTATGCTTGAATACATGAAATATAGAAATAGTGTAATGCAATGTTCCAATTTTGTTACAACCTGGCTGCCAGTTAGTAGTGGGGCCTCAATTTTCAGTACTGAGTGCAAAGCAGAGCAAAACACTTTTTTGTTTGTTTGTTTAATTCATTTAACACTTTATGGTTGTGTTCTCTTTCCTCCACTTGCTCCTTCCAATCAGCTGTGCATCTCAGCTTCTTAATGGATAAAGGGAAAAAAAAGACAAAAAACTGGTTACTATGTGCATCTGCCCTCCAGGAGGAAGTGAAAGTATTAACTAAGCCTAGTAACTTTTTGTAGGCATAAAAAGAAATGTTACTGTCCATCAGTAATTCTTAGATTTAATTGTTTTGAGACCGTTTCTACCCTTATTTACCTTGTGCAATTGCATTTTCAATCAGTCTTCCTGCACAGAAATGTTTTAGTCCCACAGTGGATGTCACCCAAATAACTAGGACTAACCAGAGAACCTGTCTTTTTACATTTCTTGGGAATATACTGGTGCAGAGGGACAAGTGAGAGAGAAGTTTCTGTTTTATGGTTAGTTACATTGGTCTGGTTTCACAAAGAACAAGGTTTGGGCAGTCTGCACATTCTGGGCGGGGATGTTTCACAAGAGCGTGTAGTGATAGGATAAGGGGGAATGGCTTCAAACTGAGAGTTGCTTTGGATTGGATATATGGAAGAAATTCCTTACTGTGAGGGTGGTGAGGCACTGGAACAGGTTGCCTAGAGAAGCTGTGGATGCCCCATCCCTGGAAGTGTTCAAGGCCAGTTTAGATGGAGCTCTGAGCTACCAGAGGAAGTCCAGTGAAAGGTGTTCCTGCCCATGGCAGGGGGGTAGGAACTCAATAATCTTTAAGGTCCCTTCCAAACCATTCCATGGTCCAGTAGGATTCATCATTAACTTCCTGTGCCTCACCTGTTCCTTCTGAATACTTTTTCTTTTTGTGGTCTCAAAGATGATTAAATATGAGCTTTTTAGTGAAAGAGAGGATTATGGGTGTTGGAGAGGTCCAGATTGGTGTTCTCACTACAGGCCATCGTTTGTGTTGTGTTGTGTTTTGTTTTGTTTTGTTTTGTTTTATTACCAGGCTGACCATAGCTTGAACTGTTTTTTGGCTATGTGGGGGACTGAAGAACCTTGGGGAGAAATTCATGGTGTGGCAGAAATGGAAAGCAAAGCTTTTGAGGCAAAGGGCATGAGGTTTTTAGGCTACTGATGTTCACCAATTGTGCTGTATTTCTGCCATGGAAGATCATTTTTGTCTGTATCTTGTGCACAAAATCTTGGCCCAGAAATTATCCATTTATCTGTCTTCATTTTTGCATATATTGCCTCAAGCTGTGCTGCTTTTTTTTTTTAATAACATAAAATCAGGGTGCTCCTTTGAGGGCATAAGGTGCAGGAAGAGGGATTTGCAAAATAGCTGTAAAGTTAGTTCTGAATTGCATGGGTTGGCTTGGTTGTAGTAAATGCATTTTTCAACTGATGATGAGCTTGGGGATCTGTTGAAAGAGAAGGAAACTAGTTTTTGTCTCAGTTTCTTAGAATTGGAGGGGTTTGGGAAGTATCAGGGTTTTTTCCTTAGAATTTTCACATGTCACCGACCACCCATTTTTCAAAATGCAAAATGCTTATTTAATTTCCATGTTATGCAATTTTGAAAGAAGGGAGGGGTGGGAAGGGATGGTGTTTTATTGTTTCTGTGTCTCTACCTGCTGGAAAGTGACCACCTCAGTTCAGATTATTATCTGAGAAGCTAGGATTCTCTTTTACCTGTTCTTCAAGCTGCCCTCAGTCTGTGCAACAGTGATAAGGGGGTACCAGATGTTTCTCAGCACCGTATAACAGGCTGCTTGCACTTTAGCACAGCTTCCTTCCAGCCTGAGTGGGGGTCGGGTTGTATTTGCTTTGTATGGAATTTATGAATAGCCTTTAAAATGTCCAAGTTCCAAAATCCTAATTTTACCCCCCCCTTTTTGTTTGTTTGTTTGTTTGTTTGTTTGTTTGTTTGGGTTTTTTCAATATTTAGGAACAGAGGATGATTTTGGAGGACTTGTTTCAGCTAATCTCATTCTACTACGGAACAGGCTTTTAGATATCCTTCTGAAACTTCTCTATACATCTAAGGAAAAGACAACTGTTAATTTGCAGTAAGTACCAAAAAACCCTTGAGGCAGAGAAAGGATATAATTTTTTATTCCAAGGGGAAGAATTATACAGCCTTCATTCATTTCACTAGTTGAAGTGCATCATTTTATAGGAATTGTTGAATGATTTATGCAGATGTCACTGAATTACTCTCAGGTAGGCTAGTAGAAATGGGATACGTGATTAATTTTGTTGTTTTCTCTTAACTTCATGCATGGCTATAGGAAAAATAAAATCTGTCAAAGAGAAAACTTTCATTTTTAGAGAAGTGGGATAGTCAGCTTCTCATTTGGTTGAGATCCAAAGGCTTCAGGAGGGGTTATCATTAAGATCACTGATCCTAGAATGCCCCTTAAAATTGCAAAAAAAACTTTCAAATATTCCCAAGTAACTCTTCCCTTAATGAAAACAAACAAGGAAACAACCTTCCTTCATTTTTTAATGCTGGTGTATTAAGATGACTTGTGAAAACTTCGTGTTCAACAAAAAAAATTCAGTTCAGAATTCCATGTTTGTTATCAAAAGCAGCAACTGGAGAAATCTCATGCAATGGAATTAGTCCCAGGAGCTGTATTTAGTCCTTCCTTTCTTCTAAAGTAATGCACATTACCTGTTTCATTTAACAAGAGTTGATAAGTGATATTTCTTGTTTGTAGCAAACCTAACTAAGAATTTGCTCTTAAAGTTTGTCCTGCAGTGGAGAACATTAATTTTTGCTGTCTAGTAGGAAGCTAAATGCTGTATAATGTGACCTTTTGTTTTCCCCTCTCTTTACTTAGGGCTTGTGAAGAGCTGGTCAAGACACTGGGTTTTGATTGGATTATGATGTTTATGGAAGAACATCTGCATTCCACCACAGTCACGGCGGCCATGCGAATTCTTGTGGTCCTGTTGAGTAATCAGTCCATCCTTATCAAGTTTAAGGAAGGTCTCAGTGGTGGAGGCTGGCTGGATCAGACGGATTCTGTCCTGACCAATAAGATTGGTACTGTGCTAGGTAGGCATCTTAGCCCCTGGGGACTCAGGGGTTACTGGGAGCAAGCGTGCTGGTGTGTTGAGCTGTGGGTTATTTTGTGGGTGCTGTCTGGCAGAGGCCTTTCTGTTACTCTTGTCTATGCTGCCATCAGATGCTTCTGCACTTCATTTTTCTTGCAACCAAGAGTTAGGATTTTTCTTGCAACCAAGAGTTAGGATTTCTTACACAAAAGGGAGTGGTTTTACAAAGCTGCCCTTAGCTGATATGACAGAGATATCATTGTAGGTCAGCTTTGGCTCATCTGCATGAAGCCTACGTAACTAATTGGTTTTTTCTCTTACCATCATGGTGAGGTTAAGTGTGTCCCGTGGGCAGGCACGGCTAAGCTACGTGCAGAGGTAGCATAGAGCAGCACCTTATGCACACAGCTAATAAAGATTCAGTAGAATTTACTTGTTTGTTTACTTTTAATAGTTAGAGCATTGAGCAGTGTTATATCTGAGCTGCTTTAACGAGTGAGTTCTGTGTCCATCAGATTTACCAGTTTGGATTTTTGCTATCTTGGAAATTTCTGTGTTCACGGTATCACCCCAGCGTTTCTTTTCCTTTCCCTCTCCTGCGTTCTTCTGTACACAAGCATGCTTTCTATTAAAGGCGCTTTTTTTCAGGTTCTTAAAGCCTTGGTTATCCAGGTTATCAGAACTCTCAGCTATCCCTTGTGACCTAGAATTGTGTAAAAGGCTTTAGTGCTACAGGACCCATTTTGAGCATCTCTGAGCTGTCTGAAATGCATCTCCAAATGTTTGAAATAACATTTGTCAATTCTTTATAGACAGGTGTAGTGGCAATTTCCCACGGACCTGTTTTTTTTTACCAGTCAAAATAAAAGAGTGCTTTTCAGGTGAATGTCTATTCAGGCCCTGGTGCAAACTCATTGACATTTGACAAATGAGGGTCTTTCATGAGCCTCAGTAGCCTTTAGAGCAATGATATCAATAGTACTTTCAACTTCATTGTTGTTCCTAAAATAACTGTTCGAGGAGCCACCTGTCTGTGTTGCAGCAGGACATGATCTGTTAACTGCACTAGAAGTTTTTCTGAATTGGTTTACTGTAAGGAAGTAATTGAAGTGTTGTTGAAGTGATCTTCCTTCAGGAAGAGGGTTCTTCCTGAAATGAAAGTACAAAATTATAAAAACTATTTCTTTCTGCTTTGTATCTTTGATAGATTTCAAATATGGGATCTTGTTATTTTTTTTCCAATAAATAAAACTCTCTATTATGTCCATTTACTGTTTCCCACAATATATCTCTCAGGATATTCAGGGAGGAGCATAGGATGGTTCTTTGCCTTGCTAATGAATTAAGAGGATTAAGGAAAGCACTTTCTCAGAAGCTGTAAATCACATGCAAATATTTATTGTTAAAATAAAAAGCATCCATTATTTGGCTCATTGTGATTAAGGTTCTGTATTGTATTTGAGAAACAATTTTGTGCATGCATTTCCTGTGCATGGTTGTGCCTTAAAAACTTGAAAACCATTGGCATTTTAGGGAATAGACTATTGTTTATTTAGTATGTGCTTTAAATGTCCAATAGCATAAACCTTTTCTTCAGTCACAAAATCTTTCTTAAGTAAGATTTTGATTTACAATTACATTTGAAAGCATTTTTAGAGTTTCCATATTTTTCTTATTTTAGTATCACTTTAATTGAATCCAAGCTAGACTGTATTGAAACAGATATTTTTTAACTTGAGTCTCATAAACTGATAGTGACAGATTATCTAATTTTTGTACCCTGTGTTCTTTGATAAATCATAACATACTGGCTCCAAGGTTTCTCTTGAAACCAAATACGATGCATTTTTGTTGAAGGTTACTGATGGAATTTCCGCAGCTGTGTAGCATAGATTTCATTAGTCTGATTCCTGATAGATGTTTCCTGTTTAAAAAGTCAGTTTCTGGTAGAAAGTGTATCTGTATTTGAGCTTCAGAAAAACCACCTCACCTCTGGCAGTGTCAAAAGAATGGCTCACAGTGCTGATGCGGAGACTGAACTGTCTTCCTGGCCTCTTCGCTTGCTTGAAAATAAGTGCTTCTGCCATCCAGGTGTATTATTTTATTTTTCTTCTTTCAGTAGGAAGTTGAAATACCTAGGTAGAAGCAGGATCATGAAAGGTAATTCTGGCAGCACTTTAAAAATTAAGACTATTTAATGCTTATTACCAGCTGATTAATCATTAACAAAATATCTGAAAAAAGATCCCCCTGAGACATGTCTGGATACAAATTAGCTGCCAATAGACTTAAATGGACCATGGGTTGCTGCTTCATAATATAAATGTGTAACTGAGGTTAAGGTGATGTTTTGCTCTCAGCCAGCAAAATATCTGTTTTCAGAAGCCTGGGTGTTTTAAAAGTCAGAAATTGTGGTCACAGCCAGAAAATGGATCTGTGTGTATAAGCAGTGGTATTAGGCAGTCTGTATGGAACAGTGTCATCTATGTGGTATTGGAAAGCAGTAATTTCCTTTTTTTTTTTTTTAATTGTTTTTAAAATTGGACATCTGAAGCAGAATGCTGTTGTGTGTGTGCTAGTCTGTATGCACTGGTTTCTGACGACATACCCTTTTAATCTCACCAGGTGAGCAGGAATGATCCTCACAGGTGATTCCCTCTTAACATTGTTGGCTTTGTGTCTTGTTTTCCGTGTAGGGTTCAACGTCGGCCGGAGCGCTGGTGGCAGATCGACCGTGCGGGAGATTAATCGGGATGCTTGTCACTTCCCAGGCTTCCCCGTCCTGCAGTCCCTTCTCCCAAAGCACACTAATGTGCCTGCACTCTATTTCCTCCTCATGGCCCTTTTCCTACAGCAGCCAGTCACTGAACTGCCTGAAAACCTGCAGGTCAGTGCACCTGTCATCAGCAGCCAGTGTAATCAGGGTGCCAAGGTAGGGATTGTCCAGCAAGATGTGAATGCAATTCTGTCTGTCATGAAAGAAAATAATGGATTAACCAGGCCCTCTCCTTCTTTTCTGCAGCTGACTCACAGTCATGATGTGGTGTTAGTGCTGAGCTCTCTGGGATGGGTGTATGTAGAAGCCATCCTGCTATGGCTTAGCTGTCACTGCTGTCACTCTAGTCCATTTTGGGGTCAAATGAGAAGCAGATCCCTAGTTCAAGCTGACATGCTGTGGGCATTGAAGGGAATATAATCTTTTGCTTTCTTTCTTTGGTTGTGAGGTGGGTTTTTGTGGTTTTTTCTTTTAAGGAGTGGGTGGTTTCTGTGTTAAAGAGAGTTCATGGGTTACAGGTAAAACAAGGTTGCTTTTATTTCAGAAAGTCTCAGTGGTTTTGTAGGGAGACAACTCAGTTGTTGCTGAAAAATGTTGGTTGTTCTTATTCTGAACAGGTTATTTCAGGCTTTTTTGAGTGAGTAGATATTATATGACCTACAACAGTCCTAGGAAACCCCAGGGTAGTGCTTTATGAAGAAAAGCCACACACACTCCAGATAGACAAGGTGCCTATTTATAATGTGTGCAGTGCTAACCTTTATTTCTCAGTGAGAACTGGAAAGTAAAAATTTCAAACCAAAAGGTGTTCTGCCTGCCTGCTTTCTCAAGAGGAATACTTAACAGCACATTCAGCACTGTGCTACCATGACGTAGAGGCATGAAACTCACTCCTTTGCCTACAGCATTGAAGTATGACACTGTTCAACTGAAACTAAATTTGACTACTTAGTAGCACTCTTAATACTAGAAGTGGACAGTTGGTCCCTTTTTATTTTTAATTGATTTAATTATTTAGACTTGCTGGAAAATACAACTTGATTTGTTTGTGTTGTTCTATCTTTGGGTTTTTCTGTGGGATACCATTTTGCTGCTAGATGTGAGTCAATTAAGTTGATTGTGCAGGACCAAAACACTTACGTACTTTGTAACTATGAGAAGTGAGAAGTAAGTAAGTGAGAAGGTGAGAGTTGCAGTTGCAGCAGCTCACAGTTGAAAGAAATTTTCTTCAATGACATGTGACCATCATACGAAGTTTGGTGATAAAGTTTGGAGGATGTAAAACAACTAATTTTTTATATACTGCCAAATGAGTGTATTGTATCTGTAGTAGAAAGCAGTATACAATTACATAGGAGAAGGGGATTATTTCATGTCATCTTTCTTCTCTTTCACCCCTTACAGTTTGATTTAGACTCCATTTGGACATTCATATTTGGAGTTCCTGCGTCCTGTGGCACTGTTACCTCCTCAATACACAGTGTTTGCACAGAAGCTGCCTTCTTGTTACTGGGAATGCTGAGGAGCATGCTGAATTCCGTAAGCATAAAAAATTTTCCTTGTGTTTGAGTATACTGAGTTGTTCAAGTTTTCCACATGGTCAAAAGCCAAATTAGAAAGGTTGAGGTTTTGTTAGTGTTATGACAAAATTTGCTGTGAGTTAGGCTCGTAATACTTGGGTGAAAACTGTCATTTTCCTGGGTTTTTATGTTACTTTTTGCCAGAGTCTGCAGAAATAGTAGTAGCCACAGAATTATCACTGCTTTTTCACAAAAATGCTGGGCTTTCTGTTTAACTGCAGTTAAAACAAAACAAAAAAGCAGAAGGATACAGTGTCCTTGGCAGAGCTAATTGAGTTTCTTTCCCGATTAACATCATGGGGGAATGTTTGAGACTCTGTATCCCATCTGCTCAGAGCTATGTGAGTTGCAGATTTCGTGCATGAACCTTCCCCATGCAGAGAAGTCCCCTGACTATGAATAGCCCCATGCCAGAGGAAATGAATTTACTGCCAGAGAAATGTGTCATCTTCTCATCTTTGAGTCTAATGTCAAGAGTAGGGAAAATTGGTTTCTCAGTGGGGAAAATTTTGTATTTCCTTGAAGCCAGAGTGTGTTATCTGCTGAAAATTGCCTCCTGAAGTGCTTGAAAAGCAGTGCCTGCTTGGTTGTCACCTGTTCAGTCATCATGTGTATGTGATATGCTCTATTGCTTGCATGTTTCTCCCAAGGTAACATGTCCAGAAGCATCTTCTGGGCAAGTGTATCTGCTGCAGTACCCATTCCTGTTGTCACATGTTCTGTCTCTCTGCTGGTGATCCATTTGGTCCTCACCTGTTTGGATACAGTTGAGACATGCTTAGAGACATGTGCTGTGTCTTATGTGCAGTCAGCAGCTGTGTGTTCAGATGTGCCATCACGTTTTGGGTTGGCTTCAGTCTGGTCATGTTTGCCAATATTTCTGAGTCATTACGTGTTAGGTCACACATTTTAGCTTATGGTCAATGATGTGCTGTAAAATATGGTCGGTCTTCTGTTTGAGAAGTGCATGAAAGCATGCTCTTCCTTTCTGCAGTAAGTATTCTTCAACTGGTGCTCTGTGCTAATCTGGTGTTTGTTTCTCACCCCAGCCCTGGCAGTCAGAGGAAGAAGGCTCTTGGCTTCGGGAATATCCAGTCACCCTGATGCAGTTTTTTCGGTATTTGTATCACAATGTACCAGACCTCATTTCCTTGTGGATGAGTCCCGAGTTCCTGTGTGCGCTGGCAGCAACAGTGTTTCCTTTCAACATCCGACCTTACTCTGAGATGGTAGGAAGTCCAGCTACTTGCCTGTTTTATTTTTCACCTGAGTGCTGCTTTTGAGGATTTATCAATTACTAGTCATACCAAGATAAAACTCTACTCACCTTGCACAAGAGGTCATCATTGGAGCTGGGCTGGAAGTTTTGTACTTGGGTTGTGGAACTGAGCGAAGAGTGTGTTAAACTGCAGGGCAGTTGTTGTGCGGTGACATCCGAAACAGCATTTTAGGGGCAACAGACAGTTTGCTTGTTTTCTAGTGGACTGTTATTTTCAATCATATGAAAAATGTTAGCTCAGATTTACAAAAGCAAGAGAAACTGAGTCAGCCCTTTGCTCTGGAGGATGTGATGAAACCTAAAACTTCTTTTTCCTCACACTTCCCTTTTCTGCTTTTGTGGTTTAACCACAAAACAGTGTTCTTGTATTTCCTGAAACTACTGAGCTCAAGCCAGGAGAGGGTGTGAATTCTATTTTGCTTGCATTGCTGCCTGAAGTTTTCTTTGAACTTAGTGTCATTTGCAAATGATACTATTTCTAGAATATGAATGGAAAGGAAAAAAACAGATATTGTTAGCCAACATCTAAAATTAATTTTATTAAGAACATGGAAGGATCATTAGTCTAGAGGTTGCCAAATGCTAAAACTATGGAGAGTACAATAAAAAACTTCAGGAAATAATAACTGGTGGCGTGCTATTGTTTTGTTGTCAGTAAAAATGGGAGATCAATTTTTAACAGTGCCTGCTGATGAGTCTCTCATAAAGACAGTTTTTCTTGGTTTTGTGTTAAACTTGCATTTGAAGTAGATTCTAGGAGCTTGCTCTCTCAAAAAAAAAGTGCCACTTACAAACTGGTGATGCTGATTTGGCATTGACCTGTACAGAGTTTTTAGAGGAACCTTGTGTCTCTGAGCAGGCTTTAACTACTAGATCCCTTGAAATTCTGTGTAGCTGTCTGGCAACTTGAGTTCTTCGCTGTTGGAGGGTGCTCTTCACTCCAAATTGGTTTACTCCTCCAATGGTTCTGTCTGCCCAAATGTGTAGCACTAATCAATGCCTGGTGAAATAGCTGAATAACAGCCAGATTTCTGCAACAAAATATTATAATCTAAATTCAGCTTTGAGAGAAGATTCTCAGCTTTTTAAAAAAGGTCTTTCAGCTTTTCTGTGATTGGTATTAAAAATAGAAAGAATACATATTTGGGCTTCTCTTAATTTCTTGAGAACACTCTCTTGCTAAAGCAGACCAAACGTTAAAAACATTTGGTTATTTGGCATGTAAGCTGGCGATGCAATAAGCCTGTTGAGGGAAATCATATTGTTTCCTCTTTCATTTTAGAGAAGGGAGTTGCATAAAAAGAGTCAGTGTTCTGGATTTGACAGCTTTCATTGCTGTTTGTGCTTTTGTTACAGTCCTCTTTAAGAGCTAGCCTTTCAAAGGTTTCTGTTCATCAGAAATGGGAAAGCTGTGGAGACCCTTTTTTTTTTTCTTCTTCTTCTTTTAGAGATTTTTGGGAAACCGGCTTACCCATAACTGCACTCTGATGAAGGTATTGTATTAAAAGAAAAAAAAAAAGGCTCAGTTCCTTTTTTGTTTTATGTTATGTAAGCTTAATGGCCTTTTTTATTTGGCTTCTGTCTTGATTTTATTTTAACTGCTTTAGTTAATAACTTTCTCAAAACTTTTTTTCCTTTTTTTTTATTTTTTTGCAATAAGAACATTTATTTTTGCAAAGTACCTAGAAATTGCCCAAGTACTTCTGTTGGTCAGTGAACATGAAACATAACTCATGCCAGTCTTCACTGATCATTGTTTGCCTTGGGAATCCAAAGATGTTGGATGTTTCCATATTGGGGAACTGCTCCTGAACATCATAATCTTTTTAAAAGGCTTCTTAAGAAGCAAAATGTGAAGTGAAATACCCTTAGAAAGACAAGCAAAGAATAAAGAAGTGAAGAAACTGCCATTAGTTTGCTGATCTCTACAGTTTCAACATGCTGGTTTTTACAGGTCACTGATCTCGATGATGAAGCTGGGTCCCCAGCTGAAGAGTTTAAAGCCTTTGCAGCTGATTCTGGCATGAACAGGAGCCAGTCAGAATACTGCAATGTGGGCACCAAGACCTACCTGACCAACCACCCTGCCAAGAAGTTCGTGTTTGACTTCATGCGTGTGATGATCGTTGATAACCTATGTCTCACACCAGCCAGCAAACAGACTCCACTGGTAGACCTTCTGCTAGAGGTAGAGTTTCTTTGGAGTTTGTGTTTTGGTTTGGTTTTGTTATTTGAGCTTAATTGTGACATCTTATTCCCTAAAATGTTTTCCTCTGTTTACCTTTCAAAGTTAGGCTAGTGATAACCTGACATTCAGGGAAATTGTCAAGAAATTGTCATGAAATAAGACTGGGAAAAAAAAGAAACACTAGTGTTTCATAAACAGTAGTTTGTTCACCTTTCTTTAATGGCTTAGAAAACCAGCATGAGAAGTTACATCTTTCATCAAGTTTTATTTTTGTGGAGTATGATTCAGTTGTTAAACACCTTTCCGACCATGACATCTGTATTGACGACGTTGAAAATATAAAACCCCTGCAGAAATATTAAGATTTCTGTTCTGTTTATATTAGATAAAAATATTATTAGATAAAAATTGTGCCACAGATGGTGCCAATTAGATAAAAAGACATATGGGGCCATGTGCTATAAAACCTCACAAAATAACTGCATTGTCTTGCTGTAAATTAACTTCTGAAGTTCATAAGGCTTGAAGAAAGCATTGTCCTGTTAACAGTGAGGCAGGGAGGTGAGGAGTTCAGTTACCATTTAACTGCCTACACCTTCAGACAGTACATTTTGAAATGTTCACTTTACATCACTTCTCATTCTCCTTGACCTACCTGTTAGTTACCTGATCTTATGTGTTGCTGAGTCTCCCTGATTTTTTTTGAAAGCTGCAAGAATTTTGGACCATGCTTGTATATTTCCTAACAAATTTCCTGGGGCAGTTGGGCACCTCTCTGCAGTCACAAAGCAAAAAAAATGAAATGTCAGAAGATGTCAGTTATCCCCAGACACCAGGAAGCATATTTGAGACCATGTTCAGGTGGCTGCAGTTCTTTACAGCTCTTTTAACTTGTTATCACTTGTCAGTGTTACTGGCCCCTTAGCATAAATAGGATTGGGTAGGTACACACAGCTAAACTTACTGTTATTTCTCTTTCTACAACTTAAACATCTGTCCCATTTACTTGCTTGTATATTTCCTAACAAATTTCCTGGGGCAGTTGGGCACCTCTCTGCAGTCACAAAGCAAAAAAAATGAAATGTCAGAAGATGTCAGTTATCCCCAGACACCAGGAAGCATATTTGAGACCATGTTCAGGTGGCTGCAGTTCTTTACAGCTCTTTTAACTTGTTATCACTTGTCAGTGTTACTGGTCCCTTAGCATAAATAGGATTGGGTAGGTACACACAGCTAAACTTACTGTTATTTCTCTTTCTACAACTTAAACATCTGTCCCATTTACTCAGTGTTTACTGAAGGAGGTGACTGTGTCAACTGAGGAGATCACGGGTTAACCATATGCTTATGGTGAAGAGTTTCATGCACCTGTTCAGAATGTGTTCTTTTCCAGTTCCTATAATGGCAGAAGATAAATTTCCTGGATTTAAACAGGGTTAATGCCTACTCTGCCAGACTGCATGCAGCCAATGTATGCTCTACCTGCACGCTTAAATTTTTTGATAAAGCCAAAACTTTTTGCTTGAGACAGAATGCTAAGAGAAAAAAAAAAGGAGCTCAAAGGAGCTGACAAAAAAAAAGATCACCTAAAATACCCTTCCTCTCCCTTTTCTTTACTCAGAGATATTAATTATCTTAATATTATCTTAATGTCTTTTATCAGGCTTCCCCTGAAAGATCAACACGAACACAGCAGAAGGAGTTCCAGACATATGTTTTGGATGGAGTGATGGACCACCTACTTGCAGCTGATGTTTTATTGGGTAATATAGCAAACTTTAATTATCAGTCTCTTGATTTGGACACCAGGTTTTGATCCTGTGACTTTTTCTTTTTTGGTGTTCTGTTTTGTTGCAACTTGGTTGTCTTAATTTTGTTCCCCTGCCCTTTCCTTTCCTTTGATGTGTAAATGGTGCTGCTATGCTTGCATATTCCCTCCCTACCTGGATTGTGCCAAAGCTGTAAAATAGATTATTCACAAAAACTACATGGCATAGGGAGCCCAGTCACATTTCATGGTGGGCTGCTGGACTTCCCAGGAGCTCTTGGTCTGCTCTGCCTCCATCCCAGCTGTCATGAGGGGCTGTATGCATTTCTGTTCAAAAGTTCTTGTAAGGCTCCCCATTTCTTGCCACAGCAGTAATACGTCTTCCTCTGGGTGCAGTGCATTAATAATATAATCCAGAATCATGGTTTTAAAATCCAGAATCATCTTTCAAAAAAAAAAAAAAAATCCAGAATCATGGTTGCTTACCATCAAAGGGAAAGTCTTACTGTAGGGGAAGCCATGAGGTTTTAGCTTTCATTGACTGAATCTCTTTCTCTTTTATGGAAGTCTAGAAAGCATAAACTAATGTGAGTGTATTTATGCAGATGGGGTTTTTTGATAAATGTAGAAAACTTTGGGGTTTTTTGTTACCTAGGTGAAGATGCATCTCTGCCTATAACGAGTGGAGGAAGCTACCAAGTGCTGGTGAACAATGTGTTTTATTTTACACAGCGTGTGGTAGATAAGCTTTGGCAGGGCATGTTCAACAAAGAATCCAAGCTTCTTGTGGACTTCATAATCCAGCTGATTGCACAGGTAACAGTTTATTTACTTGTTCTTTTACCCTGCCTGAAAAACCATTTCTGCAGGTTGTGTTGAAGTGCATAGAGTGATGTCACTAAACAACCTGCCAGTGATGCATGTTTGGGTCAGCACAGAAACATGCTTTTCTTTCTCAGACCTACTCTGTCTTTACTGAACTTTCTTAGCACATCTTTCTGTGAAGAGCAATTGAGTAAAAACTGCTCTCAGATGACATTATTTTTTAGGAATCCCCTCAAATAAACAATGAAACGTGCCTCGGTTGAATTTTGAGAATCTCCCTAGATTTACCTTGACATTTTTGGGAAGCTTCCTCACACACTTCTGTTGGAGATTGTTAGAAGACTTACTGTCAGAAATCAGCAGCATCTTTATAGATGTTAAAATTCTAAGTGTATCTTCATTAATATCATTTCAGTCCTTGAAATTCATGGAATTGACACTTACAGTAAAAGGCAGATTTTGAAAAATGAGCATGGGTCAATTCAAGGGAAGATTGTGTGCCAGTAAAATGATTTTCTGCCACTTTTTGATCATGTTTTTTTACTTCCCATCAGTCAAAAAGAAGATCTCAGGGACTCTCGCTGGATGCCATTTATCACTGCCTGAACAGAACCATCCTGTATCAGTTCTCAAGAGCGCACAAAACTGTTCCTCAGCAAGTGGCTCTCCTTGATTCCCTAAGGGTCCTTACGGTGAACAGGAACTTAATTTTAGGACCTGGAAATCATGATCAAGAGTTCATCAGCTGCCTAGCTCACTGCTTGATTAATCTGCACGTAGGAAGGTAAATACCTCGGGCAGAAGTTCATTCCAGAACCAGGGCTGGGAAGTACTAAAATGACTTCTTCTTTTACTCACCTTGCAAATAAGTGAGCAAGTTTTGGAGCACTGTTTATAATTTTCCAGCCACTGAGTTGCAACCAAGCCTAAGAAATTCATTTTGAGACAAAATTAGGTTTGAAGATCCTGGGAATAGAGGGCGTTTTTACTTCCTTTTGCAGAGGTATTTTAATTACTGACATATGTGTTTATCCAACTATTTTGTTGTTATCCTTTTATAAATTGAAATGTTTTAAAGATAGAAGGAAACACTGGTGCTATGCAATTAATAGTCAGAGGGTCCTGTCACTGGATTTATTGTCTGTTGAATCATTTCATACAAGTTCAATATCCTGGTGTTTCTTCTGTATAGCATTGAGTAAGTCCAGTCATGCGTTAAATCATGTGTCCATGACAAATGCTGTAGACACCCACTGCCCTGCATTGCTGCAAATGCCAGCCTGGCATTTTCATTTGTTTTTTCCAAGAAGATGCACAACTTGTGTTTCATCCAAAGACACTTGGCAAGAGTCATCAAACACCAACGTTTCTCCATTTCTGTTTTGCCTCATCTGTTTTGTGTTTCTTCAAGTGTCACCATCTTCCTCTAGTGACACCGTTGTCCATGGCATGTCATTCCTTCATAAACCTTCAGTTCAGCTTGTGACCACAGATTGTCAGAACTCAAATGGACAGAAGTGAAGATGCTTTGCTGTAGTAGTGTGTATTAATCTTTGTGAATCTGATACAAGGAATCAAATCCTTTAGCTTGGCTTGGGTTTTTGTGTCTTTTTATTCTGATAGTTGTTAATCCATTGTGTGTTTGTAGCAATGTTGATGGGTTTGGATTGGAAGCAGAAGCCAGGATGACAACTTGGCACATTATGATCCCCTCTGATATAGAACCAGATGGAGTCTACAATCAAGATGTCAGTGAAGGTAATCTGAGAATGACAAAGCCACAGATGTCTCATAATGCCACTTCTGTATTGTCATCACTAATCTTTTACCCCAGTGACTCGGGGCAGGGGGTTGTGGTATGTGTGTGTTACCCAGTTACTCTCCGGAGGGGAATGGGGGCTGCATGTATATAAAAATATATAAAAAATAGATGAAAAGACACTTGGAAATACCAAGCTAGACGCATTAAGGATAAATTACTGTTTTGTTAAAATAGTAAGAGCTTTTCATTGTTTTCTGGACATGCTCCAGAATTAGAAATACTGTTTTATAGACACTGTTTTAAATGCAATAAAAGCAGCTCATTTTAAGGTAAGAAATATTTGGTATAAACAATACAATTATTATTTTGTAGCATCCTTACCATCTTTCACTCAAAGGAAATTTATGAACTAGCTGTGGAAGAAAGTATTCAGTGATTTTGTGGTTTTTTCTTATATGTGTGTATTTAATATTTATGCAGGTACTTAGGCACACTTTACATGTAAAAATGGTAAAGTATAATGTATGTAGAAAATTATATATGTATTTATAGACACAAACTCCTGTAAGGTTTTTTCAATCTCATTTTATTAATAAATGGGTGTGGGAGATGTGTCACAACTCTTCAGAGCCAGTGTTTAAAATTCACAGAGAAAAAATTGCCAAAATTAATTGTTAGATGCCTTCTGATAATTTATTAACGGCAATAAAAGGCACTCTGGCCAAAGGCATTTCACACACTGTGCAAGGGGGAAGAAACTGCAGGGTAATTGCAGAAATTCTTCATTTCACTATTGTAAAAATACCAATTCTACGGTCACTGTTTGTGATCTTGTACTTATACAGGTCGCCAGCTTCTTTTAAAAGCCATAAACAGAGTGTGGACAGAGCTGATCCACAGTAAAAAACAGGTTTTGGAAGAAGTTTTCAAGGTGACACTGCCTGTCAATGATCGTGGCCAAGTGGATATAACTGTTGCCAGGCCTTTCATTGAGGAAGCGAGTTTAAAGTGTTGGCAAAATCATTTGGGTAAGTCCTGACTGAGGATTTGTCTGTCCTGAAGGGTGGATTTCCTCAGAACAAACCGTATGCACTGGATGTTTTAATACAGGCTTAACTTTTCTGTAGCTGTAAATACTCTATAAACTGGCACTGTGTAACATAGAATCCTTCAGAAGCTGGACCATATATAGGATATTCTTGCACTCCAGTGTGCAGGGCCCTGTGTTTGTGAGCCAACAAATAGCGTATTGTGGATTACAGTGGTGGAGGCATTGAGCTCCTCGTGATGAACCCTTGGATTGGGGTGACCTCTGTTACCACTCCCAGGACTGGATGTGCCAGGCAGGGAGGGGGACCCCCTTGAGCATGTCTAGGTGCAGCCTGCAAGCTCTTGGTGTGGTGATGAGATTGGAAATGGGTGGCTGAGCAGTCCTTCTAGCAGCAGTGATGCTGTGACTAATTCTTGGCTGGGAAATCTGTTCAGCATAGGAAACAGTTTTGCAAGAAAAGGACCTGGGAATTCTGGTGGACAACAAGTTAAGCAAAAGTTAGCTCTGCATCCATGTAATGAAGATCAGCTGATGCTCAGCTGAATTAGCAAGAGTTTAGACAGCAGAAATTAAGTTTCCATAGATGTGACTCATTTGATGATTTCACAGTTCTAAAGTAATTGAGGTTAACCTGGATGTACAGAAAACATATTTGGAAACCTGGAATACTTGTTTTTGCAGTCTCTTTATTTCTAGATGTGCTATGTTCCTGGCTGATGTTTGCTCATGTTTCCAGTATCTCCCTGATGGTCAGTATATTTGCGAAATTTTTGAGTAGAGCTACACCTTTTTGAAGCAACAGAAAGGGTTATTATATCTTAAAAACCAAGTATAATGGTGGAAAGGGGGAAAAAAAAGCCCTAAATTGCTCCCAACATATTGTTTTTCAGCTCATGAGAAAAAATGCATCAGTAGAGGAGAGGCTTTGGTTCCAACCACACAGTCCAAACTTTCACGAGTCAGCAGTGGATTTGGCCTCTCTAAACTGACTGGTTCCAGGAGAAACCGCAAGGAGAGTGGGCTGAGTAAACACAACCTCTCTACACAGGTAGTTTCTGTCGAGTAATAACATGCAGTCTAAAATCCAGCAATGTATGTTCAGGGTTTGCTGTAAATATCCCAAAGTGGGGAATCTTGCAGAGTGGGAAGTATTATCTGGTGATTGGTTTTCTTTCCCTTTTTTGACTATCCAGACTGGGCATTTTGCTTCTGTGTGTCCTAATTTAGTAGGTCCATCTGCATATATGTAACATTAAGCCAAGAGTTAATTGTTGGTGAGACTGCTCAGCTGCTTCTGGTTCATGACTGTGGTGGTTGGGTCTCATGATCAGTTTGGAATACTGCACTGAAATGGAAGCTGTGATACAGATATTGATCCTTTTTTCCATCCTACCCTCAAGACAGAAAGAGGGGTTGGAAAGTTTTGTGGAAAAATGTTGCTAGTTCTCTTTCTGAGCTGAAAACTAGTCAGTGGCTTTGATAAAATAATGAATTCTCAGCGCTCTCAGTCCTTTTCCTGGTGAGCAGGTATAGTCTGAAAGGGAAAGGGAAGAACCTCGCAAACTGAGCTGACAGGAACTGCTCCTGGTTGTATCAGTAGAGGAAGCAATAAGTGATAACAGAGATACTGTGGGACTAAGTGAGGACAGATGGATGTATTGAGGATTTCCAGCAAACTAGGCAGCATCCACAAAATATTACTTAAAAGGAAAAGGGGAAAAGTAGTATTTGTCAATGCCAGTCTTTGGCTGTTCGGGAATGTTCTGAACAGTTAGTGATGTGTTTTGAATATTTTCCACATGTTTGCCAGTTCTTTTTTTTAAAGGATATTGCTGTACATTAATTTATCACCTTAAAAAAAACCCCGAGAAAACACCAAACAAAACAAAAACTTTAACAATGTTGTGTGCAGTAATTGGAAATTCATCATCTGAGTATTTTTTTTAAGGAAGTATTCTTTGTAAGTTTAGCAAGGTGATGTATTCATTAGCTTTTCATTCAAACAAACTCTTGTTTGTAAAGTGTCACTGTCTGTTGTCTTGTTTCTGTCTTAGGAAATTTCCCAGTGGATGTTTACTCACATTGCAGTGGTTCGGGACCTGGTTGATATGCAGTATAAAGAATACCAGGAGGTATGGATGGCTTGCAGGGTTAATTACCCGACACTGATACTTTGGCCTATTAGGTTATAGCAATGCCGTTTCTCGGTATGAGGCTGGTGAAATACTGGGTTCTCATAGGTGGAAAGCTTGAATGTTTATTTACAGTTGTTATCTTTAAGGGGTTTTTAGATGCAATCAAAGAAACAAATGAGGAAACTCCTTTTGATCTGGTTGTAGATGAAAACTCTTGTAGCAATATCACATGTTAAATTGGAATTTTTTTCAAGAAGCTTAAATTCCTTAGAAATGTAAAAACAAAGCAGGGAACAAAAAGAGAGAGATTGGAAATACACTGTCTTTCTAAAGCATTGTAGAATAACTAAGAGGAAATGTGGAGAAGCATTGTGTCCAAATGCTACTTTCATAGTAACACAAAGAAAATTTTATGGTATCATGCAGTGATAGAAAGCGGCTGGTCTGTGCCTTCCAGAATGAAATTGTTCCACCCTGTGGTGTTTTCTTAACGTTCCCAAAGACATTTGGTTCAAACTGGTTGCTGAGCTATCTGCTATAAATCTTAAATAACTTCTGAAAGAAACAGGTCATTCAAAGCAATTTGTTAAAAAAAAAACGAACAAACCACCAAACTTTGTTTCATTGAACTTCCCTCTCCTGTGCAAATAAGGACAGGAAGGCCTCCAAAACAATTTCTGGTTTCATTCTTAAAATCCTTTTTCAAGTTCAGTGCATTTACAAACATCTTTGTGTTCAGCGTCAGCAGAACGCATTGAAATACGTGACAGAGGAGTGGTCTCAAATCGAGTACGAGTTACTGCGAGAGCGAGGGCTGTGGGGCCCCCCCATCGGCTCCCACCTGGACAAGTGGATGCTGGAGATGACCGAGGGTCCCTGCAGAATGAGGAAAAAGATGGTGCGGAATGACATGTTTTATACTCAGTACCCCTACATGCCTGAGGCTGAGCAGGAAACAAACTTGCTGGTAAGTATTCAGGAGTTTGGGATGGGTGATTATACGCCCTGTTGCAAAATCCATTTTCTTTTTGATAGTTTTTTCTTAAGAAATGTATTTTACTCTGTTGGTATGAACTGGTACTCTGTCTGTATGTCCTAAATAATTGGTAAAGTCCAGTTGTTCCTCATGGGATATTTAGGGAAGGGACTGAATCCCTTGGCTCAAAACCAAGCAAACTTGAATAGATTTCACCATAAGGTGAGGTGTGTTGAGTGATCCTGCCAGCAAACAGCACAGGCATCTTCACAAACCTCCAGAGGCTGAAAGTACCATAACCATGTGAGGTTTCAGTCTGGCTTCTTGGCCTTAATCTAGATAATGTGGAAAACAGTGTTCTAAAGAAAAAAGACTACAGGCCTTGCTTTGGGTGCACTTGTGAAATGTACTTTCATCAATCCATGAAGATGAAGGTGGGCTGTGCAGCAGAAGTGTTTGTGGCCTTTGAAAGCTTAGCAGTTGGTTCCTGTTAATTTTGGAACACTGTTTTTAAGAAATGAAGCAGTCTTCATTGTGTCTTTTTAGGCACGCATGTATGCATGCAGGATTTTTTCCCCTCAAATGAAGCCTGAGTGTCAAAGTACTTTAAAAAAGCAGAGAAAGCAGTCTGTTAGTTTTAAACCATTAGATATTTTTGCCTGCTTGTGGTCTGACACAAGCAGCTGTAGTGACAGTCTAATTCACGTGAAGTAGAGAACATGCCATCATGCATTCTTCTCAAAAGTGCTCTTTCTCTGATGCTTATGTAATTGATGCCCTGTTTCCAGTCTGACTTCTCAAGCAGACTTCCTGAGACATCCGATGATACCATTCCTCAAAAGGTAAAGAAACAAGTACACTGACCGAAAAAATGTAAAATAAATACAACTTTTCCTCCTCCTGCATGTTAGGCAGTCTTAACAAGGCTTCTGTGTTTGGCTTTCAACTCGCTCTTTCAGTAAATAATTCCAGGCCTAAGGGTTTTTTCAGTAATCACATTAGAAGATGTTACTGTGCTGTCCTCAACCTTCACCTAATAAAACTTTCTGTAGACCTTCCCTTCTTTGCTGCACACTAACAGGCTGTGTTGGGCTGTGCTACCACTGTTCTCACTGTGTGGAGTGTTGTGGCTTTGGGACCTGAACTAATGGTCAGTGGAACATGTTTAGTAATGGGCAACACGATCACTTGGATGCATTTACTGGGAAAGTGTTTCCTTCTAAGAGATGATCTGGAGAGCGTTTTTTCTCCTCTTTGGCCATAATGGGCTGTAAAAGGCCAACTTTTGTTAAAGCCCATATTAATTTTGTCTTCTCTGACTCTTCTCAGTTTTGCTGTTAACAAAATACACACGTTTGCTTTAAAAATGTGAATCCTGTCTTGAAAAGAGCAGACATGTTTGGAAGTGGCTTCTCTGCAAACATTTCAGTGTTATGCCCTTCTCTGTTAATTAGAGTCACGGTCTTGCCCATCACTAAGTACAGTGTGTAATGTGCATTCACTCATTTTGAACTACCTTCAGCAATAAACTAATTCATATAAATGCAAGTAATTCTATTATACAGAATACCTAATATAAATTTTTACTGTTTTCCTTTCTTCACCTTAGCAGTGCTATTAAGGATTTCTCTGTGTAGGTTAAACATAGTTGTTTCCACAGATGTTTTAAGCATCATTTAAGTGGCATTTTTGTGCTGATAAGGAGTGAAGACTTAGTTAAACATAAGTGAGCAAATTAAATTACAGTGCCTTGAATTTTTGATTTTTGGGGGCAGCCAATTTGACCTGAATAATAAATTTCTGTGTTGCTGATCTTAATATCTTTATCATCCCAAGCGTCAACTTGTAATAAAGATAGTTTGTTTTCTGTTTTGAATGTTGCTTCCTTAATTAAGTGAGGAACATAAGAATTAGCCTGTGATGGGGGTTGGGACAGACAAAGAGGAAGAAAACACCACACACACAAAAAAAATACCAAAACCACCACTCAAAGGAACAAACAACGCTCAAAGAATTACTTCAGGTAAATGCATATTCTTATGCCAGTCTCCTGCCTATAAGCCATCAGAAACATTACTAAAAAAAGAAGCAACTGAATTAATGAAGAATTTTTGAGTGTTAAAGCTGATCCCTGGGTGCTTTTAGTTCATGCCAGCTTCCACATAGCTGTATCTTCTTGAGGCAATTTTTTATTCACATTACTGCCTAACAAAGAAGTCAGCTGGCAAACAAATGAGCTGCATATGTTGGTAGGGAGTTAAAAAGATGATAGAATGGCCTTCTGAACAATCAGTCTTAAGCATCAGAATCCCAGCCTTTTATGACAGTTCATAACATGCTGGCTACACTTACTCCCCATGTTGTAGTTCTATCAGCAGGCTTTTCTGCAACCCCTTTATTGCTTGAGTGGCTCAATAGCTCCTTGCAAATTAGCTCACAGATCAGGTCTCCTGAAGAGTCTCTGTTCCTGTCTGTGTTGGTGTATGAGCACGCACAAAACACTTGATGGGCATGCACTGTGCTGCACACCCTGTTCCTGAAACACCTTCACTGAGGGACTGAGTGAGGAGTTGGCTGACCAAGCAATTTCTTCCATTATTCCCAAGAAACCTGCTCGCTACCGGAGAGCCATCAGTTATGACAGCAAGGAGTACTACATGCGCCTGGCTTCCGGAAACCCTGCCGTCTTCCAGGACGCCATAGAAGAGAACACAGTGGGTGAAACAACCCAGCAGGAGCCAGAGCACGGGGAGGACACTATTGCAAGAGTCAAAGGTTAGATTGTTTGGTTTGTCATCTTCTCATGCATTTGCATTAAGATGAGCATAAATCCTGTAGGACTCTTGTTTTGCTCTCTTAGCATTCGGTCAGTAATTTGAAAGATTAGAGGTTTTGCAAAGTTAATTTTTTATGTCTCAGGGTTTTATTTATCTCTCTCTGTTCTTTTCCAGGCCTGGTGAAGCCTCCCCTGAAACGATCTCGCTCTGCTCCTGATGGAGGAGATGATGAGAACCAGGACCAGTCACAGGATCAAATTGTTGAGGGGAGTTCAATTGACGAAGAGGAGAAGACTGACAATACAACTTTGCTTCGACTTCTTGAAGAAGGAGAGAAGGTACTGTGTACTTCAAACGCACTAAGAACTTAATGCATTGGAATTTCTTCATTATGTGTCACAAGCATGAATAAATGTCCTATATACCTTCCTTGATCAGTATATTTCATCAGCTTCTTCCTTAAAATGTGTGCTTTGTGTGCCTGACCCTAAAAATGCTGTACTGGAAACGTTCTCTTTCTTTTTTTTTTACCTTCTGCCTGCAAGGGAGTTCACCTCTCCTGAAATGAAGGCTATGAGCTATCCCATCCTTGCTTTATTGTCCTGTCAACTTAATGATCAGGGTAGAAAATAAACATTGAAAATATAAATGCCGAACTTGGCACACTATTCCTAATTACTTGTTCATTTCCTTAGAATGGGAGACCTTGATAAGTAGTATTTTATCCCCAAGATCAGTGTTGATTTGTCATGCTGTGTATTTGGTATTTCAGACTTTGTCCATCTGAGGTATACTGGTAAATAGTGTTGTGATCATGGTTGAGTAAGCTACAGGTTCTAAAATATGTTCAGGCAGCATGGTGCAAGTGGATAAACTGGTAAATAGATGCATTTCTATCATACCAATGAGGCTTTATCCAACCTCCTCCCCAGTTGCTAGTCACTGGCATTAGATCCAATTAAAGGAGACAATGACAGGATTTTTGCTGTATGTACAAGTGATAAAGCAGTGTCTGGGACTTGTTCTAAAAAGGCAGTGGTCTGAGCCTGTGCTCCTTAACCTGCTTTCCCTAAGCATCTGCTTTTCCTCACAGATCCAGCACATGTACCGCTGTGCTCGGGTTCAGGGCCTTGACACCAGCGAGGGGCTGCTTCTCTTTGGGAAAGAGCACTTCTACGTCATCGATGGGTTCACCATGACAGCCACCAGGGAGATACGGGACATAGAGACACTTCCTCCAAAGTGAGTACCTTCATAGAGAGTTTCCTTGATCCTTAGAGGCTGAACAAGAAGTATTTAATGAGACTTTTGAGGTGTCAATTCCAAGGTAATGTAAGGTGCAGGAAGACCTCAGGTGCTGAGCAATTTGTAGTATGGTATATAGTGAAAATCAGCTGTTTCTGTAACTGGACTCTCATATGAATTAATAGGATAGTTCTTTTAATTTCTCTTCTTTTTAATCACTTCTCTCTTGCCTGTTTATATTCTTTTACAGGATGCACGAGCCAATCATACCTAGGGGAGCAAGGCAAGGTCCAAGTCAACTCAAGAGAACTTGCAGCATTTTTGCATATGAAGATATCAAGGAAGTGCATAAAAGAAGATACCTTTTGCAGGTAACTTGGACAACATATTTGGATAGGGGGAGGCAAATTTGGAGTGTTTTAACAATGTCATTTTTAAAAACAAAAATCAATACATAACTGATGAGTATTTGGAAAGTGAAGCTATTGACTGTGTTGAAATTGAAGCATTTAGGTTGGGCATCCTTGTTGGAACTTACGCTGGTTTAGTTTATTGGGTGTGTCAGTCAATGTCAGTGGTCCAAAGATAAAACATTTGACTGCACTTTGTGCCTGACCTTCAGAGGTGACTACGTTAGTGTTGACATGGGTTTGTCCTCTTTGTTTTCAGCCAATTGCAATTGAAGTTTTCTCAGGAGATGGACGGAACTATCTTCTAGCTTTCCAGAAAGGAGTTAGAAACAAAGTTTATCAAAGGTACTGTAAAATAAGTTAAATATTTAACATGAATGTTTGCAAATACCTGTGTGGAGGCTTTTTTGATGCCTGCTAGTGCCTTACTGCTGCAGGAAAGAGCCACTAGAAGGCACTACATGCCTTCAGTGAGAATAGGCTCCTGTGATTTTGTTGGCGATGTTGTGGAGCTGCTCAAAAGGAAGTCTGTAACTGTACTAAATGCATGCTACTTCTCAGGAGATGACATCCCCAGGACAGAAACACTAATCATAATCTTTTAACTGCTGCTGCAGGTTTTTGGCTGTGGTGCCATCTCTGACCGACAGCTCGGAGTCGGTGTCTGGGCAGAGACCAAACACCAGCGTAGAGCAAGGGTAGGTTCTGTTCCTCACAACCTCTGTAGCTCATCAGTTTTCAATAAATGATGCTTGCATTAATGTCAGGATTATCTGGAGAGTATCAGAATTAACATTATCAGTATACAGATACGTTCTGAAAGAAATTGGAGTGCTGATGCCATCAGATTTATCCAAGTTGTTAGAAGTATTTTGCTCATCAGCTGCCACTTGCACTGAATTGCATAATTAACACACATAATTTTTACAGTGTGTGTTTCGAATTTTTTTTAAAAGTACTGCTAAAGCAAAAAGGAACAGAGACATTTTTTCTAGTTGTTGCAATTTACAGCTTTTAATCTTGAAATTTTGGGTTGTCTTGTGAAGATGTAACTCAGCTCTTACTGCAAAGTCAAAAAATGCACTTTCTTCTTCCCACTAGGTCTGGCTTGCTTAGCACTTTAGTGGGAGAAAAATCTGTTACTCAAAGATGGGAAGTAAGTATGACAATTTTGCAGTATTTTTTATATTAAATTCCACATTTTGTAGTGATACGTAAATAATCAGTAACCATAAGTTGCATCCTCTTATTCTAACGGGGGACATACTGTTCCAGAAAGTGTATCTCAGTGTTTAATTTGTGGTAGTTCTTGATATCATCAAATAGGAAATGGTTCTACTGTTGAAAATGCGGGGGGGAGGGCTGTAGTAAAAGTAGAATGAGCATTGTAATATTGAAGTAAGTTTCTTTGTTTGGGGAAGCTGAACACTGACAATCTGGCAGGTTGACATTTCATTGTTGTAAAGTGAAAACTTTACTGTGCTTATCTGTCTTTGTTAAGAGAGGAGAAATCAGTAACTTCCAGTACCTGATGCACTTAAACACTCTGGCTGGGAGATCCTATAATGACCTCATGCAGTACCCTGTCTTTCCGTGGATTCTCGCAGACTATGACTCTGAGGTAAATAAAACATCTTGTCATCCTTGTCAGTAATCTTTTATAAGTTGGAGGTTTCTATTTTGTTCCTTCCACTTCTCGGCAGGGAGGGTATTAGAGAATCTTGGCTGCACTGATTTTACAGATGTTTTTGGTCTGTGCACATGTGAGGGCTGGGATCCAGAGAGAGATATTTGCCTCTCTGCCTTGCAGCAGTTCCTGTAAATGTCTGCATTAGCTTTAAACTGAGTATCCTAAGCCCACAGAGAAAGCATCCTTGTCCAGAAGACTGTGGTAGGGGCTACTATGAAATCTGGCCCCACGGTGAAAGAATTTGCTTTTGGAAAAGGTGAAACATCCTATTAATGCTTTTGGGGACAGCCATTGCCACCAACCCAGAGCATTACATAAAATGTTGTTAAGGGTGCTTGTCAAGTATTCATGAAAAAACTGGGGGAAACAGGGGACAGGATGAGAGGAACAGGGCAAAAGTTATCCAAAACCCAGATGTGATTTAAAATAAAACATACTGCCTTGAATCAGACCGGAGGACTGTTTTAAGCATGTTCAACATTGCAGCTACTGTATGTGTAGAAGGCAGGGATAACAGCCTTAGGAGGTAGGTGGTGTTAACTATGGTAATCAGCAGCGTTGAAAGGATTTGGTTTGGTTTTATAAAATTGTTGTCTGTTTTATTCTTAAAGGAACTGGATCTTACGAATCCCAAAACATTCAGAAACCTGGCCAAGCCCATGGGAGCTCAAACAGAGGACAGGTTAGCCCAGTACAAGAAACGATACAAGGATTGGGAAGATCCCAATGGTAAGTAATAATCCATCCTTCAGAAAGAGCAGAGGAACATGTGCCTGTCATCATGGGAGGGACTCATGGATTTTTTTATGATATGGGTAAAGAGATCTGGGTAGGGATGTGCAGAACTCTGCCGTGTTTTTTAGTGACTGTCCAACCAGGACTAAATTAGAACAAAGGGACACTGGCTTTCTTTCTGTGTTGTTTATTTTAAATTCAAATGACAGCTTTGTTTATATGTAAAAACAAAGAATAGTTGCACATTTAGATGAGTTTAGCATTGTCTAAAGACTGGAATGGGCAGGCACGTGAAGCACACAACCAGCTGTGTCTACAAATACAGTTTGAATGCAGTTTCATGAAAATAATTAGTACCAAGAACGCAAATACTTCTGCATTAGCATTCTAGTATTTTATCTACTATGCATATAGTATTCTAGCTTTTCTAATCTTAAAGCATGTTTTTTGGCTAAGGAAACAGCAACTTCTTAGCTAAAAAAGCCTCAGAATGAGATGCAATTAAGTTACCTATTCATGATTTTAGAGTTTCCTTATATATTGAAAATAAAACTTTTGTGTTTGGCAAGACAAGTTTTCTTGTGTGCTTTTATCGAAGACAGAGGTCTGTTTACTGCAGTGCTGTTCTGTGTCAAACAACAGTAGGTGGCAAAGACGTTCATTTCTAGAAACAGATCAGTATTTTCCAAGTGTGCTTATGCAGACTTTTTGCCAGGAAATTAAGAAAATAAAAGCTGTATAAAATCTGTAGGCAACAGATACGTATTTCTGCCCAAGACTTTAAATCCACAGTTAAAAATAAGACCAAAAATTAAAAAAACAGTTTTTTTAAATGTTTCTTCAGCAGAAATCACCATAGCTGCACTGCAACATTTCAATTAGTTAAAAAATGAGTAACCATTCAGTACTGCTCTCCAGAACCCTATTGAATTAGGGCTACTGCACTGCAGCCAAAACTCAACTGACAAAACATAAAGCTTTCAGACTTCTGAGAATGAAAATTACAAATTCCAATTGTGAATGTGTCTAAGGCCATAGAGTAATTAAAATGCAGTGTTAATTTTTTTTTCTGTTAGTACTGATTCTGTCACCTAACTACTTTATTTCTCCTATGTTTATGATTTTTAACCTGCAGGAGAAACTCCAGCTTATCACTATGGGACCCACTATTCCTCAGCCATGATCGTGGCTTCCTATCTTGTCCGGATGGAGCCTTTTACTCAGATTTTCTTACGGTTGCAGGTGAAAATTACATCACCTCACTTCATGTTTCATACCTGCTGTGTATTTCAGACATCACTGAGAAATATGATCAGTCAGCTTTGTTTTCATCAAATATCATAGAAGAAATATCTTTTGCATAGTTCTTATTGCCTGGCATGTTTTTGATGTGTCTTTTTAAAAGATGTGATGGAATTCAGCTTTTTTTTTTCCCTTGTAGTTTGAACATTTTTCTAAATGTATGCAGAACAAGGTACAGCAAACTTTATTGTGAAAATATTTTGCTGTTTCTCTGAAAGAGACTAAACTTGAAATCAGACCGATGACTCTTTTCTTAAAGTTCTATATATCTGTATCTATGTTTTCTGTTATCACGTACCTAAAATCAGTAATGCAGCTGATTAGATCCATTGTGTTAGAGGAAGAAATGTGCAATGTTCTAGTGTCTTCATTAGGCAGAGGATGTTCTGATTTGCCTTCCTGGCGAAGCCTGCCGTGCTGAGGGATGCCATGACACTGACCTGTGCTCCTTTCTCTGCCTGGCAGGGCGGTCACTTCGACCTGGCTGACCGCATGTTCCACAGCGTGCGCGAGGCCTGGTACTCCGCCTCCAAGCACAACATGGCAGACGTGAAGGAGCTCATCCCAGAGTTCTTCTACCTCCCTGAGTTCCTGCTCAATTCCAACAATTTTGACCTAGGTAGGCAATAAGAGCTTGATAGCAGCACTATGGGTGGGAGAACAGAGCCAGACAGTGTTCATTTTAAGCAGTTAATACAAAATCTCTTCTGAGAACTGTTGGACTAGTCCCTGAAAGGATTTTTGTTTGGAATGGTGTATTTTTGTCAATTTTTGGTTTTTTACCAGTTCAAAATGCACAGATAACCGTGTTTTACTTGGAGTTTCTCTGCTTTGCGTTTTTCTCAGTGTAACCTATTCCGTGATGGTGTTTGCCATCCTTGATGCTTATTCTTGTAAGCTTTGCAAAATCTGTTTTACAGTCTTCACTTTTAGAATTTCATTTGAAAGTATTCCTAAAGGTTTTTTGAATTGTCACAGCTTTTGTGACAGTGATTATTCAACAGGAGTCATGTAGGAGACCTGTTGTCTGTAGGAGATTCATGTTTCTTATTATATGTCACTCTTAACAGTTGGCACTAAGCTCTTATATTCTGAGCTCTGTGCTGTGAATCTAATAGCAATAATAAAGATTAATGAAATCATAGGCTTTATGACAGCACAACCGTACGAAAAAAGAAAAGCAAAACCCACAGAACACCCTACGAAACCTCTCCCAGGTATATTTTACACAGAAGAATATGGGTATTGCTGAAAAAATGTTGAGCTCTTGTCCAATCACAACATGCCACCATTTAATGTTCAGAGTGAGAAGGGGGCTGTCCAGGACAGGTGAATGTGTTGTGCCCAGGCCTTGGGCACACCAGGGGAGTCACCAATATCCTTGGGCATGGAGCTTGTGGGGAATACCAGTTAGCTCTGAAATGAGTATTTGGCTGCACATCACAGGAGTACAGGCTATTCTCAGGAGGAAAACAGCAATTTCATTCTATGATACCATGCTATTGTCCTCTTCAGAAGCCTCAGTAAGGAATATTTGGATTCTTTTCCTGAAAGCAATCTTATATGAGCAACTAAGGCAGAATTTTTTCATGTTTTATTGCCTGACATTTAAAACCAACATATTTTAAAGAAAAGACTGAAGTGGCTTCCTATAGAGACAAGATACTAGAATTTTTTTTTTTTTTTCACTTCTTTTTCACCTTGGCTATTGCAGTTTGGTTTCAGTGCTTCTCTCCAATTTTTTTCCTTCTTTTTGTTTTTTATTAGGTTGCAAACAAAATGGCACTAAACTTGGTGATGTAATACTCCCTCCATGGGCAAAAGGAGATCCTCGTGAGTTCATCAGAGTCCATCGAGAGGTAATTTGAATTTTAATGATGATGGTAGTAAATGTCTGTTGGGACTTTCCACTTCACGTTAATCTAAGCTCAATTTGTGCAGTCACAGTCTGTGAGTTCAGGGTTGCTGTCTGGTTGTTGCCAAGGTCTGTAGTGTTTTCCTTCCCTTCCTTTTCAGCTACAGAGTACATTGAGGCAAGACTTTCTTCAGTGAAGAGCCTTATCAAAACATAACAAAAATATGTCCAGATATGTTCTGCATTCTTCCTCGTGGCAGATGTAGTAAGCTCAAGCAATGAGCAATTTGTCTAGTTTTAATGCATGTCTTTTGAATTTCAGGCTCTGGAATGTGACTTTGTGAGTGCTCACCTGCATGAGTGGATTGACTTGATCTTTGGCTATAAACAGCAAGGTCCTGCTGCAGTAGAAGCTGTAAATGTCTTTCACCATCTCTTCTATGAGGGACAAGTGGACATATATAACATCAATGATCCATTAAAAGAGACAGCTACCATAGGATTCATTAATAACTTTGGACAGATACCAAAGCAGGTATACCCTTCGTAGAATTCGTATTTTCCAGTTAACACTCAAATTGAAATGTGTTAATATAAAACAGGAAGGTGTTTTAGGAGTGAAACTTCTTGGGAGTGTTTATCCATAAATATTCTTCCAGTGATATGAAATCATCTCTGTTTCCATCATATATGACACAAAGATTGACTTTGGGCTTTGCTTGTGAGATTAGAAATGTCTTTTTTTTTCCCCTTTACATCCTTAAAATAAAGGCACAATGAATTATGGCTCAACTGTAAAAATCAGCATAAAAAAAGGGAAGTATGTTCCTGCTGCAAAGTCATATGGAAGGAGTGAAGGTGCAACTTCAAAGTAATGCCTAGTGCTAAGGTATTTGAAGTTACCCTGTGACAAAATAATTTCTGTAATAACTTCTGCTCCTTTTTTTTACCCCAGTCTCTTGGGTGATTCACTCTTGTAGGACAGCTGTAGTTCAGGAGCTATGAAGACCCAGTTTTGGTGCAGCTTTGAAGTTTGTATTCTCTTCAAGAGATTACATTAAATAATTCAATGTAATATTAAATCTGGGGGTTCAGGTTGGGGGGAGTCTCAGTGTTGGTTGTTTTGGTTTGGTTTTTCTTATTGGGTGCTTCTTTAGAGCCTTTTTGCTATCCAGTGAAAATCTTCAGTGTCATTGGTAAGTATTTCCAATCCTAGATTTGGTGGAAGTCACAGATACCTTCATCAATCCACTGGGAGCTCAAGCCATGTGTTGGAAACTCTTAACTCAGCTCTCAGCACATAATGTTTCAGAACAGCCACAGGATGTTTCCTGTGGCAACCCGCTTAGAGCTGTCTGTCTCTCGTTGCTTGGAAAGAAGGCTAAGAACTGCTCATCTGTCTTCTGTGGCTTTTCTCCTTTCCCTTCCTTGCTCTCTCTCAATAATCTAATTATGTAGTGGCTGTAGGGTTTTCTCCTCTTATGTAATAACCAACCCTTGGCTTGTGATGATAATCAGACATGGCCCAGCTAAAGCCAGATGGACAGATGGGGACTGGGCAGAGGCCAGGGCAATAGAAGAGCACTGCAGCTGAGTCCAGAGCTCTGCCTGAATCTTCAGATGCCTGTTAGGTCCAGACGTGTGAGATCTACCAGGAATTGCATGATGCTTTGCTAGAGGAAATAGACTGCAATAAACTTGGGAAACTCTAAACTTCCTTAAGGCACTGTTGGTGATGAGTGCTCTTGGAGCACATTTTTATGTAACCGTAGAGTTCTGCTGTTCCCCTCTGTGACTTTCCATGGGGGATCCAGGGCAGGCTCTCAGTGACACAGCTGCTGTGCATTTTTTCACTCCTGTCCTGCATGATGTAACATGCATCTTCTTTATCCCATCTCTTGCACTAGTAATGTGCCTGGCAGTTTGGGTTTGTATTTTAAAAAGTTGTGATGGAAAACATTGCAGAGCTGGTGTTGTGCTTGGAAGAGGGCTCTCACAGACTCCACGAGGGTCCTGAGATGCCACAGCCTGAGGGGGCAGAGCAACTTTGCTCCTTGTTGGTTTTCATACTGTTTGTTGAAGATTTTTGAACTGTTCACCATGAGTTATTAGTGAATACTGAGAGCAGTAAGGTAACATTTACTGACCTGCAGGATTTTTAGAAGGTATATTGGATGTATTTATGATCTTTTTAAGCTTGTGCCCTTGTAAACCTGTGATTTTTGATGATCATTAGTTTCTTGATGAATTTCAGCTCTTCAAAAAACCCCACCCACCAAAGCGTGTTAGAAGCCGTCTGAATGGAGAGGCTGTGGGAACCTCTGTGCCCCCTGGCTCCACCAGTGACAAGATCTTTTTCCATCACTTGGACAACCTGCGGCCATCTCTTGCTCCAGTGAAAGGTAAACTTTAAACCCACAGTAGTTATTGCCGTTTCTTTGCCCAAGCATTCAGAATTTCAGCAAGACAGTACTTTTATTCCCATCTTTATTCCCATTTTATTTCCATCTTTTGCTAAGTTCTTACATTCTTACTGCCTGTAGGTTTGTGAGAGAGACAAATTCAAGATATCCTAATGCTGTAAGATTATGTTCTTGGCTACCTTAAAGGTACTTGGGAAACACCATAGCTGCACCAGTTCAATATAACATATTTTAAATAGAGGGATAAAATGGAGCCCAAGCACCTCTTTATAGGTTTGAATTTAACAAACAACATTCAGGGTCCGTTGCTTCTCGGCCTGTGATAGCCTCAATTTTTGTGATTCTCGGCAAAAGGATTATTTATCACAGTGCTGAGAAATACTGAGGAATGTTGGCAGGAAAGGGTGGTGTTGGTAGCTGCACTGAGACAAAAGAATGTGGGTTTTGACTTCATATCTGACATTAGACTGAACAAAACATAGTTGTCTGTGAGGCAGGTAAATGCTATAGAGGGATTTCTTTCCTAGCTGAGTAAAGGAATCCGTGGCTCCCTGCTGTAAAGAGAGAAGGAAGTTCTATTACATGGGGCATAGCAGGGCTTAGAGAGAAGACTAAGTCAGGAAATTAGAAAGCACTGATCTATATTTGGCTCTGCATCTGTCAGGAACAGAGCAAAAGTTGCCATCACTGCAGCTGAAGCAAAGAATATATAAATAGCTACTACAGAGACCTTGCTTTGGCAGAGCAGCAGGTACTTCAAGGGATCAGGTAGTATTTGTCTCTCCCAGCAATAAAACATAACCCGATCTTCTTTTTCAGAGCTTAAGGAGCCTGTGGGGCAGATTGTGTGTACTGATAAAGGCATTCTGGCAGTAGAACAGAACAAGGTTCTCATCCCACCCACGTGGAATAAAACCTTTGCTTGGGGCTATGCAGACCTCAGCTGCAGACTGGGTACCTATGAGTCAGACAAGGTTTGTAACCTGAAATTTGTTACAGCAATTAGTACTCAATAGTGAAAAAAATATAACAATGGAAATTTGTTTCACATGTGAATGAAATAATCTCTTGTGCTGCATAAGTTTTATTGCTCCTTCTCGGGGGTCTTCATCAAAATGCTGGCAGAATAACATTAATTAATAATAATTTTTTACCAGGTCTTAGTGGCTTAATGAATGCAAGCTGGCAGCCAGGTTTTTATTTTTATCCTACAGAGTACTAGTTCTGCAAGTAATTCTTTGTTTTCTGTATTTTTAGGCAGTGATTGTTTATGAATGCTTGTCAGAATGGGGTCAGGTTCTGTGTGCCATTTGCCCCAACCCCAAACTAGTTATCACTGGAGGAACAAGCACAGCAGTGTGTGTGTGGGAAATGGGCATCTCCAAAGAAAAAGCTAAAGCCCTCACTCTGAAACAGGTAAAATACAACAAAACTGCCTTTCATATAAATAATTGTTATAAGATCAAAGTAATTATGTAATGAGTGTTGCTCACCTTTGAAACCATGAGTCCAGCAGATCTCTGGAGAATGGAGTAGTTGAGATACTGACCTGCATTGAAGGTGGGCAAAATGCATCTTTAAAATTGCATTGTTTTTAAGAATAATGGATCGCCAGGAGCTTTCTGGAGAGAAAGAGAATTTGGTAGTGATGTTAATAAAATTATGCAGGTGTGTTTTGTGAAATTATCTCCTTTCTTGTAGTGTTATGTGTAACCCCCTCATCTAAAAACTGTGTCAGGAAGGGCAGTGAAAGGAGGCTGCCTTAAAGGTAGCTTCCTTTTTCCTCTTTTTAAACAAAAAAAAATAATTACTTTTATTACAGCAACTTTTATTCGAAAGCAAGCACCCATGCTTTAAAGTCAGCTGCAACTAAGTGCAGAGTAAATTTTGTGTGTTTACAAAAGAAAAAACAAACCCAACAAATGCAACCAAAAAACCCAACCCCAACTAAGTCAAAATATTCTAGCAGCTGTGTATCATTGTTATAGGTTGCCTTACTGTTCCATTAGCATATTAATAGCAGTACTCTTTTTTTAGAGGAAATCTTCCCCTCAAATTTATGAAAGAAATTTAGAGAATTATTTAATAACTTCCCTTGTGCAGTAGTCAGCTGTCCAAAGCTGTGTTTCCCAAGTGTTTTACTTAAAAACTGTACAAGATAAAACACTGTATCTTAAATTTTAGGGCAGCATATTCGAACACATTGACTGTATTCAGCAAGTTTTATTTTAACGGAGTTTATTTTAACTGAGAAAGCTGCAGTAATCTGACTCTATTCCAGACTCTTTTTCTAATGGTTAGATTAAAGCTAAAATGTCAAAGTAGGGCCTAATATGAGTAGATGCTTGTAATTTTCTCCTCCTTCCAACTGACTTTGTCTTTTTGGTTGCAACCCTTTCTTGTCTCTTTTATCTTGTCGTAGTCACCAGCAGTTTCTATAGGAGTCATTAACTTCTATTTTCAGAATATAATTTCAGGTGCAGCCTGGAACCCATTCTGACCTTATAAACAGGCTACAGATCCAGAATGGGGTTTTCTTCAGTGGAAGGGTCTGTAACATTAGACCCTGGAAATTTTGTTTGGTCAGAGTTCCTTCTAAATGGAAAAAGTTACTACGTTTACCATTTTGAATTATGGAAATAGTTATCAACTGGAAACTTCTAAGGCAGCTGAATCTTCTGATAGGGTATTCTGGTTACGTAATCTGAATCTTTCAGGTAAGAGGGTTTAATGTGGAATTTTTGTGCTCTCTCCTGATTTCAGCTTTTGCTCCTGACTTGTGTTTTGCAGGCACTGCTGGGTCACACTGACACTGTCACGTGCTTAACGGCGTCGCTGGCGTATCACATAATTGTGAGTGGATCCCGGGATCGCACCTGCATCATCTGGGATCTGAATAAGCTCTCCTTCCTGACACAGCTCCGAGGGCACAGGGCTCCAATTTCAGCACTCTGTATAAATGAATTAACGGTGAGAGCCAAACTCCATCCACCAGGGTGCAGTGGGAACAGTAGCAAGAATTGGAAATCATTAAACCAAAGGAAAACGAACTAGGCTCTCCTGTTAATTTGGCAGAACTTGTATAACTCATGTGAAAACTGATTAACAACTGGTTTAGGGAATAATTTGTGTCATTTGTCCAGAGCCATATGTGGGTGTATTCCATGCAGTGGTTTGAGCTTAGAAGAGGTTATTAACAGTGCTGGAAGCAGTATAGTTAGTGTGACATTGCAAGGGAGCTGCCAAACCTGCCACAGGAGCTAAGAAAAGCTTTTGATATATGACCTTGGTTGGCTTCTCTTATCTTAAGTTGAATTTAAAGGAAACAGGAGATACCTTGGGTGAAGCTGCATTGCCAGTTTGGTGGAAACAGACATATCCTAAAAGCTTCTGTCCCTGGTGGTCCTGTGAGTTACAAGTCACCATTTATCCAGCTCCCATGCATGGCCATCAGGGCTGGATGGACCCTGTTGCAGCTGGAGCAGATGCAGTGGTTGAAATAAGACAAAAGAGGGCTGCAGTGCAAGGAGAGGGTAGCAAGTGGCACAGTTTATTAGCTGCTGATGGTCTGGTGGTAGTGCTGCCAGTGCTTTAGACTGCAGCTCCTGTTTCCCCTCTGCACTAGTTTGGACTGTTCCCAATAAGGAAGCAAATGAAATTTAAGGTGGTACGTGTTTGTGAAAAAGAGCGGAGTCAACATGAGCAGTCCTTGGAAACTGAAAAGGGCAAGTACTGAAAATACACTGTTGGATTGTTCTGCTATGAAAAGTGGAGAAATTGGTCAATTCATTCTATGCTATAAATAGAACAAATAGGTTGCTGCTAAGTCTAGTTTTCTAGCTACAGGTTTTTTTAAAAAATGCATATAATCCTAAAGGTTTCTTTAGCTGGCCAGACTCACCTTGAATAGAACTTCCTGAAAAGTGCCAGCCTTGGAACTTGGCTTATAAATGAACCTGGCTTATATTTTTGCTGAAGAATACCTGCAACTTTGTATTGAAATATGGAGGTGTTATTTGTCTTTGCAGGGAGACATTGTATCATGTGCTGGCACTTACATCCATGTGTGGAGCATTAATGGCAGCCCTACTGCAAGTGTAAACACCTTCACTGGCCGAAGCCAGCAGATAATGTGCTGTTTTGTGTCAGAGATGAATGAGTGGGACACCCAGAACGTCATCGTAACGGGGCATTCGGATGGAGTTGTCCGGGTAAGTACCAGCAATCACTGCCTGGAAAATTAAGTTTATACTTTGGTAGTAGTAGTCTGCTTTAGAGAAGTCATGCCTGTCTAACACAGTGTCCTGGCTGTCCAAAAGCAGTCCTGCTGTACTTGGGTGTTTCACCTGAACAGTTCTTTCTCCTTTGTGATGCTCCCATTGGGATGTGGTAACCAGCAACAGTCAGCAGAGCATACATTTTCCTTCCTGCTCTGTTTTGGTCACCAGTTTTCATGCCTGGAGACTGTTGTTTCAGTTCACCATTTTTGTTTCACATACCTTTCCGAGACATTTTGCTGCCTAGAAAGAAAAGAGAAACTTAGTGTCATCTCTGATCGCTACAAGTCTAACCCAATTTTCAGTACTTTTGTGTGCAGCCTTAACCAGGATCTGCTGTGTGGATTCAGGCATGAACATAGATGTCCTCTTATAGTTTCTAGTCCCCAAAAACAGAGTTTAGTATGGAGATGTGACCTGCCTTGCATGCTACCAGTGCAAATACACAGTTCTACTAAGCCATTTTAACTCTACAAAAAAGCCATGAGTTGAGTGAGTGCCACGCTGCTTATCCCCTGTCCCTCCAGTTCTGGCGGATGGAGTTTTTGCAAGTGCCGGAAACACCAGCTCCGGAGCCTGTGGAGATGCTGGAAATGCAAGAGGACTGTCAGGAAGCACAAATAGGTATGTCTCAAGTGTTTGGTACTTTCCTGTTATATCTGATCTTTGTTATAGGTAGGTGGAGTCCTGTGGTTATACAGTGCAGAATGGGTGATGGAGATTTTATCTCAAAAGGCAGTAGACATCCAGTGAGCGCAATAAACAGAGCATCTGAGTTCTTTGTTCTCCACCTTGCTTAAGGTAGCTTCATATTGCTACAAGTAAGAAAAAATGTTGCACATTCTAGCTTTTTTTTCTGTGAACATGGAACTTTTCTCTGTGTGTTTGTTTCTCCTCTTGGCCAACCCAGTGGATTGTCCAAAAGCTAGATATTTTTTAGTATGAAATGGAATTATAGCATAACAGCAGAGTTAAAATAATATACTGATAGAACAGCTTAAACAAGACAAGCAATGATATAATTTTCCCCTGTTGGAAGATTTTGGTCTGTGCTTCATGATTGTTTCTTCTAGCCATCCCATCTTCCTCTTTCCCTCTTCATATTGAAGATATGATCTGGATTTGGATCTGAATCTCATGATACTCATCAGTAATTATTATATAAATACAGCTTCTATGTTTTTTCACTTGGAGTACAAATGTCTTTGGTAATTGCTTTTTTGTGTTAACAAGTCCTGTTATTAACAAGTCTGCATCATGTTTTTCAGTCAGAGTTTCAGCACAGCTGACTGTGCTTACTTGTGTAAGTTTTGCTGAAAGGTCTTGCCAACTTGAGTGTTTCTGAAGTTTTTGCTCGTTTTGTCTATCATAGCCTTCCTCAGAGGGACTGCTGTAGGAAATCACCTCAGCTAAGGAGTGTTGTTCTCTGGCAACAGAAAAAAGTGTTTAAAAATTGCAAAAAATATGGATGGTGTGATTCCTGGCAGGAGCTGAATCTCTGAAAAGGCTCTGAGGTGCCTGCATGCAGTGTCCCCCTCTCACGCAGTGTTGGTACCCGTTGGGTTGCAGGCAGTGCAGCAGCAGAATAAGGAGAAAGCTCCGGCAATAGCCAGGCTCAGTAACAGCACCTTTCCCCTGTTGTGCCAATCCAGGGCAGGAAGCCCACGAGGAGGACAGCAGTGACTCCGAGGCAGATGATCCATGCATAGGCCAGGACACAAAACTGCAGGAGAGCCAGAGCCAACCAAGCAGCACCAGCCACCGGCCTCGGTCATCGTCAGCCAGAGCAGCAGCAGCGTGGTCAGCAGACAGCGGCTCCGATGACTCCAGGCGTTGGTCAGACCAGCTCAGCTTGGATGAGAAAGATGGATTTATCTTCGTGAATTATTCGGAGGGACAAGCAAAAATGCATCCCCATGCTCAGGTTAACCACCCCCACCCCAGCTATGCTGAAGCACGGCACTACAGCAAGCTCAAACCAGGTAAAAGAAACCGTGCACAGCCCTCAGTTTTATTCCTGAGTGAAATGTTACAGAAAAAGAGAAAAACTTGAATCTCTGAGGGAGATTTTTTTCTTACTACAAAGTTGCAGTTAGAAGCATGTTGGGGGAGGAGGGAACAAAAATGAGAAGGAGCAAATTTGCTTTATCCCCTCCCACTTCCCACTCCTTTGTAGGATACAGGTGGGAGCGTCAGCTGGTGTTCAGAAGCAAACTAACTATGCACACGGCATTTGATCGCAAAGACAACGCACACCCGGCGGAAATCACTGCACTTGGCATCTCCAAGTGAGTAGCTCGCACGCGAGGCCTTCACACAGTTTTGGGTGTTGTCAGCAGGCAGCGGTACCGTTGTTCACAACGCTGTTTTGTGGTGCTTCTCTTTGGGGCAGCCTTCTTCAAGGACTGAGATAAAAACACTAAAGGGGGAGACCTATTCAGCTGCTTTGTGTTACACAGAGCACTGCAGCTCCATTTCTCAGTCAGAGCAGGGTAACTGGGACATTAGTTACCACGCCAGTACTTTACCGTTTTACATTCTCTGACGTGTAAAATGGGTTTTAGATGCCTGTGCATTACCATGCCGGAGCTGTTGCAGGAATGCTTTTGCTTTTCCTTGCAGGGATCACAGCAGGATCCTGATCGGGGACGGCCGGGGCAGGGTGTTCAGCTGGTCAGTGAGCGATCAGCCGGGCCGGTCCGCGGCCGACCACTGGGTAAAGGACGAGGGCGGCGACAGCTGCTCGGGCTGCACCGTGCGCTTCTCACTCACTGAGAGGCGGCACCACTGCAGGAACTGTGGACAGCTCTTCTGCCAGAAGTAAGCAGCCAACAGCCTCTCTTGGGCTCTTTTCCATACAGAATTATAGGTGGGGTAAAGCTGTGAAATACCACAGAACTCTGCTGAAAGATTGAGGCTGCTTAAACTATGTATGGGACTGTGAGGATGCTGATTTAGGGGCCACCAGCAGGCAGCCTCAGACAGGAAAGTGTATGACATAGAGGATGTGTGTGAGCTGCCCTTACCCACAAACTGAAGTGCAAGTCTCCTCTCTGATCCACTGGGTCAGAGATGATATTTCTATCTTCATCTCTCTGAGTCTAAACTGATGACAACAGCTGTTTTTAAGCTACCTGTCACACAGTCTCATTCCACTGACTCTGTGTTGATCATTTGAGTTAAATTCTGCTTGTGCCACACTGTGTTGCATCTCCATGTCAAGGTAAGTTAGGACAGTTTTCTGATGTTTTAAGTCATGATGGTAATTGCCACAGCTCAATAGAAAATGGATAGAAATTGAGAGGACCTGTGTTCAGTGATGGTTGATTTTTCTCCACAGGTGCAGCCGGTTTCAGTCAGAAATCAAACGGCTGAAGATTTCATCACCAGTCAGGGTGTGCCAGAACTGCTTCTACAACCTGCAGCACGAGCGGGGCTCAGAGGAGGGGCCCAGAAATTGATGGGGGCTGGCAAACCTCCTCCAGCCCCGCTGTCACTCCAGGAACCAGTGAGAGCATCAGAAGGGATTGGAATATTGTCTGTTTACACTTATGTTTATACTGCATTCTAAGCACTAAAAGTAAAAAGGGATCATTGCATTGGTTTGTGTTGACAGAAGGCAGACGAGGCGAACAGCGAAATGAAGAGAAGAGCAAGGCCCAGGAAGACATGGTTAATAACCGCAAATCCAACAGAACTGGCAGCCCCTAAACCCGTGCTGACGTGGCTGTCGAGAAAATCCTCACTTATCCTGAACACCCCTTCTTGTCTTGTTTTTGTAGAGTTAGTCATCTTAACCGGGGGGAGGGGAGGGCAAGGCTTTTTAGAAGATAGTTGTAAATCTGCCTTCTTCGCAAGCAACTTGTGTATATTGTAAATAGGTATAATGGCCTTTTTATCTAAATATGAACTTAACTGCCTGTTACATGGGACTTCAGATTAACCACTGTACTTTGCGTGGCATCTTTATCTCATCTATCAATTTAAATACGAATGTTTAAAAAAAAAAAAAAAAAAACCCAGAAAACCAGAAAACTCGAAGGCATTATGTGTATTTCTGTTAAAAATCCAGTCTGTGCATGTTCATTCTTTCAGTTGCCCACAGTATCTTAGTTTAAGTGAGGCTATTCATAGAATTACATGGATTTTTTCAAAAGAAAACATTTTTGAGAATAGGAGCTTGGAGTATTTTATTCTAGCTGTAAGATAACCAGGAACTAAATTGTACACTTGTGTTGCATTTTATACCGAACTATTTACCACCTCAGTGTTGTTCATATTTAATATGGCCTCTTTTATACATATGTCAGAGCTGCAGTTTTGTTAATTACTTACTGTTCATTAGCAGCTGATTCATGCAGTGCAAGAACCAGCTTTTACCTTCTTTAGTCAATAGGAATTGGCTTTTGCGTATAGGTACAGAATTAATTCCTTGTGCATAAAATTTAACCGCTGTTGTCCCATAGCTTCTTCGCAAAAAAAAACTTTTGGAACAACAGGCATTGTCAGAAATGCTCCTCGGAGCTCTCTTTGTCTTTCAGCACACGCCATCAGCTTGAGGACAGCAGTAGATTTCCATTACAGTTTTTAAGTTTCAATATGAATTTAATTGCAGTATTTTTTTACTACTCTGTCATTTATTTTGCACTACATGTGGGATGAAGTAGAGACACTGATATCCACTGGGATTGGAGCACGTGCATTGGATAGGCCCATGGACCTTATTTCTGCATGAGGTCTTGCCAGTGGGTTTTTGTTTGGGTGAGGGGGGAGAGGGAGGGCAGCAGGCAGGCTGGTGGTCGGTTTGGTTTTGTTTTTTAACATATGTGTATATATTTTGTAAATGGGTGACAAACTGATCTAGAGCTAGGTATATTCACAATGGATTCTTTTAAATAGAGGTAAGGATATGACCCAGACCAACAGAAGACAGGTGGCTCTGATAGCAATTGAGTGAATGTTGTCACTCACAGGGATGAGATTATCCTTCACTTGGAATGACTTGGGCAGGCTCTGACCCTGGGACGGCAAATCCTCAAAACCAGCATTGTTGTTGGAATTGCACCATCAAAAATGCCAGGCCCTCTGTGTTGGGGTGAGCGCCTTCCAGAGGGTCCCTGGCACTGCGAGGGCACCCCTGTCTTCTCTTGATTTGAGCTTTTAGCGGTGAATAATTTGTTAATTCTGACCACTTACTATTTACCCTGGTATCACATGTTTATGCACTGAAGGTTAAATATGTATTTTGATACTTGTTTGTTTATTATGTATGTGCTGGTCTGTAAAATGAGATATATTCCTGTTTTGGTATGTATACTAGGTCCCCAAATGAACAGAAAGGCTTCTCTAGAGCCCTTGCACACTGTTGAGTAAATGCAGGTTTGTTGAGCTTAGCTGACCCAAATTTTGGATCCAAAGAGTGATGGTCAAGTAGCCACACTGACTGCTGGCTGCCTGACAGATTTGACCCCAAAAACAGGAAGAGGTCCTCAGTAAGCATGTGCGGAGCACTGGAATTTCTGTGTTCAGCTCTTCTCTCTAACGTTGCCTTCACCCTTCCCAAAATGATGCAAAACCAGCATAGTTCAGAAGACAGGCTAGTGGCCTTAATGTTTTCTGTTTGAAGAAAAGGCTCTTTTAACAACTCTTAGATGCCTTTGAGTCCACAGTTTTCCTCCCCTTGCCTCCAGATTTCCAAATCACCCCCAAATTTAAGGAAGCCGCCTTTTCTGTGGACTGCAACTTGTACAGCCACACAATTAAACCCTAGTAAAAGCAAAGCTATGACAACAACACTGATGTGATCCAACACTGAAGCAAGGACACAGTCCTGCTGTGGGGACAGGGGGCTGTCAGCCACAGAGACGCGTTGTACGGGTGTTGTTCCGCGCCTGCGGCATTTGGCAGCGCACTAAGGAAATCCATATTCTTTACAAATTCTGCAGTGTGCAGGCTAGGCCCAGTTTACATTTTGCAAGCAAACCGCCACAGCCCTCTGACTTAATTCTGTTCCCAGAAAACCAAGTTTTTGCTCATTGGAGGCGGAGGGGGACAAACACACCTGCTCGTATTTCCTCTGGCAGCTGGTGCTGTGGGCAGCTGTGGTGTTCACGTGGGAGTGGGGTTTTTTTCCATTTCATTCGAGCTTCTAATGCAAATACTTGCTTTGTTTTCCATGTAAAAATCTGTTGAGCAAAAATATACTCATGTACACTAACATTAGTAGACTGTATTCTCTGCAAGTACCTCACATGTCTTCTCCTGCCTTGTTCTTTGTAGTAAACTTATCCATGTATTCCTAACATTCGTATGTAGTGTGCAACTGTAATGTCATGCTTTTGAGAGGGGGTTGGCTGCCTCCAGCCAGCATTCATCAGTTCAATAGCAAAACACTTTAGATAAGTTATTTTGCACTTTCTTATGTATAAAATTGGTAGAAACTTATATTTGCTTTGTATCATTTAAAGACTCCTTTTGTTTCGGTAAATGAACTGTGTATAAAATACTTATGCAGTTAAAACTGTTTTTAGAAAGTATTTTTAATTTCAGCAAGTTTGGTTACTTGTTGCATGACTATTAACACAGCTGACTTTTTGTGTCAGTGCAATGTATATTTTTTTTGTCCTGTTATTAACTTGTAAGCCCTAGTTAAATGGCCATTTATTTGTACAGCATCAGGAGTAAATTGAAGATAACTGGCTAAGACTGGAGTGTGGAATTTTGTACTATATTGCAGAATCCAATATCTGTTTTTTGGTGGTTACGTAAAAGGCCTGACGATTTACTATCTAGTGTGCAATATGTGATATCTGAATGTTCATTGTATATTTGTCTCCAATGCAGAAAGGTAGAGTAACACAATTACAACAATACATGATTAAATGCAATAGTTCAGGTACTGAAGTATTTTTTTTTCATTTCAAATAAATACCTGCTATTTACCACCAAAAAGCTGTTTTGCATTTGTTGGAAAGATGCAACATTTGCAGATGAATAAACATTTTTAACTCGGGAGTGGTAACTAATGAGTAGCATTTTTCTGTGTCATCATGAGGAGTAAGTTTTTATTGTTACGGTTTTGCTTTCTGAATGTGGATGTAGCCATCCATGATGGTGCAGCACGAAATCGGGTGCCTTAGTTTGCTCTTTTTTGCTTTATATTGTAGAGTGTGAATTCAGCAGAATCTGACTGTGTAGAAGAACAGGCTGTGCCGATACAGCAAAAGCAGACAGAAAAGAATTATTTAAGTCATGCTGGATAAGGCAGTGGAAAAGGAGGGAGTTACAGGAGCCTTTCCATGGCCTTGCTGAGCCATATCTGGGTTATATGGGATGGCAATGTCCGCTTTTCATAGGTTGAAGTATTTCACACTCAGCCATTTCCACATTTTAAATCTTTCCACACACTGAAATAACGCTTTCTCTTTAACAGTTCTGGGGGAGTTTCTGTGCTCAGCATGGATGCAGACACTCAACAGCTGCAGCCTGCGTGTCCTTCTGCTGCCAGGGAGCAGGTCATGGATGAACCTCACCAAAGCACTCTGACCCAGGTAACCATGCCAGCTCCAGGCTGTGGGGTCTCACCTCCCACTCTTTTTGGGGAGAGATTTCCTACTAACAGTAGCTCCAGGCTGCTCTGTGCAGCTGGGTCATTTACTATATGCAGTATTTCAGGCTCATTTTTCCTGGCTCATTTTCCCAGTGTGGTGGAGAGCGGAGGTGCCAGGAACAAGCATTGGGAAGTGGTGGAGCCCACAATCCTGATGGACTTTTTGATGGGGAAAGTGCAATCCCAGCCCTGCCCCATGGAGCACAGGCTTCAGTGTTGACATTAAGTCAAGGGACTCATTAACACTGGAGTCCCTGTTGCATTGGAAGAGTTGGTTTGCCTCCTTTCCATCCAAACAAACAAAAGGGTGATTAATTAGGAAACCCGTAGCTCTTGGGAGCTTTCTGCACTACAGCTGGGTCTGGGAGAAGGAGAGAATGGTGAAATTTGTGGCAGCTCTAAGGTCAGTGTTGGAACTGTAAAATCCCAACAGGCATCAGCTGGGCCAGCAGCCAGTTTTGGAGTGAAACAAGGCACTTGTTGAGTGACAGGGCAGCTCCTTGCAAGTGCCCCAACTTCTAGCTCTGGCTCCACCACAGTTCCTGCCAGGCAGAAGCAGCACCTGGGGCCAGGCATTCCATTTAGGTAAAACCAGATTTGTGGCCAGTTTGCTGTGACCAAATTGTCTCTCATGACAGGTGCAGGAACCCAGTTCAGAAAGGTGAGAATGAGCTGCTTTCCAGGCTCAGTGTTCTGTGCTGTATAAAGTGCATGTGTGTTTTTAAGGAATTCCTGGCAGTGGGACATGTCTGTCTCCATGTCAGGACATGGATCTGATTCACTAGTGAGGTTACCGTGCCACGTCGTGTAGAGAGGAGGGCGGGGTAAGCAAGTACAGGAACAGGGCTGATGTGCTGGGAGCCAAATCCTGCCCTGTCTTCCTGAGGGAGTTGGTTGCATGGGATGTGGGGCTGGCCCCCCAAAAAAGAGCAATTTGTAAGGAAGGGGCAAAACTTGGTCACGGGTGAACCTAAATGCAATCCTGCCTGCTGAAGAGGGCACCAGAGCCCCTGGTGCAGGAGCTGGGCAGGAGCAGAGACAACCTCTGGGCAGGAGTGTTTCACGGTAAATACTGAGGAAGGGGGGATGTGTAGCAAGGCTCTTGCCCTGCAGCAGCGATGAAAATCCTGTGCAGGTGAGGTGGGGAGGGTGGTGCTGACACGAGCTCTGGGAAGAGCTTCCAGCCCTTCCCGGGGCAGCTTCTCTGAGCACCCAGGTGACAGCAAGGACTGCTCTCCTCAAAGCTTGGCTGCTCTGCCCAGACCATCTTGAAGCAGAGGAGGGAACCACCGTGGTGCTGCTGGTGCTCGGCCGCTCTCCTCTCACAAAGCAGCAGCTCACGGGGATGCTCATTACAGGATAAATGCTCCAACTGCAGAGAAACCTGGGAGCCATTTCCCAGCTCCCGTGAAAGGCAGAGCTGTCCAGCAGCTTTCCCAACACACCACCCAAGCCCTCAGAATTCACCCATCCGAGCAGTGATTACAAGACCACCATGGGTTATGTGCATTTATCTAAGAGCTGATCAGCTCCGAACTGAGCTGAGACGGGGACTGGCAACAAAGAATAACAAAAAAGGACTGTTCCTAAAAAGAAGTGCTGGGGCTCAGCTGTAGGAAACTGCTAAGACCTCATTGAAGTCAAGGCTGCTGCTTTCAAGGGAGAGAGAGTAAAATCGGTTTGAGCCCAGCTGTGAAAAGCTGTATTAACTAAAAATACCAATGATCTCAGGGTTACTTCTGCAGATGAGTTAAAACCCTCAGCTCTCTTTTTTTTCCTTGTAATTTCTTCAAGTGTGGCAGAACAGCATTGCATTCATGTGGAAGCAAAAATACATTTTCCCTGCAGAGGCCCAATTTGTTTCTTTGCACTGTGTCACAGGATGGCATTGCTCACCATGACAGCCACCCAGGCAGACAAAAATAGCGAGTTAGAATGTGTCACCCTGGTGCAGCAAAGCCCAGAGACAGGAGGTACTTTGCACTGGTTATCACTGGGAGAATATCTTTGTAGGCAAAGCCTTGGTTATCAGAAGCTTTTTATGGCAAGGACTGAGGCCCAGGGCTAACAGGACAGTTGTGACACAGCTTGAGAAGCTACAGCTTTTCTGGTAGTTGGCAATGTGGTGGAAGAAGAAAAATCCATTTGTAGTGACACAGCGCCTAGAAGCCAATTCTTTATTGAAAGATCTTGTAAGCATTCCAGTAGAGACTTAGCTGCTCTGCTGTAGCTTTGAGTTGATGAAGATGAGAAAACATTTTTAAAGCAAAAAAATGGACACCTCTCTAAAATTTCGTAGTAGATGAAATTCGAACACTGATTACACCAAAGATAAACATCAAACCACAGGAATTACACACAGCCCCAAGGCAAAGCATTTAACAAATGCACACAATTGCACTTAAGTCTGCAGGAAAGTTATGACAGGCACCACTGCCCAAGCCCTCCATACCCTGGGTCAGGAGGGCACCTGATGGGTATCTCTGCATTCAGAACAGCAGTTTGGAACCAAGGAGTACCTGGAGTGCTGCTGTACCATACATTCGGCTTCTTGGGTGAGTGAGCATTGAGCTGGCAGTGCCCAACTGAAGGTGTTTAAGAGTTTATTAATTATTAAACCAGTTTCACTGGTAGCTGTTGTTTTGTGCTTCTCCCATAGCTAAAAATCCCAAAGTCTCACCACAGCACATGCACCTGCTGAGACAGAAAATGTGGCTCATGGAACCCTGATCCTTGGATCAGGAACTCAGCAGAAATCCTGTAGTGAGTCTAAGCTCCTCACAATTTCCAAATATGTAAAAAGCAGTGATATTGCTGATTTCTCTCCACACCCCCATTCTCAGCTGCTCTAGCATTATTCTCCAGCCCTGAGCGTTTCAGCCCAAAGGGACTGACTGTAATGAAGGCCTATATTAAATGAATTCCTGGATCTCCCCCCCCCATTTCAGTCTCTTTCACTACGTTCATCATCCAGAGAGATCAGCTCTCCTACTCTCCTAAATCCAGGCTGCAAATGGCATTTTTGTGAGTTCCCTCTATAAAGCAAGACCCTTCCCCCCTTTCCAGGTGGTGGAGAGACTTAAGTTGGAAATCCATATGCAGCCTCAACACCTCTCCTAGTAAATCCTCCAGCAACATGAGGCCCCCAGTGCCTTCCTCATCCTGACAGTAAAAATAAGTACTTAGCTGGACAGCACTTTTTGCCTTTCTGCACCCACGGCCCACCCTTCTGCAGTGTCTGTACAGAGGGAGATTCCACTGCTCCAGAGCGGGTGTTCAGGCAAGAAAATATTCTTACCAAATCCAGTGGAGTTCAGAATCCACCCCCTAAAAGGTAGGAAAAAAGTGAACATTTTTTACAGTTTGCTCACCGGGTCACCCTTAATGTTTGGTTCAGTCTGTCATAAACAGAAAATACTCTTTTTGTTGAAACCTCAGATGCACAGGAAAGATGGCGAGCTAGAGAGCAAACATCCCATTCTGTTTCATTCGAAGCGTGAGATCCTTCACTGTCCTGGAATAATAAACCTCTCTGACAGGCAGCTGCCCTTGTTAGGACAATTTGCTCTTTGTCCTCAAGCTGAAAGAGCTCTGCTGAGCAGGAGGATCTTGCCAGTCCCTGGGGGGTACAGTGGAGCTGGTTGCCTGCAGAGCTGCCACGGGCAGCAGGAGGCTTAGTGACCAGCTAGAAAACCTAGAAGTGTTTACTGGGCCTGGCTGAGATGGAGCTCATTTCTCCACAGCATCCTCAACCGTGCTGGGCCCTGTACTGACAGCTGAAAAGGGGTTGGTAACACTCTTTATTAACTACTTTTATCTTGACCAGGTTTTGGGGCTTTTTTCATTTTATTTTCTCCCCCCTGCTCCCACCCTGCCAAGGAGGGCAGTGATAGAGCAGCTTGGTGGGCACCTGATGTCCAGCCAAGGTCCACCTTCCATGGTACTTTTTGGCACCCAGCATGGGACATGGACAACAGCAGCTTTGTATCCAGTGTGCTATTGCTACAGTAAGTGGCAACCTCCTGTGGGAGTCAGGGAGTTTGCTGGCTGCGCTGCTTATCCCTGTATAAGGCTGAAGCTGGGAACGTGTTAGTACAAACAATGGCTCTGGGCTGTGTCCTGGCATGGATGGCCTTGCTGTGCTGTGGGAACTATTTTGTCTCCACATCTCCCTCTCCCCACTCTGGACTGATATGGATGATTGTGCAGGTTCCAGAGGTCCTGGTTTATGTTTACATGAGCTGTTAATGCTACTAATTAACACTGTTGGCATGAAATGGGGTTGATGGAATCCGGTGTCATTGTGGCATAAGAGAAGATCTTTGGGTGAGGCAACACCTGAAACGCATCTTGAGACAGCTGTTCCCTGGCTGGCAGGGGGTGTGGAGGGATTTGGGCAGGTTCCTAGGACAGGTATCACTTCTCAGAGCCTGGGACTACACCTGAACAGGCATACTGGCATATGAACACACCCGGCATACTGGTGTGTTTGTCAAACTGGATAGAGGGGTGCCTTGCCTACCCCAGTGAAAACCAGCAGCTTTTGCCCCGTACTGGGGCCTGGCCTGTGCCTACCGAGCCTCAGTTCAATGCTGAGAGGGCTGGGCTTGAGGCAGGACTCAAGCAACAGCAGCACCTACACGAATTGCCCCAGGAGTGAGAAAGAAACTGGACAAGGGAAATGATGGGTCCATATCATCGATCAGTGAGGAAGGAGGAAGAAGAGGAAAGGTTTGATAGAGATGTCGGTTCTTCAGTAGATAAACTGGAGGAAGGAGAGTGGATTCAGACAGGATGCAGAAACTGCCCTGTCCCTGACCTCTTCAGAGCTTTGAGACATGGAAAGATTTCAGCCACCAACCAGGTGAGGGGATTGCTGCCTGGCTGATCCAGTGCTGGGATTACGGGACTGGCAAGCCAGCAAGTGGAAGGCAAGGAAGCCCAGCAGCTGGGATCCCTTGCTAGGAACCAAGGAACTGAGAGAGAAATTGGAAAAGAGGCAGCACTTTGCAGTCTCTGGAGAAGGCTCAAGTGTGAGGATGGTCTTGTGAACTCCCCTGGAAAGTGGAATTGTGAAGATAAAGGCATCCAGTACCTGAGGAGCAGTGGTGCTGGAAGCCATCTACAGTGATCTAGTGAGGTCTCCAAAGATCCAGAGGATGTCCTGTGCACACAGGCTGAGTGGAGAAGAGTGATTCAAACTGCTCCAGCATTGTATTCTAAGCTTGGCAGCAATGTGTCATTGGACATGGATACACCAACCATGGAGAGTGTCTCTTCTTGGGTCCAAAACTTTGCAGCAAATCTCTCTATCTCTTCATCCCTATGGAGCAGGACTTTGGCTACCAGGGGTGCCCCAGGAAATCAGTCCCAGTCAGAGGGGAAGGGAGCCCCAGGCACATGGTGCACCCCGGTTCTTCCCGCATGCCCAGGGGAACACAAGAGGCAGTGGGAGGGTGGTGAGCTGGAAGCCCATCCACAGGAACTGAGAGCGAAAGGAGCTGCTGAGAAGGGGCCACCCAATAGAAAGGACTGGAGGCGAGATGGTGCCCAAGAGTCCTTCCCAGTCCAAGTGTTTCTGTGATAGTAGAGAAGCAGTAATAGCAACCACCAGTACACCTCAATCTAATCATCCTCTGTTTCGCAGAGCTTTGTCTTATCCCTTCCTTGGTAAAATTTCAAAGAAGTTATGGATGGATCCTTCCCCTGAGAAGAAAACCACTCTGTCAGGAGAAATAAAAGCCCCCAACAGCAACCATCCTGACCTCAGGTGAAGAGCGAACCCCAGGCCTGAGGAAAACCTGAGGAGAGAGAGGGAATTACGATTGTAAACCAGTGGTGTACTCACTACAGAGGCCTGGGCACCAGCATCCAGTACAGCAGAGATTTACACACACCTCTGCAGCTACAACCCAGATTTGTACATTATACACACCAAGTGATGGGACAGACACCTGAACACCTTCTGAACACCCAGTACTTAATGCTGTCAGTACAACACGGTGCTCTGCTGGGTTCTGCTAGGCCTTCCACCAGAGACAAGGAAAAACAACTGCCTAAGGGGTAGCCCTGGACTAAAAGGAAAGGGATAAAAGTAATGAAGATATGTATTTCACACTGGAAAATCAGAATCAGACCAGGCATCTCAGAATTTTTTTTTTTTTTTTTGCAAGGCAATTTAGTATCAGGCAACTTCTCTTTCATTTTTTGTTTTTACAATTGTGCTATTGGAAGCACTCATAGAAGGAAAAATATTGTGGCAAGCCTGAGCAAAGACCAGTTCTTCTCTGCCCATATTTCACTGCCGCAGGAGCTGACAGCTGACATGGAATGGAGGAAGGGGGAGATCTGAATGAGGCACACTGGGACAGATCTTCACCTGTGCCAACATGTCACCTGCAGTCCATGTCACAGCAGTGATATGAGCTGGATCAGAGCTCTGGTCCCCCCCTGCCTCACTGAACACAGATTCCCTCCAAGAAGGGAAGTGGAAACACTTCCTTTAAGTATAAAACTCCTTTCTGGTGTCTGAATATCTGACACCCACTAGAAACAATACCCAAAACTTACAAAAATTACCTTACATTACTGTAATGCTCTCTCCTTTCTCTAGCTTGCTTGGGGCATTTCACATCTGCTTGTGTACCATGAAGAGACATGAGAGATCACAATTAACTCAGATACCTTCAGCAGACGGCAGGAAAATCCTCATGTACGTATGAAGAAATAAACTGTCTTACGCATTAGCTCTTGAAGAGTAAACTCTTTGAAATTAGCTTATTTTCTTTATTAAAAAAAAAAAAAAAGAAAATAAATTCAATTGATGAGTCTCTGGATATCAAAACTGTGCGTCTTTTTCCCTCCTCTGTGTTCCTGTCAGGCACTGACACAGCAAAGAGAACACAGTGCCAGGGGCTGCTGCATGGTCCACAGAGACTGTACAGGCTTTGGACCCAGTGGAGAAAGGTCCCATCTGTCCAACAGCACGTGGCTCCAGCCTGCTCTGTCTCCTTGGAGCCAGAGGATCACGGAGGATGGCGGTGAGAGCATTAAGCAGCACTGTCTTGGGAACTTGTACAGCTACACCACATGCCACTGGCATCAGAACCTAAACATTCTGAAACTTCTCCTTTATTTTTCACCCACTTCTGCTGGAGCACAGGGGAGTTTTGGGTGGCTGCAGCAGAGGAAGACAACAAACCTTCTTCCTTTCCTTCTACCTAAGAACATTGTGCGTTTGTTCCCCTGTGTTTTATCGTACAAGGAAGCCAGCATGTGGCTCAGAGACTCACAGCTGCCAGGGAACTGAGGGTCCTGGGGAATACAAGTAGACATGAAACGACCATGCACCCCTCTCCAGCCTCAGGTGAAAGCCCAGAACCTCGTCTATGTGAATAAAGTGATGTGTGGAGCTGCGGGGGCTACAAACCGAGGGGGCTGCCCCGATGCCGCCTGGAATAACGCAGGCAGCAAGACATGCTCAGCCGTAAGCAACAATCGGCACTACGCACCAAGGGAGCAGTGGCACCTTCTAACACTGGGAGCAGAAGAGATGGACAAGACACTGAGTCAGCCTAGGAACAGATGGAGGTGTTCTCCTGTAGCATGCTGTGTCCAGGTGATGGCAGGAAAGGATCGCTGTGGCATTGTCTTCACGCCCACCTCCCGCTGGAAGCGAAACTGCGGCTGAAGGAGAAGGTGACCTCCCCGTTCTTGTACTTGCCCCAAGCTCCAAATGGCACTATGACAATGGTGCTGTTGTCTTCAGAGCCAAACTGCATTGCCTGAGAGAAGAAACAAAGTGTCCGCATCAGCTTCTCGCTTGCAAAGGGAAACAAGTGTCTGGCTTCACCTGGGACAGCACACCCTAAGGCTGGAGACTCCTGGCCCTGATGCTCCATTCTGGTATGCCCCAGAGCTTCCATAGGATATGCCACCATCCAGAACGGTGGTCAGAAACTAGCCATTTCCATCTATGTTGATGACCTATTCCACACAGGAATAAGCTGCAGTTGCAGCCCCATGCAGTTCAGTGGATTGTGAGCTAAGCAAGTTAATTGATGTGATGCCTGGCAAGGATGTGGCGAGACCCAGGGTAAGGAAAAGGCTGGCCAGCAGGACTGGTGAATGCCTCAGCCAGCACAGTGCAATTCACTTGAATGCGTGGTATTGTGTAAATAAAAAAACTTGGGGTTTTTTTAAGCCAAACCAACCCAACAAGGAGCACTTGGTGCCCGGAGCAGCACTGGCATTACCTGCTCAGTGACCACGTGGGCGGCCTCAGCAGGGTCGTGGCACTGGCTGATGAAGTCGCAGATCTCCTGGCTGTTCACTATGAAGTTGATGCCGTCAGTGGTCAGGACCAGGAAGCTGTCGTCCGCGTGGTGCAGCTGCAACACAGGCACACGGGATGCACGGCCATGCGTGAGTGCTGCAAGGCACGGCAACTGCCCCCACCTTTGCACACTCTTGAAAAGCACTTTTTTTTCTGAATTTTTCCTGAAGCTGAGGATTTCAAGGAAGACATGATAGCACTGCAGTCACCTCCCTAAACCCTTAGTGGGTGGCACTTTATTAGGACCAAAACAATACAAGTTCCTGGGGCCCTGGGAGGTGCATTGAGGAAAAGTAACGAACAGAATGGGAATTGACAGGAGAGCTTCCTGCCAAAGTGGAGGCTGAGTACCTTCTGGATGTTTAATTTGTTTTCTGGATGACTTCAGAGCTTTGGTAAGATACGTGCAGCTGTCTCTTCCTCCTCCCCCTCTTCCTCTCAACTGTGCAAACCTCTACACATCCTACTTTTTTGACCGCAGGCCATCCACATCCCACCCAGTTCTCAGTGACATTTTTATGCCAGCATTAACCTCAAAATTATTCATTTGACCACAGGACTCAGACAGACTAACACCTGTAATGCATATCATGTGTTATCTTTCTTCCTCATCAAATATTCTGCTGTGAGAAGTGGGATTCAGAAGTTGATCTGGTTGAAATTAGTACCAGATTCTTTTCTGTCCTGTTAGTGATAATCTGAAACAACTTAATTAGAGTTGCTCTCTGGTTACTTCAGTAAAAAATAACGTGTGGCCATCAGGCTTCACATGGGCTCGTGTCGTGTGGGTACCACCACTGCATCAAATACCTATGAAGCCCCTTAGTCCGAGTGTTGCTGTCCCTGTTAATCAGACCTTCTTTTACCTGAACCCTTTTTGTTTCTGGCTGGGCTATCACACCACTGTTTTTAAGATCCAAATCTCCTATGCTCCGTGTCATTGCAAGTCTACCATTCACATGAGGTTGTCCCACACTGTTCCAGGAAACGAAGCCACCACACTTCTTAATCCTGTCCAGAGGCACAAAAGAAAATGCAAATGAGTTACTTCTTCACACCATTACCCCCATCTCTATCCACAATTTCTGTCACTAGCTAGAATGTGGAATGATGCATGGAGAGCCTAAGCTGGGAGGCTGAGGGTTGGCTTTAGCTGTTTGAAGGGCTCCACGGAAGGGATGTGTCTTGGTGGGCTGAGTCCTGACCTGGGAACCACAGTGCATTTCTTCAGGTTCTAACTTGGTTCAAACTTGGCACTTTTGGACAAATCTGAACCATGTGGTCATTGCTCTGTTCTGAGTCTTAGTGATGCTGATCTTACTGCTAAGACAGTCTATGCTCGTGGAGGGCTTTCCACATCCCTGGTCCTCTAAACAGGACCCTGTGCATTAACTGGAGCTTACTGCCAGCTCAGGGTGGTCTCACGGCTCTATATTAATTTCTGCTTTCTTCCTAGCCCAACCCAGCAGCAGAGCACAAGCCCATCCTGACTGAGGCCATGCTCTGGGAAGCCGCCTCCTCAACCAGCAGGTACCTTTCCTTCTCTTCCTTTCTCTCTGGAGTATGGTCAATGGTGAGTTTCATGGCCTTTCCCTTCCGGCACAGCAGAGCACGACTGTCTCCCACGCTTGCCACAACCAGCTCAATTCCATCCCGGAGCAGAGCCACTGTTGCAGTGGTCCCAGAGGTCAGCAGAGTTGCTACAAATGTCATCAAAGAGAGAGGTTTTAGCACTGCCTCAAAGCGTGGAGCCATTTATAACAGCAACAGTTTCAATTGTTAAAACAAAGACAACTTGTGCTCTACCTAATCAGCAAGTAACTGCTTTTAAGTTTAAACTAAACCTACACATACAAAAAAAAGAAAAAAAGCAAACATGCATGCATGTAGGACTGGGGGAAGAGAGGGGAGGTGGGAAGGATTAAGTGTTTCTGTGCAACAACATGGCTCCATGCAAACAGGGCAAGTGGGATAAAAGCAGTACAAGGTACAGTGGCTTCCTTTCAGTTTGTAGCAGAGTTTTTCAGTCCCACGAACTCACCTCGAGTTACAGGGTTATTGTCCTTATCCCTGGGCACAGTGACTGCACAGGTAGGTCACCCTAAAGCTGATGGCTCTTTCTTTCTGTTAGGCGGTGAGTGGGCAATTACATAGTAATACATAATTATAGTTACAGTAATTGTAATTCCACAGCTGTTACACACCCTCTCTGCTTCCCCCAGAGAAGAAGGATTCAGACAACAGGCTTCCTGGCTTTTTCCAGGAAGGAATGCTGCTCCCTCCAGACTCCCTCAACTTGCTGGAGGTCCCAGTGCAAAGGTGAAGCTGGGTTCTGGGATTCAACCTTGCCTTGTGCCTGCAAACTGATGCAGGTGGCAGTGGCTGTCTGGGCAGCCTGCCCGGGGCACTGCCGGGATCACCTGACAGGGGTTTACTGTGAGTGCCCAAAGGGCAAAACAGAGCCCTGGTGCTGCCCTCCTTCTCTTACAGGGCAAGGGGAGTGAGCTGAGCTGGCTGACTGCACTCAGGGACTTGCCTGGATTCACTTAGGCAAGCAGATTTAAGGGTTTCTCATTTCAATTGCTACAATGGTCTGGAAAAGAAAAAAAAAGAACTGCTTGAAAAAAAGAAATGCAAGTGCCTATTTCAGGAAAAAATATCTGTGGTATCATCTGCAGTGAAGAAAATGCCAGAAAAACTGCCCAGCTTTCCTTGCTTTCTTTGCTTTTTGAAAGGGCAAGTCCCACTTTACAATTATCTTCCCTTCCTGCAAATTCTGCACAAGTAACCCCATGAGAGATGGCTGGAAAGCTCCTGCTGACTTGAGCTATTACATTAAAATGTCTGGACAGGACTAGCTACTGCCTGGAACACATTTGCATTCACAGCCAATGCAAATCCCCTTGAAAGGCCCTCTGTAGGTCACCTGCATTCTGAGCTTTTCCAGTTGCTCCAGTTTTTCAAAGCAAGCCAGTTGGAGATGGGTTTTGGGCTTGCTTAGGAATGTGAATCCCCAGTTGTATTCCTGATTTCATGTCACTAACAGTTAACATGTCACTATCTTTCCACCACTGCCTCTGCAGAGATCAACTACAACGACGTGTGCTCCTACATCTGGCCCTGCAGCCCTGACCCCAGGGACATGGGACAGATCTGAGCCAGGACTGTGCGTTTGATCCCAAGGACTGCCAGGCAGCCCCAAATCTGACCAGCTGCCAACAGACAGCAACAGAAATGCAAGAGCTGTGAGGTCTTGGCAGCCTCCTTCCCCAACCCTGTGAGATCTCAGCACCCTGTAAGTCAAACGGGGCTGGGAGTAAACTGAGGTCACCAAGCCCTGGAAGATGCATTGAGCCTTGTTGTGCCATGGAAGCAGTGAGTCCATAAATCAAAAAAACCAAACACAAACCCTCACAAACCAGTGCTAACTAAGCCGGTGTTATTATTTAAAACAGGTATTATTACTGCAGCGAGGACTGGGTTTAGCTGAACGCTGAACCAGCCGGTCAGTGGTGACCGTCAGCCATGGTGACCACCAGCCATGGTGACCATGGTCACACCTCGGGCTGCCCAGGGCCATGCAGGCTGGGACGCTGGAAACTGGATGTGGCAGCTTCTGACTACCCAGGCAGGCACCGACATCCTGTTTCTCATTCGAAGCAGGGACCAGCCCAGTGCAGGCTCACTTTGAGGCACATTATGAAAGTGAGATACTAACAAGTACTGGTGCAATTAGAAATTTTAGTAGAACCAGTAAAATACCTGTTTTAGCCAACAGTTAGAACAAGTGAAATAGAGAAACCTATGTAAAACTACCTTTTTATTTTACAGAAAATGCATTTTATTTAGACATTAAAATTAATGCAGAACTTCTGCTACTTTCCCATTTCATTCTGTGGTTTTAGAACTATGCTGAGAAACATATAAAAAGTAAAATCATAGTCTTTAATTCACAGAAGACTGGAAAGATTTGGAATTCAGGTGAATCTGCATCTTTGGAGTGCAAACTCCCAAAGAAAAGAGCTGCTATCACAAAATCAAGGGCTGGTAATAAAGAAGAAGATATTGTCCAGAACTGTGGTAATGGACATAGTGACTTGAACTTTATATGTTTATTAGTTAAACAGCACTCCTAGAAAAAAATACGTGCTGCTCACAGTCTCTTCCTTGGACCCCGTTCATGCTCTGGGTAGGGGTGCAAGAACATGGATGAAGCCAGATGTAGCATGATGTGATTTCTAGCACAGCTCAAAACCACAAGAATGATGATGGAATAACATTTCTAATGCTTTACTACAACTGCTGCTAGTTTATTTAATAACACAAAATACGTTGCATCAGCACATGTATTGGTTTTAACAATTAAAGAGTTTATTTTGTTTTCCTAACAATATCACTATAAAACTAAGATCTTTCAATAGGTTCTTAACACTCACTGGACAACTTCTACTGCAAGTCATCTCAACTAATGTGACAAAGAGGATGTGGGAACCTTCCAGTAGTCCAGGCTAGGAACCGCTGGACTCCTTCACCTGGGACAAAATTAAGCAGATCTCTCTTTCCACTGAAGCCCAGCTTAAAGTGTCCAGGGCCTCCAGTTCTAGAGCTGCTGACCAGGTACAGTGTCTGCCACAAATAACACGCACACAGAGGCAAATAGGAAATTCACCCAGGGACTTTGTTCAAACAAAATAAACCTGCAACACTGGAGATGCAAGAATAAGGGCTGCAGAACAGGGGATGGAGTCAGTCACTCTCAGGTCTGCCTGCACTGCCTTGTGCAGGTCATGTAGGAAGCATCTTTGGCCTTGGTAAATCAGCCTTGGTATTTCTGGGGAATTGCCACTGTTCTCGCTTTCTTGCTAAAACTGTGTGACAAAACCAGTTTAAATTCAGCCCAAATAAATTCTGAATTTTGTTTCCCCTATGGAGATGAGCAACAGATCAACCAAAGAATTTTATCAATGCTAGAGGGCCAGCTGTCTTACATATGGCAAGAGTGGCCACTCTGAAGAACATCTGTTCCCTCAAGGTAATTTTTATATATGTAACACCAAGATGGCGAGTTCAAACCAGTGCCAACTGAAATGGGGCCATCTTAAAGGCACTGAATAGAAGTATGCAAATTATTCTGACTAATGAAAAATACACAAAATAAACATCCCTTTAATTGTAATTAGTATCATCTAAATTGGTTAGGTAATAATCAGGGCCCTTGGATAAAAAGGCTGCCTTTACAATGCTGATAAATTTACAAAATATTCAAGTACAATTTCTGCAGCTCTCCCTTTTCCTCAGTGTTGCAGGTTAACATATATAAAGAAATAAAAATCTTTTTTTTGAATGGTAACTTAAAAAAACCCCAACAAAACAAACATTACTTTAAAAATTTAATTACTTTTAAATAACTTCTGCTGTTTGCTCAGCATAATAAGATTCAAGAGTAAGATTCCTTTCAAACATGGATAGACCAGTTAATACCTGGCTATGTTTTAATAAGATGGCTATTCCAGAAGTGAGTGGCCAATGTGATTAGAGCTGGATGCACTGAACGTGGAGGTTGATGGACAAACTCCCTCTTATTTTCTCTGGCTCACAGTGAACAGAAGCAGTAACAATACCTGGTAGGACTCCAGTAGGCCAGGAGAGGGTTTGTCTTACATTACTCCAGGCAAATGCTCAAATTTCCTCAAGCATAGAATTTCATTTCTTATTTCTATCCTTGCTGAGCAAAGCTATTCAGCCTTTACATTTCAGGTTTTATGGCTGGTAAAAAAATAGCAGAAAATTCTGCCCATCTCTGGCAGTTGTCCCATGGATAATGACATTTGTTGGATGTGAGCTTCCTTTATGTTCTATACTTAAATTTAGCAATGACTTGAAAGTGACTGGATGTATTTAAATGCATGGAAGGGAATGAAAATGCATTTTTGAAGAGGTATCAAACACCAAGCTTCAGGGCTCAGACATAGCTCTAAGGTGTTAATGATAACACAGGATTTAGGCAGAGGACAGATTATCCCTGACCTGCCTACAGCAAGTTTCTTATGCTTTTGTGTGAAACAACAGGTACAGGTCACTGTCAGAGGGGTTACTGGACCAGTCTCCAGCAGTACAGCCCTCCAACAGCACTGGTGAACTGCATGCCAGACACAGCAGCAGTACCTGGAACACATAAACCATTTTTAGTATTGAAAGCTCGCAGAAACTACCATGCTAAGTATGTTCCATCTGTAATTTCAAATATTGTATCATTGTAAAGTGACCTGCAAAGGGCCATGCCCTTGAAGACATAGCTGGGGTCTCCAACAAGGCACATCTCTAGTCCCGTTAAATTTGTCCCTTATGTAAGGTTTCACCCCTAAATAGTACTACAAACAATGCCTCAAACATACCATTTTGGCTACAGAGATTTGTCCCAGGGTTTAGTTTCCTTCAAACATTCAGGTACAAGTTTTTAAAGCTGGTTGTGTGTTAGTAAACACCTGGACATCCTGAATGTGCGCTGTTTTTTTTGCAGACACAGTGAAAGGAGCAAGCCCTGGAAGGGTCATCTGCTGGAACAAGACAAAGCTATTATTTTCCACTTCATCAGCTGTGGCCAGGTTTCAAAAGGAGGTCAGACTTGGGGAGCATCCAGTGTAACCCAGATACACCATGTTACACAATCAACCACCATCTTCAAGATACTCTAGCAACTGTTTTGACTGTCACATCCAGAATAGCCACAGTTAATCAGAAATTGTGCTGGCAAACCGAATCAGTTTGGAAGCAGGTGTCTGACAAAGACACATGCCAAGCACTGAAATTTTATGTAACTTTCAAAACATCAGCAACAACAAAAATACCCATACAAAGCAGTCAACATAGTATTGAGCTATTTTAACAACAGCTATGCAGGAAGTTTAACCTGTTCAGAAATCCAAACTTGACTTTGCACCCTGTTGTTCCATTCTTTGCCTTAGAACTTGATTTTCAGCCAAGAACAATGGGTTCTTTTAGATCCCCCAGGCTCCTGCAAGAGCTTGCAGGTGCTCAGCCTACCTGAGAAACACTGAGTGCCTGCCAGAGCGTGGCTCCTGTGGATGTCTAGCAACCCTTTAACCCTCTATTTTGTTTATTTAATGAAAGGGGCTTGTGCAGTGTCCTGGTAACAGTTGCATAAATTTCTGGCATTAAGCAGCACCAGTTAGTTAAATGGTATGAAAAAAATCCTATGAGCAGTTCTAAAATGCTCTGCTTGCTGCACAATTTGTCTGTCAAATGTTGTAATCCAATTCTGTAAGTCTCACCTACAAAATGTTATGATTGGAAACAGTTTTCAGAATAACCGAATAATATATCCAGTACAGTTGTCAATCCTCCTCCTCAAGGAGCTGCTCTGATAAAGAAATGAGGTCATTACAGTGAGCCAAACCAAGAGCTGTCCTACTCACAAAGGGGCAGGGAGGAGGACAATTAGATCTGAAAATGAAATGGTCTGATCCAGGGAAGCACATAAACTAGTATTCAAATGCTGTCCTGGATTTGGGTTGGTAAGAAAATATATTTGCAAAGAGGCTCTGGGATAAAAAGCAGATTTGCTCTGCTGATGTGTCTCTCATGAGCTCAGCTAAAACTCAGCCCATAGGTCAAAAGTGACTCTGGTCTTTTTTACCACATGAAATACAATGGGAAAATGGACTTTATAGTAATCCCCCTTTTTTAAGGGCTGCATCTCAGGACTGAAGACTTTTTTCCTGATCCCTGGTGCAGGCTAAGGTAAGAGGCAGTGCTGCAACAGTCCTGCATTTGAGTCTAGATTCATCTAGCAGTTAAACTGCAGGAAGCCACTCCATTACTTGATTGTATTCAATCACTGCTTAAGAAAAGCAGCTTGAGGATACAGTATCACTTCTGTCCCTACAGGGCTTCTTGGTTTCCCGTCTTCCTTGGAGAGAAGACTTTTGCAGTTTCTGTTCTTCTGGAACAACCTCAGTTATTTTGCCAGTGCCTGCACCAGCACTGAGACAGGTTTTTTGTTTGGTTGTTTGTGGGGTTTGTGTATTTGCAGGAGGAAGTTTCTGTTGTGGGTTGGTGTTTGTTTGGTTTTTTTAACTGGGTTTGTTTGGGGTTTTTTTTAAGACTGGCTAAACTGACTCTCCTGGCTGAGAAAGTTCCTGTGACAGAACTGGGACAGGCACTTCCATCTCCCTTCCTAAGTTACTCTCTATAAGCTCTGCTTGCTGCAGCTGGAACTTCAGATGCGCTTAGTCTCTAGACACATATACAAGAATTTCATTAACAGCCAGGATTAACTGGAAGAGGGCTGGTGCCAGCTTTACCACAGCCTTACCACAGCCAAACTTGTTTTCCTCTTCACTGCTTTTTTCCCTTTCCCACTCAGCTACTCCTGTGATTCTGTTTGTGCAGAAGCAATATCGATTGCATTAACTTTGGCTTACGTTCCTCCTCAGGTGCAGCAGCCGAGCTAGGAAGGGGAACTTTGACACTGTTGCTTTTAATCCACAGGAGTAACAGCTTTAAAAGAAACAAATTAACATATAAAAACTCCAATCCCCCCCCATCCCCTAAAAAAAAAAAAAAGCAAAACAAACACACCCCTCTCCACATTTCTTACCAGTAAAATTATGGTCCTTGCAAATCTAAATCGCTCATTGCTACCTTGACAAACACTATCCTTTTCAGAATCACATTAAGAGAGATTCATTGATGATTATGCTAACATTCAGATTCATAACTCCCCCAGTAAATTTGACTGACATTTCCAGTAGTTATTTCATTTTTAGGAGGTAAAGCATAATTGTTTCATTTGCAGCAAGTGACCAGAGCAAAATTCTGTGGTAGGTAAAATTGCTTTCAAGCACTTTCCTGGGCATTTTACTGCAAAACTACTGAGCAAATAAGACAAACTTTATTCTCCACATCTATATGAGTAGAACATTTTTTTACGTACCATCACCAGAGAGATTGGCATGCCTTTCATATGCTTTGTTTATTTCTAGAAACGCTTTGCTCAAAACATTTTCCAAGTTCTCCTCTTCAGCAAGAAATTCCCTGGAAACAAACAAGCAAACAAAAGAAATTAAACTTCTTTCCAAGAAATATACATCCTGATCAATGTGTTTTGCAGTCTTATCTCTTACCAGCACCCACTGAATGATGCTGGACTTGAGTGAAAAGGTAATGTGATTTTACTGTGTGCACTGACAGCATAATCCAGTAATTTTGCAAATATCTAAGTTCCTTATCCAGCATTCAGGGATGTGATAGATACAGAAGAGTGTAAGCAAACCATAGGTCAGGGATCACAGAGACCCTGTGTGAGAACAGTCAGTCCACACTCTCCCTGTGTTCCAAGACCTTTCCTGGACTGGGGGCACAATTGTGCTTTCCTTTCCGGTGTTCATGGGCTTGCCCAGTGGGGCAGGCACCACAGAGAGTAAGTAATTCATAGCATGTCTGTTCCATCCCGTGCTCCTGCTGTCCCATAAGGAGAGGCAGCTACATAACCTGGGAGGATTAGCCACAATGTACAACCCACTGATTCCCTAAGGAAGGAATCTCAGCTGCAATTTATTGGACGCACATTCCCCTGCTGAGCACTTACTTAATATACTTTTCCATGTACTTTTCGCAGAAGTCTGCAGCTGCTGCCCCGCCGTGCCCATCGTACACCGCGAAGTACAGGATATCATCCGTCAGCTGAGCGTAATCGAACCGGTCCTCGTTTTCCTTTCGCTTCCCGATGTGACTGGCGCAGCCCACGTTGCTCAGGCTCACTTTTGGGATCGGCTTCCCGTACTTTATGCTGGGTGGGAGGAGAATGGGTTCATCGATGCGATTGTCCCAGATGCCGAAGGCGTCCCATGTGGTCGGCCGCCCGCTCCCGTCCGAGTCGAAGCGGGAGGCGCGGCGCTGGCAGGTGGAGACGGAGCAGGCGGCTGTGGGGCGCTTCTCGTCTTGCAGGAAGCGGGACGTGAGCACGGCTCTCCTTCTTACCTGGAACCCTCCATTCCGTACCAAATTAATTAGAGTAGCTGTGGACATAACTTGTCTTCGCAGAGATTCGTAAGAAAAAAAGGCCAGGAGCGGAAGATGTGCAGCTGCTGGACTGTCTCGGAGAACAAAGGGAAAACCGATCAGGAAACAAGAAGCACAGGGAAGCGAATTTTCAGTTGCAACATTCAGGAAACAATGTCACCCTGAGAGCCCGCGAATCATGCGGAGCACAGCACTCCCTGGAAGCGACTGCAGAGGGATCTGCGTGACTCACCGGGAAAAAATCCCACACACAGCAGCAGCCCACAGCCACCCCCAGCTCCGCATACAGAGCAAGGGAAGGCACTTCTGCTGGCCCCCTGCAGAATGGCATCCTGAGTTTTCAAAGACTGAAGAGGTTGAGATGCAGCAAATAAGAGTGATGATACTGCTAGAATATGAATATATGAAAATAAGAGATAAGGTTGTGAAAATGAGCTTATCACGCATGCTCTTCAAACATCAGCTGAGATATCTGCACTGTGACTCCCAGGGGAAAAGGGAGGAGAAATGTATTTGCTTGGATTTTAAATTTTTTTATCTGCACTTGATACTTGGTTCTGTCCCATTTATGGAGGTCTTGAACAATACCTTTTAGCACAGTGCTGTGAAGTTAATTGTGATTTTTTTTTTATGCTAAGAATGACCACAAAGGATGTGTCCATGGACCTCCACAATTGCACACATAAACTTCCCCCTCAAAAAACCCCATGCAGCTATTTGCTGTTTTGTCTGGCCTGAAGTTCTCTGCCACTTAACCCTGAAATGGGCTAACACAGGCAAGCAGGATCTTCTACTGGCTTCTCGGATGTCTTTTCCAGTCCAGATAAATTCAAATACACCGCTTGGCTCAGCAGACAAAAATTCACTAATGATGACTCATCTAGCATGCTGAAAAATGAACAAAAATTGGCTTATTTGACCTTTTGCAGAGTAACACCCAACTTGATCCAAGTCCAACAGGCTGGGATGCAGTTTGTAATAATTACGTGTTGTTGCACCGGAGTAATTTGAACTGGACCACACAGATCACTGTAACTAACCACACTAAAGATATATGCCCAGTGAAGGATTTCTAACTTAATTGCTCCAAGTTTGCTGAGGGCAAAATTATGGGTGAAAAGTGTTATATGACATAACAAAGGATCTAAAAATACCCAGGCTTATGGTGAATGCAAAAAAAAAAAAAAAAAATAAAGCAATGACAGCAGGGTGGTCTGACGTAATCGAGCAGCAAAGAGCAACACTTGTACCCCAGAGACACTTGAATTCTGGGCTGGAGTGCCTTGCTGTTGTACTTTGCCCAAGCCAATCACAACTGCATCTCTAGATCTGAAATATTTGTTAAATCTATGTTTTTAACTTGCTAGGTAAAAATCTGTGTACTTGCAAAAAAACATGCAATCAAAGGTAACTTAGTAAGAGGTTGCTTTAGTAGAAAACGGCAGTGACAGCTTTTGGGAGGCCTTCAACAAACGTGTCGTTCCCAGATCAAAGCATGTTGCTTTAGATGCTGTGGGTTTGCCTTTCATGCAATTCTTAGGTTGCAAGGAAAAAGGAAAGGTTTCTTTATTTAGCACTTAGAGGTTAACTGTTGACTTGATAAAAGGCTGAATGTTCTGGAAATCACTGTTGTTGCACCAGCTGAATATGGAACCACTTGAAATTTTAAGATTTTCCATTTTAGTGCAGGTTGATGGCAGTATCACACCCTTATTTCAGTGTAGTTACAGGTATTTAAAACCTGATATACTTCCTGGAGCTGCTTTTTCTTTCCTGATATCCTCGACTCGTAGAAATGACACGTTAACTTCCTTCTGTGAAACACAGCACGACCAAACTGAAAGCCTGCTAATTAGCAAAACCCACGCTCACTTTCACTTCTGTCAGCTTGAGAAGAGAACATGAAATGCTTGCTAAATTTAGATTCCCCAGTATCCACAGCAGGAATTAGAGGATCACTCCAAACTCACAAGCAATTAATGCATTTGTTCCCCATCAAATTCAACTCTCACCAGGCAAGTAAAAATAGCGATGGCTGTTTTGCTTTCCAAGTGTCTCTGCAAGTCAGGAGTAGGAACCTGTAAACAGGTCTGGACACACAGCAGTCTGTGCTTTCCCATCTGATATGTCTGCAAACACAGGGCAGACCCATCTAGGCAAAACAAGACCGAGGCATTGAAAAGGGGGGCACTGGGGTTAGAGACAAAGTCCAAAATGGACAGTTCTAGATGGAAATCTGCTTTGAGGTGCTCCATCCGATCCTGTTCATCTGTACACATTTACCTGGAGAGAAGCAGCTCCTACAGACAGGCAGGGAAATGCAGCGCTTAAAAAGGGATGAGGGGAGTGATTGAAAACGTAGTTTTACAGGCTGGCTGCTGCTCGGCAGATGGAAATTTTCCAGGCTGCCAGAAGAAAAGGGGAAGAAAAGGAAACCCGGAAGAAAGCAAAGACGTGCCTGCTGCCCCAGGGGATCCGACGTATGTAAAAAGGAATGTACAGCTCTAAGTGCACTTGCTTCGCGTGCCTTCCAAACCCCACGGATATGGGCAGGACCGTACGGTTCTGGGTGCTAAACTAAATCAGGAGCGTTGTTGGTTTTGTTGTTTTTTTTTTTTAATCCGTGACAATCTAGTCTCGCCTCCCTGCCTGGAGGTGCTGCACACGGACAGCAGCAGTTTACAGCCGTCTCTGCTGCAGTTTATTCATCACGAATTAGCACAGGCCGCGTTTATTCCGTGCATATCAAAGCTGCGCCGCTCGGCGGCAGCCCCTGCGGATCGCCGGCCGTGCCCAGCCCCGCTCCCCTGATGTGCCAGCCCCGCTCCCTGACATTCCCAGCCCCAGGGGGCAGCGGCGGCCCTGCCGCGGCCCCTCCCGCCCAGCAGCCGCGGCTGGAGGAGAAGAGAGCGCGGAGCGAGAGGAAGGGGCAAGCAGAAGGAGACGCTTCCGAGCGNCTGCGGCCGGGGTGACCCTGCACAGACCGCGGTTCCACAGAATCGCAGCGTCACCTAGGTTGGATGAGACCGCAGAGATCATCGAGTCCAACCACGTCCAGTCTTTCCTTAAACACATCCAGCCAGGGTGACTCCACCACCTCCCTGGGCAGCCCATTCCCATGTCTAATCACCCTTTCTGTGAAGAAATTCTCCCTAATTTCACAGAATCGCGGAATTTCCTGATTTGGAAGGGCCCCACAAGGATCATCGAGTCCAGCTCCTGGCCCTGCACTGGTCCAGGCTCACCCTCCCCTGGCGCAGCTTTAGACCGTGTCCCTCTCGTCCTGTCGCTGGTTGCTGGGACAAAAGCCCGACCCCACCTGGCTACAGCCTCCCCTCAGGCCCTGGATCCGGCAGGTGAAAGCCCGAGGGCCGGGACAGCCAGGCTGTGCCTGCAGCTGCTGCCCGTGGGCTGTCCAAGAGGCCTCTGGAAGCAGCAGTGATGCATGCCCTTAAGGAAAAACTTTCCGAAAGATTTAAAGCACAGTTGTGTGCGCTGCTTGGAGGCAGCTGCTTCCATGAGACAAGCCCTGCTGCCTCCTGACGTGACCCGCGTCCAATCAGCAGTTTAAAGGGATCATTTGCTCCACGCTGTGCTACTGCCAGTCTCTGACCTTTGATGCAATTTGGCAAATCAGATAGCTCTGATTACAAAAGCCTTTGAAACGTGCCGTCCGTTCCACCTCGTGCTGTCTGCCAGAGACCAGAGTACTCGAAAACAGACGCCTGAAGAGAAAAATGAGAACCAACACAATTTCCATAGGAGCTTAAGGAGGTCACTGTCAAGTTTATCCTATATATTTGTGAGGTGAGGAAGCTTTTGTTTTGTTGAAGAGGGGTTTTTGGTTGCTGCAAAATCCAGCTCCTTCTGGCCAGAAAAGCAGCAATAAAACCTCTCAGAGCTCTTACTGTACAGGTCTACTTGTAGAAGAAGGGATTGGTGAGCATGGAAGCACCTACCAGATTGTTCTGGTTTTCAGATGTGTGGTGTTCCACTCAGTATTTAGAATGACATTTGAGCCTGTGAGTCTTTCGGGGATAGCAACAGTGTCATCTGTCACTGCAGGTTGTTCTCTGGTTCCCGTTTGTGCTCAGCGAGACAGGAAAAACATAGCTGTCCTGCCAACTCTCCTGGCATTGGGCAGAGAGCAGCAGTTCTCCTGAGCAGAAAGGATTCATCCAGGAGTGTATCCAGGCTGGCATAGTGAATTACTGAGAACAAAGCCAGCATATTATCTGTAAAACAGGTACCGCTGTTTACGGAGCAGGACCAGTGGGGTCTTCCCAGAAGTGTCAGGGTCCTACATGATATGGAGGCACAAGTGCTGGGAGACACTTTTCGCTCCACAGAGTTGGCAGGGAAAGGCCAGTGTGAAAATGATAAATGTTTCCTGTTGAGCCCTTATGTGCAGTAGAACTGCTCTTATCTTTACAAGGCTTTGGAGGGCAAGTGGGAGGCATCTGGAGAGGCACCAGGAAAAAATGAGGCAGTGAGCGTAAGAATAGCTTTGTGAGAAGGCAGCAGGCTTGAACGCAAGGCCAGGGCACAATGGCAAGAACGCACAGAGGAACAGGTCAGGGCACAGGGCAGGCAGGATGGGCTAGAGTGCAGCATTTGGTACTTTGAGGGACCTCTGACAGCACTTGGAGGACAGGAGGCAAAAAAATTCAGGAACATCAAAGGCAGGAACTTGTACTATGCAATATTTGGTTTTGACTGCAAACAGTTAATTTGGACTTTCCCCTCACATGTTTTTTTCCCTAAAGGATGAGTTAAGTTTTCTAGATTCCAGCTCTCCTAACAAGGAATTTCTGCTCCTGCAAGGTTCTTTCTTTCTCTCTTCTGTCTTACTGCCTCTGGTTTTGCTGCTCCATCATGTTCCTGACCTTTCCCTCCACTGCTGCTTATTCTACTTTATTTTGTTCTCCTTTTCATTCATGATTTGCACGTATTTTTCTGTGACTATTTCTCTACTGCTGCCTCTTCCCTTTTTCACTCATCTTTCTTTCCTGCGTGCTTCCATCTTCAGATTCTAAAGTCCTAATCTGGGACTGTCTTGTGTGACTGGAAAACAAACCAAACTCCTGGGGGCAGGGGCAGGTTGGTTGTCCATGTGCTGTCCTGCCCAGTGTTGTAACTGAACACAGAGCAGCTGGGATGGGGAAAAGAAATGCCCATTGTAATCTCCATGTATCAGATCTCAGACCAAGCTATAAATGCAGGGCAAGCTGTTTCTGAACCCCGTGCTCTTCTCACCAGCACATGCTGTTAAAGGTGGGAGAATTTACTTTTATACCATGCTTTCTCTCCTCACAAACGAAGAATTTTTCCTTATAGTATGCTCCTGGCTAATTATCTGTCTGTACAATCTAGGTCTGCTAGCAGATCAGAAGAGACCAGGAAACATCCTGTGGCTGTGGTGAGGTGGCCACTATTTTAACACCAGCTTTCAAATAATTGGCAACAGTTGTAATTTCTCACAGCACTTCTCAAAGGCAGCCCTTCAAAATCAGGTGAGCTACTCTGGGAAAGGCCACCCCTGCCATGGCCGTTTGGCTGCCTGTGTTTGTGGACAGCTCTGGATAGTCCAGCTCTCCATGTGGATATTGATGATGGGAAAAGAGCTGCAGAAAACCACACTGGGGACCTCTTTTCCTTGGATCAGGTGCCAAATTTAAGTTCAGGCTCTTGCCTTAGCTATGCTGTGGATGTGCCCATGCCTGGCCTTGTATCTCACTGATCCTGTGCTTTCCTGGCTGATGAACTTCTGTCTTGACCTTGAACCTGACTTGTCTTTATGGTCAGGCATGGTGGTCCTTGGACTGCAGCTGACCCGTGTTGCTGTCCCCAGCTGGCCTGGCTCTCCTTGTTCAGGTGCCATGGAGCTGTCAGTGAGGTCCCTGCCTGCCTCACCATCCCCCCTTATCCCCAGCCCAGGTGGAGCAGCCATGCTTCTCCTTGCAGACAAGTGCTGCACACAGTCCTCAGGATGTGGGTGAAAAGCAGCTTTCTTCTTCCAGGGAAATGCGCTTTTTGGCACTCTTGCCAGGTATTGCCCTTGCATAAATAATCACAGTGTTAACACTGAGACATGACTAAGCAAGCTAAGAGGCATTCTGTTTAGAAACAAGAAATAAAATAGTGAAACCATATTGGTTTTGACACTGCTCAAATGATGTGCAACACCTAATTCTCAAGCTCATGCTCTATACTTACATGGGTGATGTGACAACCCTTCTGTGCTCAGACTTTGGGACATGGTAGTAATCTGGTTATCTTACTCCATAAGTTTGTGTCACATTTGGGACTCGTGACTTACACAGAGACAGCAGGCGTTCTGAAACAAGAGGGCTGTGGTGTAACTTTAGCACATTCCCAGGACTGCCCAGATCAAACTGCTGGCTCTGAACCACGACTCACTCGTAGGAAAGGTGGGAGTCAGATGTACATCTGCTCTCACAGGATTCCTCTCGATTCAGATGACATGGCTTGCTTCTGTCCTGGTGAAGATGGAAATAAACTCCTGTATCTAAACGCTGTGCTGGGAAGGTCAGATCAAAAGCATGCCTAGGGGATTGGCTGTTGTCATTAAAACCAAAGTCAGCTTTCATTCCTTGGTGATCCCAGGTGGGTTGACCCTGAGCAACCACCAAGTGAAGCCACTGTCACTGGCCCTCCTCAGAGAGCAGTGCCAGCACTGCTCAGCAGTAGCCAAACCACTGCTGTGTTTTCAACACCACTCCCACTACAAATACAAACCACAGCACTGAGGGCTGCTATGAGAAAGTTAACTAACCCAACACATTGTGTTTTCTGAAAGTAAAAGAAGATGGTTGAATTGTTTATCCTGACACTTTAAATGGCTTTTGAGTACTAAAGGAGTTTATTTGGAAACAGAAAAAAAATCTTTGGCTGAGCTTTTTGTGCCCCTAGTGAAGAATATGTCTTCTTAAATACAGGGAAAAGTGAGTTAGAACAGACTGTTCCTAACCCTTCACATTGTGCCTTTGGCATTCTCCAATTACAGCATGTTAGCTGTGTAAATTGAATTTCTCCTTGAACTTTTCCAACCTAAATGATTGTATGATTCTATTAGGAAGTATCATAAGTTAGAAGCTGTGATACTTTAAAATATGAGGATGCCATATGTCATAGCATTGTATTAGGAATATGCAGTTGAAAGATCTGATTCTTGGGACGGCTGCACAATAGCACAACTGATTTTGTTTCAGTGACAGAGCTTCAGTTTTACAAGGATAATATTCCAGATCAGAATTCAGTCATCTGCCTGCTGAGAAGAACCACATGGCTATTTCTGCCTTAATGATTAGAGATTATTCCTAATGATCTTTGAAGAGCTGTTGTAATTTGACAGAAGAAAGTGATTCTGGCTTTTGAATATGTAGCAAATACTTTAAAGCAGGCTTTTAAGTGGTTTCCTCAGCAACCACTCTTCTTTGGAGATCCACGCATGCTATTAAGTATCATGCTAGATTCGGATCAGCCTCGCAGTATTAACGGCTCTTGTTTCCAGCGCTGCCAGGTTATGCGCAGCTCCTCACTGTCCAACAGCCCTGGGGCACGCTGCCTGCCAGGCTTTTTTCCAGATGAGCAAGGACACACCTCTTGGTGGTGAGCTGGCAGAGGCATCCCGAAGGGCGGAGGAGCTGGCCGTGCTCACATTGGCTGCTCCATCCAGCAGCCCCGAGGAATCGGGAGTTTATTTCTCATTCATCTACTCTTCACCTCCCCCTCCCACCGCAAGACAATGCTTGTGACTTGTGGTTCCCCTTTAGAAGAGATAGCAAGCACAGCTCTTAGCTGAGAACAGCCTGCATTCTTTTATTTTTTGTCTTACATCTCAAGTGTCTGGGCATCACATAATTTATCTTTCAACCCCATATTCAGTATTTATGATCAATAGGAATGTAAAGCCATTAATGGTGGAGAATCCTGAAGGTGTCATTAATATAAAGAAGAACTGTCGCAGGGGTCTGATGCTGGTCAGCACCAGTACGCCACGACCTTCCTAGAGAGAGCGGCCTGCAAAGAGCAACTCTTCCAGGGGCGATGGCAAGCCTCCCTGGGCAGCGAGTGATTTCAGCAAATGTAGCGATTTCTCAGCTACAAGTGATTTCGGCTCTCGTGATTCAGCTCTTTGTGAAATCACCCGAGGCGAACTCGGGGACAGAGAGGCAGGAGCTCTGTATGGCAGTTCCACAGAGGCAGCTTTAATTGTCCAGCAGTCCCTGTGAAGAGGAGCCCAGGAACAGAAACTCCCTAATTTCAAGGCAGACTCGGGGCCTTTTTATGGGAAAGGCAGGGGGTGGGGTAGAAACCAATTAGCCAACTGCGTACAAGGTATTACCGTAAAGGAGCAAGGCATGTGGGGGTGGTTCACTTGGTCACTGTAACCTAAGTAAGTTACTTATCTCTGGGGAGAGTCCTTTTGGCCTCAGGCCTCTCTCCTCCAAGGAAGTGCCAAGGGCTCACAGCCCTCCACAAAAAACCTCTACTGCTCTCCAAAGCTTTACAGTTATATATTTGTTCTGATTTGGATTGGCTTCCTTATTTGCTATGGACGTCTGGGATTTAAGGCAGCTTTAGCAGAACTGAGCTGAGCATCTTCAAGAAAAAAATGCTGCTCAGGGGAAATGTGTTAAACAGTGATCCTGATGGAGGACATTTACCTGGTGTTTGTCGTCACCCCTGTGAGAGCCTCATTGGATGCCCCAGCAATGCTGGGGTCTCTGGGAGCAGACTTGGGAAATAGGGTTGGTAAAGTGAGGTAGCTGCTGACAAACATCCTTTGAGACATTCTGATACTTGTGTTTCTTTAGGTAAGCCTGATGTGTAGGATTAGCTTCTTGCTTGGCCATGCTTTTCTTTCTTGCACTCTCAAGAGAAAGGCTTTTCTAGAACTGACAACAAAAAAGTGCTTTTTTTAAAGCAGTTGCTACTTTGTATTCATGGGTTGGAAGGCAGAAATCAGCAGAAATTGCTCGAAGTAGAAATCATGCAGAAGACAGCTCACGTGTGACCCAGTCTGTGGCATTATTGGACTTACTAGCAGTTTTTATTTCCTTTTGCTGCTGTACTCATCTTTGCTTACTGACTGTTAATCCAACCACTGCCTGCTGTTAAGGGAAGGTTTACTACATCATCCTAAGAGCAAATAAGAATAGGATAACAAGCATTCAATGTTGTAAATCCATGTCACTTTTGTAAGGCCAAAACTGAAGCAATATTCAAACTAAATTACATGTTTGTATAAAACAAAAAAAAAAAAAAAAAATCAGGGCCCACATGCAAAATGAAATCCTGAAGCATCATTTTGAAATGCAAACAATTACATGAAATCTTATGTTTACAAGTGAGCCTGGGAACTTGCAGTTCCTGACCCAAAGCATACAGAAATTTTGGCGAATCCTCATGTTGACCTAGCATGGACTGCACTGGGTCCACAGGAAGATGGATACATTCAAAATCATGTCCAGCATTGAATGGAAGCTTCAGCTGGGTGTAATCTTTGATTTTGATGTGAGAGTGTCATGTAGAAACATGTTCTGTGTGTGACCTGTGCTGCTTTGCCATCTACCTTCTGTACTGGCCCATTACAGGCACTGGGAATCTGGGCTGCTGTGATTCTGCACTTGAAGAATATCTGCTGCTGTAATCTTCTTCCATTTCTGGTCATTTAAAAACTAAACATTTGTGCCGATTGAATGACACAAATTATATAGTCAGCATTCGAAGGAAAAGCCTGTTTAGTTCTCAGGACAACTCAATACAGGGAGAGGAAAGAAACAGTAATTGCATTTAGTTTTGTTCACAGGGTGCAGGTGGGATGGTTACACTGCTAAATGTCACACTGTGCTTAATCCACTTGCACCTGAGCAGGATTAACTACCTAGGATGATATTTAGGAATGTTATTTGAATGTTTTCAAGACCAAGTGGAGGGTAATTCAGAAGCCTGTCTTGAAAAGAATTATTTTGAAAGAAATGATAGTAAGTGTTGATGAAAACAAAAATGAAGAATGGCCTTAATTCTTGGCTTTACTGTGACAGGAGGTGGCAGAGCCTACCTGTTTTTTGCACCTAGCTAAGGGAATGATAATTTTGAGCAGGTAGGCATATCCTGATTCAGTCTGCCACCTACTGTATTCTAACCTTGGGCAAGCCTGGCCCAGCTGTAGTCCTAAATGAAAACACGTAAGGTTATTCCATCAGCTGGGAAAACCTCAGTAAACAGAAGTGTTCCCTCACAGGTTCTCATGGGCCCTAACTCCATGTGCCTTCAGGTCTCTGCTCCTGGTGACTCTTGTGAGCTGTTCAGCCTCTTTGCCTTTCAGGTGAGTCATTTTGCACAGTTGCATCTGTGCATGATTATGTTCCCTCTCTCTCATTTGGGGTTTCAGGTTGCTCCCAGCCTGCATTTAAGTTCTCATCTTTTTCTCCACCACTGTGACATGACTGTTTTTCCAATGTGGCTTGCTCCATGTATTGAAATAAGCAAAAACATGTTTTATGCTTGGTGCCACAAAGAAGAAAAGTTTTTCCTGTAGCACAACACCAGCCAAAATTCTTCATGAGAGTGCACCTAACTTTCATTGAATCTCCCCCTTCTCTGGCCCCATTCCCTTCCTCCCTGTGAGCATCATGCTCCAGCTATGGTTGGCCAGACTTCTCCCTTGCACAGAGCACAGTGTGTTGCCAACACCACTGTTGTTTGAGGATTTACAAGGTCTGTCTTTAAACGCCCTTGCAACAAACAAAAACATGTGTGCATGCTGCTTCTGTCTTAACAGCTGCTAACCCTAAATCACAGTGTGAACAGCCAATGAGATGCTAGACTGCATCTTTTCCAAAATGCTACTTTACATCTGGGCCCAAACTGCAGAGCTGGAGAGGAGGATCCTTTCCCTGTGCGGTGTCCATAAGCAGACTCTGGGCAGCTGAGGAGGAGGCCCAGCTGTTCTGCAAGATACCTCTGCAGGGGCTGAAAAGCAAGTGCTCTGGCACCCAGGAGACATGGAGAGACACAGGCCCTGGGTCTTCACTTCAGGGGAGCCAAGGTCAGCTGTTAGGGTCAGCATTAATATCCTATGGAAGGTGAGTGGAGTGGGCTTTTGTTCCTGCAAGATTCAGACCTCCTCTTCTCCACAGGCACCTTGGCCCTTTTTGCTTGGCCTCCGCTTCCCACAGCAGTCATGATGTACCTGTTTCAGAGTCCAGCATATTCTGAATTCTGTATGAGCCTTTGGAAAAGCAGCATTTTTAGATTGCCTTTTAACCAATGCATTTTAAATGGTTGTTAAACATTGCTTATCACTTGTTGACCACATAGGAACTCTTGACCTTGCATGAACTACATTCAAAATGTTTGATAAAGCCGTGCAAAATATTCTCCTTTCTGAAAGATCTGACTATTGGCAGCAGAGAGGAGATAAACAGGGCTCCATCTGGCATGACTTACACAGTAAAATGTCACTTAATGCAGACAGTTCATTGCCTTCCATTTTACATCTTCTTTCAAAGAAAGCTTTGATGCTGTAAGGCTGGAATAAAGCAAAGGCACAGTGCCCAGTACAACACAGTGTAGAGCAGCAGCAGAAAATTTGATTTATTTGCCTTATAGGGCAGGTAATACACTTAAGTAATTGTGTAGCACAGCAAAGCCAAATTTCAGTCTGTGACAGTCAGAAATCAGCAAGCTGGCAGATGGCCCAGCTCCTTGCTGGGCACCTTCCCAACATCTATAAATGGGGGAGGTGGGTATCACACACAGGTGGACAATCCAGCTGACAGGACAGACCTTCAGGCTCTTTGGAGTCAAACACAATTAGCAGGGACTCATCTGACAGCTTTAGGTCTGTGCATACATCATAATAACATGAAACAGGTTCAAGTGACTACAACAGCCAATGAATGAAGGCACAAGCAGCTTTAACAAATGTTCACAATGTTATTTCCAATATTTTAAGACTCATCCATATACCAGAATTCAGGTTCTGCATTACTCTCTGACAAATCTAAAAGAGCATATTCCAGAAAGATATAGTTAGTAAGCTGTAGAAAAGAATCAGGGAAACATAACCTCCAGCAATGTTTGATGACGATGATTTGTAACCTGGTGTTTCGATTTATACCTTGATAAAGGTTTAATTGCCTGACACCAAGAAAAGCTGTCTATTATGCTGTGCAGGTGTTTATCTGGATTGAGTATATTGCTACGGAGATTTTGTGGTAAATAAATAAAACCCATTTGGTTTTATTTGCAGCCTTGCTGTGCGAAGAGGTGACCTTTTGATTGTGTTTGTCTTAGGTGCTAAAGGAAAAGGATTGGTTAGGACACTGCGGTGAGAGGACCTCCTTGTATCTTCTTATTAATAACTGGGGCCTCTCATAGAACCACGCTGTGCTGGTTTTGGCTGGGGTAGAGTTATTTTTCTTCACAGTAGCTGGCATGGGCTGTGTATTGGATTTGTGCTGGAAATACGGTTTATAACACAGGGATGTTTTTGTTATTGCTGAGCAGGACTTACACAGAGCCAAGGCCTTTTCTGCCTCTTACCCCACCCCAGCAGCGAGGGGGCTGGGGGTGCACACGGAGCTGGGAGGGGACACAGCCAGGATAGCCAACCCTGACTGACCCAAGGGATATCCCATAGCATGTGGAGTCATGCTCAGCATGTAAATGTGAGGGAAAAAGGAAGAAGGGAAGGACATTCAGAGTGATGGCACTTGCCTTCCCAAGTCACCCGCTCTCCCTGGGAGTGGCTGAGCACCTGCGCAGTGACTGAATTCCTAGTTTCCCTTTGCTTGTGTGTGGAGCTTTTGCTTTACCTATTCAACAGTCTTTATCTTAACCCATGAGATTTTTCACTTTTACTCTTCTGATTCTCTCCCCCTTTTACCAGGGAAGAAGAGAGAGCGAGTGGCTTTGTGGGACTGAAGTGCTGACAGGGCTTAAACCATGACACAGAATTACAAATGCAGGACCACAGTGGCTTTTCATCATGTGCCCTCCTCCCAGAATGCTCATACACATCTTGGGCAACACCAAAAGCTGGGGGTGAGAAGGCAG